>JAVIAB010000126.1:33712312-34299168 GCA_032433765.1 Megaustenia siamemsis
TAACCAAGAGTATAAGGTGATCGTATGTTGGCCACGGGTGAGAAAAGACAACAAGAGAATCTCAATGCAATAGCTCAAATGGAAATCAGAGATTACAAGATAAAAAGAGGCTGACCTCGAAGACACTAAACGAACACTGACTTGAGAGGCAACAACAGCAGGCAGTGTAGTATTAGTGTTTAGTTTAGTAGGTTTTAAAATATAAATTTAGGACAAATATGGTAATTGAGCGGAGAAGTAATAACCGAGTAGATTGTAGGACATATGAATAGTAATTAACGGTCAGGTGAGGTCATCTCGTTAAAGCTATGGTCCGTGTTTGGTCACGTGATTAATACTAAAGCCGATTTCGTTTGTTACATAATTGGCTTGCCAGACATCAAAGGGTACAGTCGCATTTAGGTAGGAGAATTTACTGGCGAGAGAACAGGGTAACATCAGTCTGGCAACATCCGGTTTAAATAACATTAGTCTAGATAGACTCCAGTATAAAATAGTGGCCATATTTAAAGAGCATACTTCAGTTGGAACAGATTAAGGATATTACAAAATATTGGTCCGTCATGGACAGTGTTAACAACCACAGAGGTTCGTTAAGAAATTAGTGAGAGACTGGTTAGCAGGTTTTAACAGTAGGAATTTTATAAGTGAGAATAAGTAATATTTTTTGAGTGCTGATATTTGAGATTGCTGTTTTGATAAGATACCACGTCAATAAACTCCTGGAGAGCTGGTTTGGACACCCTCCTGGCATCTGATAACCGATGTTACTGTGTTTTGCTGTCTCCATGTCATGTCATGTATGTCAGATAGTCTCCAGTCTGACAGTCAGGAAGATAATAGAATCAAGACACTTCAATTCCGCATAAACTGAGAAATAATAGTATTAGCTCCTTTGCTTGCATTAGCTCCCATTCTTGTATTAGCTCCTTTGGTGACATTAGCTCCTTTGCTAGCATTAGCTCCCATTCTAGCATTAGCTCTCATGCAAGCATTAGCTCCATTGCTGGCATTGGCTCATTTGCATGCATTAGCTCCGTTGCTGCATTAGCTCCCATGCATGCATTAGCTCAATTGCTGGCATTAGCTCCGTTGCCGGCATTAGCTCCCTTGCTGGCATAGCTCCCATGCAAGCTTAGCTCCGTTGCCGGCATTAGCTTCCTTGTAACATTGAGAGTCTACCCCAGAACAGAGAGACGAGTTACGGAGACAATGCGGGTCCTGTGTAAGGTCTGACAACAAAGGTCGTCGACAATAGGGTCTACAATTTCTGCCATATGTGTCGTCCTTGAACTGAAATAACAATATTAGATAAGATAGATTGCTAGTCTTCTTTTCATCTCCGTTTGGCAGTATCTGTTATTAGCTATTACGGATCCCTGATATTCATAGTTTTGTTACAGTACAATTTCGTTTGTTGATGATAATTATGTGTTGGCTCTTTACATTGCCATAACTTGGGTTCCTGCATATTTAGATGAACGTTTTTGTTTTTACGACTGTCCTTTTTAACACTTTAAAGTGTCTCTTTAATCCCTTCTTCTCTTGTTTGCGAGGAATGTCATCGGCGTATTTGAGTCTAAGTATTATACCTCGTAGACACTTAAGAAATGAATACTTCGTTGTTGATTTTCTGGATTGAAAAGTGTGCCCTTCCACTTTACCCCGCGAAACGTCCACGTTAGAGACAAGAAAAGACACTGCGGCACGTCATAATATCCACGACGTTTCATATTTAAAGCTTGTCACGCTACCCTCTATTACTACATTACAATTAATACAGCGCATCAGATTGTATGGATACGATGGCGCAAGTAGTCGGTCTCTTTTATTGTCTTAGCTGGCATTTCGGCAACGCCATTGATAATCTGTGCGAAGATAACACTAGCATGTCCTTTGATTGACACTCAGACATAATAAATGTAAGAGAAGGCCACGCCACGCGACAGTAGCAGATTCTTTGACCTGGTTCAGCTATCTCTCTCTAATCTTAGATGACAGAATACAATTATTAGAACATCCCCTCTCTCCGCCCCCCCCCCACACCCGCCATTTTCCCAACACATACAATCATACAGTAATGCACGACAGCTGCATTTGTCCGGCTACGAAATAACTATATTTAGAGCTACATGTTTCGTTGCTATGTGGATCATAAACATTGCTGATGTTCGAGATAATATTGCTGTGTCAAAATCTGGAAGTAGTGTTTGGCTGAAAAAGCAGCAATAGGCAAAACAAAGAAAGAAAGAAAGGAATGGAGGGAGGGAGGGAGGGAGGGAGGGAGGAAGGAGGAAGGAAGATTAATGATTTAAAGAAAATGAAAGAAAGAATTAATTTTAAAAAAAAAGGGAGGGAGGCAGGCAGGCACGCAAGCAGACAGACAGAAAGACAGACAAAAAAAGACAGACAGAAAAAAAAAGAAAAAAAGGCTGGCAGGAAGGCTGACAGACAGACAGAAAGAAAGAATAAAGAAAGAATTAATGATTAAAGAACATGAAAGAAAGAATTAATGGATTAAAGAAAATGAAGGAAAGAATTAATTAAAGAAAAAAAAAAAAGAAAAAAAAGGGGGAAAAAGGAAAAAAGAAAAAAAAGAAAAAAGAAAGAAAAAAGAACAGAAAGAAATTAAAGATAAAATAGTTGATTGCTCGTCTCAGAAACAATGAATTAAAAAGAATCAAGCCCTACTCCGCCTCCTCACACTTCAGCCAGTCCAACCCCACACACTTCCCTTTGAGGCCAAGACCCTGTCAGATATGTACTCCAAGAACACAGAGATGTTAATGAAAGACAAGGTGGAAACACTAAACATTTAAAGAGAAGTCAATGGGGTTGCAAATAGTTTAATTAAAACAGGGGAAACATTAAAAATTATTTTAAAAAACTAAGAAACATCGAATAATATACAAAACAGAATATAATTTTTTTTTTAAAAGGATGGGTAAAATGGAATATAAAATTATATATATATTTAATAGACAAAACGCATGGAATAATATGAAAAAATATATCACAGACAATGTGGAGATCGCAAACAAGTTAATTAAAATAAATTGTAACGGTAACGTACGAGACTTGAATCGGCGTCTTAGCACGCGAGTTTTCCCCCACATGTGCTCGGCCGATTATCCAGAAGCGATCGGAGACTTCTGGATAGTGTCACTTCAAGCATCGTATCTCACGATGCGTGGCGGCATTCCTCACCATCCGGAGTACTACCCTGATACCGATTTCTGTCATGAGTATAACTGGACACTTCTTCCGCAGGAATCGAACACGGGTTGTCAGAATGTCGGTAGCACAGTGGGTGTTTTATCCAAACATGGCTACTGAGGCCCCAATAAATTGTGTTGCGCAGAACATAAATGTTAATCATAGAGACATGGTTACGTTATAGAAGACCCCGTATCATTGCACACGAATCAAAATCCATAATTGCTCAACCGCCCGTGCCAGCAGAATCATCCGAATTAATATCTCATCTCCTAAACAAAGAAAAGTGGCGCAGTCCCCATCAAAGCAGTCTCAGCACACACCAAAAAACATAAGGCGAAGCCACACAGAAAGTGAACACAGCCATCTGTTCCTCGTCATACGATATGATTCATCGTAAGCAATGGGAATATCGAAAACACGATCGAACGGATGAAACGCACAGCTCACGGTATGTACAGAGCACTTAACTCAGTAGTTCCTGTAGCAAGCCCATCTTTGAATATGAGAAACTGCAACATGGAACATTTTTCAGACGCAGCCCTTAACGGTTCCTGCCGCCTATACGCTATATTGAACGGAAGTTCTAATCAAAGAGACAATGGGCATTCAACATTTATTAAAATGCGTGTGCCAGCCAATGAAAAGAACATTACGAGAACTGCTAATCTAAGAAATAGTATTTGATTGTAATACAACAATCTTTAGTACGTTCAAACCGAACGTCTGTGTATTCAGGAACGAGCATGTCAAACTCCCAATATAGATAATCATCATCATCATCATCATCATCGAGTGCCGTTCTCCGCAACGAAGGCTTGCTACATGGAGCGCCATTTTGCTCTGTCTCTTGCTTTGATGGTGCAGGTTGTCATAGACTGATTTGTCCATTTTTGATGTTACTCGTCCATGTTACTCTTGGTCTGCCTCTTTTACCTTGTATTTTCCCCTCCAGGATTACTTTTAGTAGGCTGTTGAGTCTTTTAACATGGCCCAAAAATCGCATTTGCCTTGTTAGAATTGTGTTAGTAGTCTCTTTTCACTTTTCATTTTAGTTGTTTAAGACTTCGTCGTTTATTCTTTTCCTTCCATCCAATTCTACCTATTCTTCTGTATATCCACATTTCAATGGCTTCAATTTTCTGTTCTGTTTTCTAGTCCAATGTCAATGTTTCTGCACCATATAGGAATATTGAGAAGATGTAGCATTTTGCTATTCTTAGTTTTAGCCCTGGTGTTATTTGTTTTGATGTTAGTATGTTCTTCCTGACATTAAAATTACTATTTGCCATTCCTATTCTTTTGTTTATTTCAGTTGTACATTTTCCATCACTGGTTATAGTATGTCCAAGTAGTTTTAGTTCTGAACTGTCTCCAGGTCTATTCCTTCAATTTTGATATCCATTTTTGGTTTTTGAGTATTTCTTTGTTTATGATCATAGTTTTAGTCTTTTTGATATAATATCTAGTCCATATTTTTTGCTTATCATGTTTATTTCATTAAGTAATTGTTGTAGATCTTTAGATTTTCTGCTAGTGTACAATATCATCAGCATATCTTAGGTTATTAATTATCTTTCCATTAATTTGTAGGCCTTGCATCTCTGTGATGTTTTTAAAGATTTGCTCAGTGTATAGATTGAACAAGCTTGGTGATAGGTTTTATTTATATCAATGGGTGTAGAGTTATCTTTGTTTATTTTATTATTACTGTTTGCTCCCAGTATAGATTACATATTAGTCGTATGTCCATGTCATCTAGATGATTCTCTTTTAGGCATTCTATAAGTTGTTTGTGGTGTACTCTATCAAATGCTTTGGTGTAGTCTATGAAGCAGGCATATATTGGTTTGTTACTTCTGTGTACTTTTAGATTAATGTTCTCATGCAGAATATGGCTTCTTTTGGCCCGCTATTTTTTCTAAATCCAAATTGCTGCTCATCTAATTCAGTATTGATTTTATTCTGAATCCTTCCTTGTATAACTTTTAGCAAGATTTTTGTAACATGGCTCATTAGGCTTATTGTTCTAAAGTCACTGCATTCAACTGCACCATCTTTTTAGGCAATGCAATGAAAGTTGATGTTTTTAGTTCATTTGATATGTATCCTGTGTGGTATATGCGTGCATATGTATGTAATCATTTCAATGCCAAAATCTCTTAAGTGCCCGTATCATCTCTATCTGTATGCTGTCAGGTCCTGCTGCTTTTCCCTTTTCTCATTGTTTTTATAGCTTTTTCCACCTCAGATTTTAATATTTTATAGCCTGATGTACATTGTATAACTGGTTTCTTGTTCCTTTGATCCTGAAATAGTTCTGTTATATATTCTATATATATCTTTAGTCTGTTAGCATTTTTTCTTTTTTGTCTCCGATGCATCCACCTTATGTGGCTTTTTAATTTTTATTAGTCATTCTCTTATTCTGTGTGCATTCCTCTTAAGTCTTGTTTGCTTTCCATAGTTTCTATTTCTAACATTTTTGGCTGAGCCAGTCTTCTTTTGCCTTTTGCGCATTTCATTATCTATTTATTGTATTAGGCAGTGTTCTTCGTTTGTCTCCTTTCTTCCATTTTTTTCTAAGATCTGTTAGTTATCCATTTTTGTTTTTTCTCTTTTGGGTAAGGTGTCGCAGGTTTTTGTATGCTTTTCTTTATGCATTGCCATTTGGTTGCTGCTTTTTCATCAGGATTTCTCTCTTCTGTATTGCTCAATTCCTTCTTTTAGCAGCTTCTGGTATGTTCTTTGCTGTATTGCATAGGTATCTCTTAATATCTTTTTGATCTAAAGCTGTTTATTCTAGTGGATTTGTTGATGAATTAGACTTTTGCTGGTTTCTCTTTAGTTTGATTTTCATTTTAATCATTACAGGATTTTGATCTGAATTAATATCTGCTCTGGGTAGATTTTGGCTTTCTTTACGCTGTTACGGAACCTTTCATTATCATTATGTAATCTATTTGATTCCTCTTCTTATCTCCAGGGCTTTCCCATGTGTATAGTTTCCTTTTCTCTTGCTCAAAGTAGGTGTTACATATTATCAGCCTGTTTCTTCACAGAATTGTATTAATCTTTCTCCTGTCATTCTTTTTCCTAAACCATTATTCCTATAATGGTCTTATATCTACCTTTTCCTACTTTAGCGTTCATGTCACCCATTACAATCAAGATGTCTGAAGATTTCACTTGCTTCATAACTTTATTTAAGTCTTCATAGTATGCATCTATTTGTTCATCTGTGTAGTCTTGATTAGTGCATATGTCTGTATTATTGCTATGTCGAATGTTTTTGCTTTCAACTTGACTAGTACAATCCTATCACTGTATGTCCAGTGGGTGCTTATATATTTTTGTAGCTATCTTTTTATCAGTATTCCTACCCCTTTGATGTTCTGTTGTGTTTCCTGAGTATATAAATGTATATTTTTCGTCATCTATGTACCCACATTCTTTCCATCTTGTCTCGGATATGCCTAAGATACTCCAATCTCTTTCACGGTGGTCAGCCACATTCGTCTTTCGTGTCCCTCTCAACATAGATCACAGTACACTTTATCGACAGATCGGATAAATCATGTCGCCATGAACTATTAAAAAAAAATAAACAGTCGAATTAAAAAACAAAACGGCGAGATAAGGCCATGTAACCTGCCACATTCCTAGCAGTAAATATTTGTTCCAGATCAAATCCCACCCACCTCAGATTCCCCCCGCCCCGTACAACGGCACAACTTCCCTGACACCGCCAGTGACCGTGCATGGCTCGGTCAAGGCCAGTTAATCCAGTCCCATGTACAAGTTCAAGGTTAATCATCTGGTTCTGAACACTGAACCAACAAACTGTGGAGAGGAGATTAAACTCCAACACTTGCCCCAGTGGAAACAGAAAACAAACTGCGTTTCAAATTCCGCCACAAACTGCCTGGGCGATATTTAGACACCACGTGCTGCAACGCCAGCACAGATGGTCGCGGAGGGGAAAAGTTCACCCGATGACGTCATTGTTTTATTTTAGAAAATAAAGCAGAACTCGACCTTGGGATTTACTGCGCCGGGAAAACACACGAGACGATTGTTTAATAGTACGCGCTTAATGTGGGGTGATGCGCCCTGATAGTCTGTCACACGGATAGCCTGAATATGTCACGATTTATATGTTCATGAGATGGCGTATTATTTATTTCATTGTATTTATAGGTCGTTTCAAAATATTTTGAAGGTGTTTAAAATCCATATCTCTGCAACCAATTGATTGATAATGCTGAAATTTTGCATATGGTCTTGTGATTTTTGGTCCCAAGAAGTACATTCATTTCTCACCAAAACAAACGTATAGTTTTAAATATTCTTTATTTGAAGTATACAAATAAGGCATTTTGGTCAAACCATATATTTGGAGGAATTACCGCTCATATGAGTGAGCACCACGGACTTGTCATCTTGAACGTAATGCGCGCCAATTTCCCTGTTTAAGCACTAAAAAACACATAAAACGCGTCATAGTTTATAATTTTATATCCGGTGCATCCCCATTTCCTGTCGTTTTGTTGTGATTTATGTGCAACGGCGTATCCTAATTATGGGTAATTTCGTTAAATTTGTGATCTGTTAGTCAATGGGTATAAAAGTAAAGTTCCTTACATTGCAATCAGTGGCAATAAAGTGTATAAATATTTGTGCATAGAAGCTAGCGTGGAAAACTGTATCGAAGCATCTCAAAGCCAGAAAAGAGAACTATTCACGCATTGGGTATAAGCAAACGCTTTTTCAAACAAGTGCTTAAAGCTAACGGAGTGTCCAGTTCAATCAAGACTAGACGCTAGGAAGAAAGAAAGTAGTAGATAGTTTTGACAAGGAAGTGATTAGAAGAGCAATTTGTAAAATGTTCGATTCCAAGAAACTGTGACTTTAAGAAAACTGAAAATTCGACTGAGAGCAGAAAATGACATTTTGTGTCGAAAACAACATTATGGAGAACTGTTAGAAGCATCGGTTTACGTTTAGAAAGTACGATAGTGGTAGAAATGTCATCTGCGAGAAGCCGCACTTAGTTTCTATGAGGAGTAAATATTTACGTGAAAGTACGAAATGCGTAACCAAGGTTATGATATTGTATTTCTAGATGAATCTTGATAAATTCTCACCACACAAGTGCAAAGGAATGGCAGTTATCAGATGGAAGTATTAAAAGATGTGTACCCACTGGAAAAAGGACAGCGTATTATAATGGCACATGCAGGCAGCCGAAAAGAAGGGTTGGTGAAAAATGCAGAACTTATATTCACCTCTAATTATACTGAACAACAGGGACTATCACACCGAGATGAATGGCCATATATTTAGAGAGTGGATTGAAAATACTCTTCTTCCAATTCTAGACAGACCATCCTGTCTGGTAATGGACAACGCGTCGTACCACAACGCTGGTGCAGAAGAAGACAAAATTCCTACATCTACCAGTACAAAAGATGTTATAAAGATTGGGCTAAGAAAGGAAGGATTCCATTTAACGAGGGATTTTTGAAACCTGAATTACTGTCACTTGTAAGAAATCGCAAAAGACAAAGTATTCCAAATAGACAAAATCATTCAACAGCATGGTCATACGTGCTTGAGACTGCCCCCTTATCATCCACAATTAAACCCCATTGAACTCGTTTGGGCAAAAATTAAAGGGCAGGTGGCAGCTGAGAATACAAGTTTTAAACTATGCGATATAAAAGGACTGACATATGCTGCTCTATCACAGATTGACAAAGATTTTTGGTGCAAATGTGAAGATCATGTCTTAAAAGAAGAAAAGACTATTGGAAAAAGATGGACTATCGTTCGTTCAGCCCAGATTAGTAATCAATATGTTAGACTCCTCTGATTCAGAATAAATGAAATAATAATGGACGTTTTTATATGTCCGCATGATCAATCTTTAGCTAAAGTTGGATAACGTTTTGAAAATGTAAAGATTCTTGATATGTGTACTGCAGGCATGCAAAGAAACTAAATCACTTTCATATGTCTTGTTTACGTAAAATAATGAAAGTCACATGGAAAGACATAAAACGAACAATGTAGCTCTTTACAGTGAAGAGGATCCGTGCTTACATCGGACTCTTTAGTCACATGCGTACCCATAACAATAACTTTGCTTGATATGTCATGCTCGTTATCGCTCGCAACGGATAATTAATTTTTTTTAAATGTATTCTTTGTTGTATATTGTTTAAATAGTTTCATTAATGGAACTGTTTATACGCTGATTGTTTTTTAGACCGTCTGTAAAGGCTATAACATTGACATTCTCATAGTATTTTAAAGAAAGTAAACAATAGAAAGTAAACAGTTGATAAACGCCTCCAACTTTCAAGTTGTGTAGAGACGCCTATGTCGAGAAGCTGATTTCCATTAATGTACGGTAAATTATTTTCTCCAGGAGCAAAAGATCCGTAATTCACTGAGATCAAAGGAAAGTGCTGCTTCATGATGAAGCATATTCCTACATCATTAAATTTGTGAAATCGGTGGGACCTTGGAAAAACAAGGCCAGATGCAAAAAATCAAGTTTGTAAGTGCAGGAAAGAGGAGATATTTCATGTTAATCGTGAACATTAGATTTGAAACGACCAATAGTTAATATTTGTTTGTTGTCAAATATAAGAAATATAAAAGTGCAACCTTTCTCTCAGATCTCTCTCTCTCCCGCAAACAAACATGTCTGACCAGTTTGCCTTCCTGATCTGCCTGTCTTGTCTATTTATTTTATCTAATCGTCTGTATGTTCTAATATGTCCTACTAACTATTTATCTAACAAACATAATCCACGTATGTGTGTATGTATCAATAGAAAGATTAAAATACGACAACGAAATTCATGTTTTTAATTTATTATCTTTTAAACCAAAATATGAAAGAAGCTCTTCTATAACAACATAGTGTGGTTATAGACAACAATTGTACAGGGAGCTCCGGCGACAATACACTCAAAACCCCCCCCACCCCCCCCCCCCCCCCCCACCTTCCCCCCCCCCCCCCCCCCCCCCCCCCCCACCTCGTAGACAATATAAATTATTATAAATGACCTAGAAGGCGTGAAGAAGAATTCTCTATAAATGGAATCACTGCCCGTGGGTCCAGCATAAAGTTCAGTCAGATAAGAGAAAATAATCCCAAAAAAACATTATCAGGATGCCTGCTGGCGTAGGCGATTATCTTTCTCCACATCATTCGGTCCTCCATGCAAGTTATTATCCCAAATGGTTATCTTTATATTATGCCATATGGATTAAGCTGTTTAATATTTGTTCTATTCTTTTCTTCTGCTCTTCTTTCCATTCATCTGCCTGTTGTAATCTTAGTTTTTTATCCTTCTTCTTCTTTCCTTCTCATTTACCTTTAGCGTCGGGGAAGATATAATTTTCGATCTTTTGTCCTCCTGTTCGACTGTCCTGGTTATGTTTCTAGAGTTTTTTTTTTCTTCTTCTTTCCTCATTTACCTTTCAGCGGGGGAAGATATAATTTGCGGTCTTTTGCCCTCGTGTTCAACTCTCCTGCTGTTATGTTTCTTAGTGCTTCTAATATTCCACCAATCCATCTTTTTCGTGGTCCACCCTTGGGTCTGGTTTTTCGCAACATTTATTGGGGGCTCGTTGTGTTTGTTTCATCACTCTACCTTGTCACGTGACCAAAGCATGTATACTGTTGCTATCTATATATTCAATGGCGGGGGGTTATTACTAGCTTTTTTCTCAGTTCTTTTATGATCTCCCTCACGTTGTTTCTGTCATTGGTCTAATTCATTTCATCTCTGCAGAGGTTATTTTCTTGTTGTTCTTAAATCTATGGTCCAAGGACTGGCATTGGTATAAATAAGAACGTTCGATGAGGATTGTTTTGTAGAGTCCTTTTGTCTCTAGAGATATATCTTTTTTGTACAACAGTGGTGATAACTGTCCTTTGAATGGACTAGCTTTGTTGCATCTTGAGTCTATTTCATCTGTTTGTGAATTGTCGTTTGTCACTAGACCTCCTAGGTATTTGAATTCATTTACTTGTTTTAGTTGCCTGCGTTCTATAATTCATTACTTCTGTTTTTTTATGTTGATTTTTATATTGGTATTTGTGTCTGTTCTGCTGAGTCTATATAAGTGTTCTTGTAGGTCTTCTATAGGGTGTTATAAAGTCTCACTACACTGGTATCTAGGTCAAGAAAGGAAAAAAATGTTATGACGTCATCACAATATGTGCTCAATGGTAAGTTCACTTGTTGCGACAGTTTCTTAATGACTTGTCTGGACTTTTAAGGATTCTGTCTTGGATATCTAAACATATTTCATCATTCACAGCAGGCCTACCAGATCGTGGAGCATCTTCCACATTTCAGTAGCAATAAACTTATTCAACAAATTTCATTGACAGTGGGAGCACATATTGTGATGACGTCATAAACATTTTTTTTCAAATTGACCTAGATACCAAGTGTAGTGAGACTTTATAAACACCCTGTATTTTGCCATGTATTAGTGCTGATCGTCTGCAAATAAAAGTTCGTTGATCTCTTCTGCCTCTGTAATCTCAGAAGTTTACAGGGAAGTCATTTTATTCCTATTTTTATTTCTCATTCTAGTTCGAAATTATTACTTTTTTTTATTAGTTATTATTTTTTTTTATTGTAAATACATATCTGTGTTTGTGTTGTATGTTTGCTCCTGCGCTGAAGGCCTGTTGAGCCGAAATGTTATAATTTGTGTTGTCCACTTATTAGCTTTAACCATACTGTTTTTTTTTCTATTTTGTTCTGTATATATTTTTCATTTCTCCTGGCGTCAGAAACATTGTTAAAAAATATTTATGTTTTTCCTTCATTTTAAATTTGTCTGCTCTTTCCTTCCTAATTTTCCTTTCAGCGTTGAGGGGAGATATCATTGCGATCTTTTGCTCTTGTTTGCCTCTGCTGCTGTTATGTTTCTTAGTGTTTACATATTCCGTCAATCCATTTTATCGTGGTCGGCTCTTGGGTCTGGTGTTTCACGTTTATTGAAGATTCGCTGTGTACATTTGTGCTTTATTAACATTACAAACTATCGAGGAGCACCACGCGAGGCTAACAAGAGGTAAACTAAGAAATATGCTTCATAAGGGTAGAAAGAATGATAAGGTAGATCATTTCTATTGCAGAAATTAAAGAACTTTGTTAACATGAGAGAGAAAGCACACATCTGGGTAGGAAAATGCTATTGTAACACGTGCTGTGTCACATGTGTATCACATGCTAAGGGCGTCAACGTGCTCAATAACAATGATGTTGCTCATTTTTGAAATATTTTTTTTCTTGAATTCAAATCGTCAAGAGCAGACAACAGCTCAAGACTGCCAACCCCAAGCGTCTTTCATAAAAAAGGAAATAACAAGTAAAAAAAAACACCAGAAATGGTCACCATATTTTTTTTTTTAAAGATCACCTCGCTCTCTCCCCTTCTCTCTTCAGTACATATAAAGTGCAGTTACACTTTTAGTTTCAACTGCCCATGCACATTTATTGTTTCTATAGTTTTGATGTATGGTTTTTTTGCATTAAGTATTTACACATGCCACAACAGACGCTGGAATCAACTGTCTTCGGTATTTTGGCAATAACTAAATCAATTTACATGATTTGCTTGCAGAAACAAAAATCGAAGCTAATTATACAGAGACTAACTACAAATAGAAAGTTTATTAAAAATAACTATCATCGGAGCATAGATTCACGAGGAGCTTCTACTATTGATAAGAGAAACAAAATTGTCTGCTACTGGTTTGGCTATACGATTTAACGGTGTGGTCTAAACAGTATAACAGGTAGCAGTGAATAAGAGGAAGGCAAAATAGAAAACGGATTGAAGGTAATAAAGAATGGACCTGGGACTAAAGCCAGAAATTGACGTCCCAGTTTGATGAATAGACATCTATCATGATGGCGCCCAAAAGGAGCTAACAGATTAGTCAAGCAATCAACTACGCTCATCATCGAGTGCCGTCTCCGCAACAAAGGTTGGCTACCACGGAGCGCCATTCTGCTGTCTCTTGCTTTGATGGTGCAGGTTGTCATTGGCTGATTTGTCCATCTTTTGATGTTACTCGTCCATGTTAGTCTTGGTCTGCCTCTTTTACCTTGTATTTTCCCCTCCAAGATTACTTTTAGTAGGCTGTTGTGTCTTTAACATGGCCCAAAATCGCATGTCTTGTTTGAATTGTGCTTAGTAGTTTTCTTTTCATTTTTAGTTGTTTTAAGACTCACTACTTTTCTTCTTTTCTTGTGCTTTTTCTTCTCTTCTTCAATATTGTCTTTCAGCGTTGAAAAGAAATCATCTTCATTGAGTGCCGTCTCCGCATCGAAGGTTGGCTACCACGGAGCGCCATTCCACTCTGTCTTTTGCTTTGATGGCGCAGATTGTCATAGGTTGGCTAGTCCATCTTTTGATGTTACTCGCCCATGTTAGTCTTGATCTGCCTCTGCCTCTTTTACCTTGTATTTTCCCTTCCAATATTACTTTATTAGGCTAGAGTGTGAACAGAAATAGTGGCTATAATTTCTTCCTTAGTTGATCCCTTATAGAATCACGTTCTCTAGAATAACATCTGTCCATCTTTTTCTCATTGTGTCTTCTCTGTCTCGTTGACAAGTTTAATTTGACGAAAATTAATAGTACAAAAAACAGATACATATTATATATGCTTTGTATATATGCCCTTTATATATGTCATTTCCACACATATTATTTATGAACGTTGACTCAGTCCCCATTCGTGAGTTCTGGCAAAACACTGCTGTAAATACAAATCGATATTTTACTTTTTGTGAGTATTTATCATCACCACTGTTATCTCTCTCTGAGTTACGTTCTCATCACCATGTTATCTCTCTCTGAGTTACGTTCTCATCACCACTGTTATCTCTCTCTGAGTTACGTTCTCACCACCGCTGTTATCTCACTCTGAGGTAGTTTCTCACCACCACTACTATCGATCCTTCAGTAAATTTCTTATCGTTACTGCTATGTCTCTCTGAGTAATTTCTTATCACCTTGTTATCTCTCTCTAAGTTAAGTTCGCACCACACTGTTATCTCTCTCTGAGTTAACTTCTCATCACCACTGTTATCTCTCTCTGAGATAGTTAGTTTCTCACCGCTACTAGCATTGATCCTTCAGTAAATTTCTTATCATTACTGCTATGCCTCTATGAGTTAATTTCTTATCACCTTGTTATCTAAGTTAAGTTCGCACCACCACTGTTATCTCTCTCTGAGTTAACTTCTCATCACCATGTTATCTCTCTCTGAGATAGTTAGTTTCTCACCGCTACTAGCATTGATCCTTCAGTAAATTCTTATCGTTACTGCTATGTCTCTCTGAGTTAATTTCTTATCACCTTGTTATCTCTCTCTAAGTTAAGTTCGCACCACCACTGTTATCTCTCTCTGAGTTAACTTCTCATCACCACTGTTATCTCTCTCTGAGGTAGTTATTTTCTCACCGCTACTAGCATTGATCCTTCAGTAAATTTCTTATCATTACTGCTATGTCTCTATGAGTTAATTTCTTATCATTCACATCAATTTTCATTACTACTGTTCTCTATCTTTGTAAGTAAATTTATAATCGCTTCTTACTATCTTCATGTGGTAACTTGTCATCACTACTGTTATCACCACTACTGTTACCCCACTCACTACGTTATCACCACTACTGTTACCCCACTCACTACGTTATCACCACTACTGTTATCCACTCACTACGTTATCACCACTACTGTTATCCCACTCACTACGTTATCACCACTACTGTTATCCCATCACTACGTTATCACCACTACTGTTATCACCACTACTGTTATCACCACTACTGTTACCCCACTCACTACGTTATCACCACTACTGTTATCACTACTACTGTTATCCCACTACTGTTACCCCACTCACTACGTTATCACCACTACTGTTACCCCATTCACTACGTTATCACCACTACTGTTAACCACTACGGTTATCCCACTCACTTATTCTCTCCAATTGTTCCCTCTGAATTAATTCACACCAGCCTCAAATAACTTCACTCTCGTTAACGTGTTTACACTTGTCGTCCATTGCTCACTATTTCTCTCTCAATCTATTTTAGTCCCTCTACCATCTGAGCTACTAGCCTTCGTTACGGTAAATCAATTACTATAAATCGAATATATTCGTATTGAAAGTCGATACTTCTGTGTACTTTTCTTTCTCCGTCTATGGCCGTCCACATGAGCAGTTCTTGGTAAAGTTAACACGATTTCAATTGTCACTCTAACAACTTCATAAACCATTTTACGGTAGGGAGCTGTCCTATTTGACATCTGCTGGTAGCGTACGTTGGTTCGGAAGTGTGGCGACGGATATCCATCAGCTCACACACAGCTGTTATCGCATGTGTATAAGATATCTATTTCCTCACTTGTACCTGTCATTGCGGCATTTAACTAATATCTGAGGAAAGTAGACTATAAAGCTGGGGACTATATAGCTGGAGACTATAAGTCTGTAAACTATAAGTCTGTAGGCTATAAGTCTATAGACAATAAATCTGTAGACTATAAGGCTGGAGGCTATAAGGCTGGAGACTATAAGTCTGTAGACTATAAGTCTGTAGACTATAAGTCTATAGACTATAAGGCACGAGACTATAAGGCTCGAGACTATAAGGCTGGAGACTATAAGTCTGTAGACTATAAGTCTATAGACTATAAGGCTCGAGACTATAAGGCTGTAGACTATAAGGCTGCAGAATATAAGTGAGCGATTATGACAGAGACTATAAGGCAAAGATTATAAGACTGAAGACTATAAGAGAACGATTATAAGACAGAGACTATAAGGCTGGAGACTATAAGTGAGCGATTAGGACATAGACTATAAGGCAGAGATCATGTTATGAAGGTTTGTAAAATGTATGATCATTTTATTGATCACTAACACCATATTCCCTACACGCCACTTGGCGTGACGGGGCTCTTTACTTTTACTTATAAGGCTGGGGGCTATAAGGGAGATATTATAAGGCTGGAAACTATAAGGCTGATACTATAGGGCAGAAACTATAGGGCAGAGACTATATGGCAGAGATAATAAGGCAAAAACTATAGTGCAGAGACTATAAGGCAAAGATTATAAGGCTGGAGATTATAAGTCTGATACTATAGGGCAGAAACTATAAGGCTGGAGACTACAAGACAAAGACTATAAGGCTGTAGACTGTTAGGCTAGAGACTATAAAGACTGTAGACTATAAGGTTGTAGACTCTAAGGCTAGAGACTATAAGACAAAGAATATAAGGCTGTAGACTCTAAGGCTGGGGACTATAAGGCTGTAGACTCTAAGGCTCGAGACTATAAGGCAGAGACTATAACGCTGTAGACTCAAAGGCTCGAAACTAAAAGGCTGGAGACTATAAGGCTGAAGACTATAAGGCTGGAGACTATAAGGCTGGAGACTATAAGGCTGGAGACTATAATAAGGCTAGAGGCTATAAGGCTGGAGCCTATAAGGATGGGGACTACAAGGCTGGAGAATATAAGGGAGAGAATATAAGGCAGAGATTATAAGGCAGATACCATAGGGCAGAGACTATAAGGGAGAGACTATAGGACATATACTATAAGGCAGAGATTATAAGGCTGGAGACTATAAGGCTGATACCATAGGGCAGAGACTATAAGGGAGAGCTATAGGGCAGATACTATAGGGCAGAGACTATAAGGGAGAGCTATAGGGCAGATACTATAGGGCAGAGACTATAAGGGAGAGCTATAGGGCAGATACTATAGGGCAGAGACTATAAGCTGAGGACTATAAAGCTGGAGCTATAAGGCGGATTCTATAAGCGGGAGACTATAAGGTTGGAGACTACAAGGCAGAGACTATAAGCTGGAGACTATAGCCTGGAGACTATAAACTGGAGAAAATAAAGCTGGGGACTATAAGGAAGAGACTATAGGCAGGAGACTATAAGGCAGAGACTATAATGCAGAGACTATAATGCAGTTACTATAAGACACATACTATAAGGCTGGAGGCTATAAGGCATAGACTATAGGGCAGAGACTATAGTATAGAGACTATAGGGCAAAGACTATAGGGCAGGGACTATAGGACAGGGACTGTAGGGAAGAGGATATAGGGTAGGACCTATAAGGAAGGATTACAGGTCAGAGATTGTTGGGTAGGAACGATAGGGTTGGGACTATAGGGCAGAGGACGACTTTCGGTTTCAAGATAGTGGAATGAAGTTCATGTTCTTTCGACCGCTTGAAGCTATGGGGCTAGAGATTATAAGGGTGGAGACTATGAGGCTGGAGACTATAAGGGTGGAGACTATGGGGCTAGAGACTATAAGGGTGGAGACTATGAGGCTGGAGACTATAAGGGTGGAGACTAGAGGCTGGAAACTATGAGGCTGGAGACTATAAGGCTGGAGACTAGAGACTGCAGACTATGAGGCTGGAGACTATAAGGCTGGAGACTATAAGGGTGGAGACTAGAAGCATGAGACTATGAGGCTGGAGACTATAAGGCTGAAGACTATAAAGCTGGAGACTAGATGCTGGAGGCTATAAGGTTGAAACTATGAGGCTGGAGACTATTAGGCTGAAGACTATAAGGCTGAAAATTATAATGCTGGAGACTATGAGGCTGTAGATTATAAGGCTGAAGACTATAAGGCTGAAAATTATAATGCTGGAGACTATAAGGCTGGAGACTATATGGATGGAGACTATGAGGTTGGAGATTATGAGTATGGAGACTATGAGACTGGAGACTATGAGGCTGGAGACTATAATGGTGGAGACTAGGAGGCTGGAGACTATGAGGCTGGAGACTATATGGCTAGAGGATAAATGCAGCATCCTCTACAAGGTGTATGAATCACATATTTTTCTACTGCTCCCCTTTCCCGATTAAAAAAAAAGTCCCATGACTGCAGGCAAGTCTCTGAGAGCCACATGATCGTAGCAGATGACAACGGCGTTATCGTTTTCTCCCCTGAACTTGGTCATAGCTCCGGTAGTCACAAGAACATCTTACTTAAACAACAACGTCAATTATCGACATCTACTTAATACAGCAAAGGAAGGACACCAAAAGCGATAATAACTACACCGGAGGCATGACGCAGCAGAGGAAGGTGACGTCATTGATGCCAGAAGAGGCAAGAGAGAGAGAAAACCTGTATCGTCGTCGTCAGAGCAATGACGCAAACGTTCGTGATGGCAACAACACTAAATTCATCTCCACAGATGGAAAAACAAAAGTAACAGAACACCACATTTTTCTATTTCTCTCTGAAGATTCAGTGGAATTGCAACAACATGCACACGCCATTAGAACATGAACATTAGTGACAGTAATAAAATATATTCAATTGAAATCGACCAACTGAAAACCAACCATCAGACACAGAGGAGATCAACGAGCTTCTATTTGCAGACGATAAGACACTATCTATCTATCTATTTATTGTCCTTTCGAGCCGAAGACGGCACATAGGGCAGGAACCACAATCTCAAAAACAGAAACCTTGCGTTCCAAAGTGGCACATATTGCAGAGATCACTGCTCTAAAATATATGGCGCTGTTTCCATAACAATACTTTTTACAACGACAGCTTGTCAAGCCATCAATCAACCTCCTTAGTCGCCTCTTACGACATGCCTGGAAAGTCACAGTGTCACTATTCTTTATAAGACACTAAGACATTGAAAATTAGAAGACCTAAAAGAACACTTATTTAGACTCAACAGCACAGGCACAAAATACAACACGGTAATCAACAAAACAGAAGTCGTAAATATCGCAAAAGAAAAACAAAACATCAACACAACTATACACATAAGACAACTAAATAAAACAAGTAGAGGATGTTAAATACCTAAGATGTCTAGTAACAAACGACAATTCATAAACAGATGAAATAGACTCAAGATGCAACAAAGCTTGTCAAATCAATGGACAACTATCATCATTATTGTCCAACAAAGAGATAACTCTAGAGGCAAATGGGGCACTCTACAATACAATCTTCATCCAACGTTCTTATACCAATGCCAGTCCTGGAAGCTAGATGCAAGAAAAATAACATCCGCTGAGATTAAATGTGTTAGACGAATGACAGGAATCAGCCTGAGAGATAAGATCAGAAATGAAGAACTCAAAAAAAGCTAAGAATAATCCCCGCCATAAAATATATAAAGAAAAAAACACATAAAATGGTTTGGCCACGTGACAAGGCAGAAAGATCAAAACACAACACAACGAGCTTTCAATAAATGTGCGGGAACACCAGACCCAAGGGCCGCCCACGAAAAAGACGGATTGACGGAATATTAGAAACACTAGGCAACATAACATCAGCAGAGGCTAACAAAAGAGCAATAGATCATAAATTATATCTCCCCTCGAAGCTGAAAGGCAAATGAGGAAGGAAAGAAGAAGATAACTGAAAATGAAGATTAGTTTTACCCCATTTTAAGAGATGTATCAGTGGAGATTGAGCAGGAAGGGCGGTGGGTGGTGGACAGGTTTGGAAATCGTATATCCTCACTGTGATACGGGACACAGTTTTGTTTAAACGTTTGATCCTTATAGATCCTAGCCCTCAGCATTCACAAATCTCAACATTCTTCTAACAGAACGACAGATCCACATTAGATGGTCATCAGCTCTGTGTAATAAAACTAAATGTTAACAATACTGATTAACTCATTATTTTATTGTCTCTATGACTAAATTATATATTAATCATGGTATAACATACGCAATACTTTTGTTATAAAAAAAAATAACAGTTATATTATTATGGCATTTATAGAAAAGCATGCACAATGAAAAATCTTATTGCGAGACATCTTATTATTTTTAGTCAGATAAGGTGAAGGTAAATTGTGGAACATATGATTACAAGGTGAAGGTAAATCGTGGAACATATGATTACAAGGTGAAGGTAAATTGTGGAACATATGATTACAAGGTGAAGGTAAATTGTGGAACATATGATTACAAGGTGAAGGTAAATTGTGGAACATATGAGCACAAGGTGAAGGTAAATTGTGGAACATATGATTACAAGGTGAAGGTAAATTGTGGAACATATGATTACAAGGTGAAGGTAAATTGTGGAACATATGAGCACAAGGTGAAGGTAAATTGTGGAACATATGATTACAAGGTGAAGGTAAATTGTGGAACATATGAGCACAAGGTGAAGGTAAATTGTGGAACATATGATTACAAGGTGAAGGTAAATTGTGGAACATATGAGCACAAGGTGAAGGTAAATTGTGGAACATATGATCACAAGGTGAAGGTAAATTGTGGAACATATGATCACAAGGTGAAGGTAAATCGTGGAACATATGATTACAAGGTGAAGGTAAATTGTGGAACATATGATTACAAGGTGAAGGTAAAATGTGGAACATATGATCAGAAGGTGAAGGTAAATTGTGGAACATATGAGCACAAGGTGAAGGTAAATTGTGGAACATATGATTACAAGGTGAAGGTAAATTGTGGAACATATGATTACAAGGTGAAGGTAAATTGTGGAACATATGATCAGAAGGTGAAGGTAAATCGTGAACATATGATTACAAGGTGAAGGTAAATCGTGGAACATATGATTACAAGGTGAAGGTAAATCGTGGAACATATGATTACTAGGTGAAGGTAAATTGTGGAACATATGATCACAAGGTGAAGGTAAATTGTGGAACATATGAGCACAAGGTGAAGGTAAATCGTGGAACATATGATTACAAGGTGAAGGTAAATTGTGGAACATATGAGCACAAGGTGAAGGTAAATTGTGGAACATATGATTACAAGGTGAAGGTAAATTGTGGAACATATGAGCACAAGGTGAAGGTAAATCGTGGAACATATGATTACAAGGTGAAGGTAAATTGTGGAACATATGAGCACAAGGTGAAGGTAAATTGTGGAACATATGATTACAAGGTGAAGGTAAATTGTGGAACATATGATCACAAGGTGAAGGTAAATCGTGGAACATATGAGCACAAGGTGAAGGTAAATCGTGGAACATATGATTACAAGGTGAAGGTAAATTGTGGAACATATGAGCACAAGATGAAGGTAAATCGTGGAACATATGATTACAAGGTTAAGGTAAATCGTGGAACATATGATTACAAGGTGAAGGTAAATGTGAACATATGATCAGAAGGTGAAGGTAAATCGTGGAACATATGATTACAAGGTTAAGGTAAATTGTGGAACATATGATTACAAGATGAAGGTAAATCGTGGAACATATGATTACAAGGTGAAGGTAAATTGTGGAACATATGACCACAAGATGAAGGTAAATCGTGGAACATATGGGCACAACTGAATAAAATAGAAGGGGAAAAAATGAGAAAAGATACAAAGCAGCTTAAGAGAAAGACATAGTTGGAAATCAACAGCAGAAGTGACAGACAAGTGCAGAGACACGATCATCTACGTCAGCAATCAATGTACTTGTGCACGACGATGATGTACGTATAACGAAACAAAGTATTCCTATGCTAACAATCTTTATAAGATTTCAATCTGTTGTCTGGTCTAGACAGAGCACCTACCACAAATAGAAGACAATATAATAATGACCAAGCGTCCCAGCAGAAAAAGAGGAGACATGAATAAACGTTAGCTAAAAATAAAACTTCGCCGAATGTTTATGAACAAAAATATGTTACATAATTCCCTTCGACTTCAAATGATTTTTGCCATAGATCGACGCAATGCAGTCGTGGAAGACACGTATTGTCATGCCCTGCTGTTTTTCAAGCTAGTTAATTTTCTATTGAAATAAACTGCTGAGAACAGGAGATTTGGTTAGATCAAGGCATAAGCCAATCTTTATATTCACTATATATATATATATATATTATATATATATATATATATATATATATATATATATATATAGATGTATAATAACGCTGAACTATACAGAGCCAAGTGAAATATTACAGCAGAGAGCAATTACTCAAGGGTGACAATGAGTGACATTTTAAGAAACTAGTTATAGAGACTTTCAAAGAAAGATTCTTCTTAGATCTTACAGGGAACTTGTTATTCACATTTTATTCTACTTTCATTTCTCTTTCTAGCTCGATTTTTTAAATTACTTATTTTTTAAACTTTAAATACATATTTGTACGCGTGCTGTATTTTTGTTCCTGTTGAAGGCCTCTGCGCCGAAGCGTCGTTCTGATTTGTGGTATCCACTTGTTACGTGAAGCTTTAACCATGCCATGTTTTTTTAGATATATATTTTTCTTTCAGTTTCACGTTATAGAGACATAACTGGCGTAAACAAACAGATTTATCAGTTTTACTGTCACAAAAACCATCCCTAGATTTGTATGTATGCAGACGGTGCAGGGATATCGGATGGAGAGGCTATACAACATCTACAACAACGTTAATATCTAACAAGTAACGCAAACGTTTAGATTCAACATCAAATGCTACACCTTTTAGCATAGGCGATCATGTCGCAGTTCTCTGTCCTCGGTGCATCGTATTAATTATGTTTTGACTGTTTACTATACACGACACACAGATATGTAGTATCTTCTCTTTCTGTCCACCGCCATCTCTTTCCCCGTGTTGTGCTAGTTGTTACAAAGTCCTTTTCTCATGCGCATGAAACAAGTTTTTTGCTTTTGTTTTGATGTTTATCTATTTTTTTAGAAGCTCTCATTTCTTATTGACTTCTTTGAAGAATGTCTTCATTAGTTTATATACCAGTCTATGGAACTATCAGCATTCTTCTGTGAAACACTATTTCAGTGGCCTCTGATCGTCTTTTCATTTATTTGTCTACCGTCCATGATTCGCTTCCATAGGTCAGAATTGGTCAGAAAAAAACATCAAAAACTCAAAAGTCAAAATTTGGCAAAGACCAACTGTTACTCAACAACTCAGCGCGTTACCGTCAAGGTTGGTCCACCTGATGGTTACTCTTCTGTTTGATCACTATTCTATTATTATACTATGGCGTCATTTATAAACCATTTTTTTTTAAATAATACATTTTAGTCTCACAAGCCTACATTGATACTGTCTGCACAAATGTGCCGGATCGTCGAGTGACACACTCAAATGGCATGATATTAACTCCCTGAGTTTTATGGACGCACTCGCTACAAGGGGTGTAGGGAACACACACCACAAGGGGTGTAAGGAACACACGACAAGGGTGTAGGGAACAAACACCACAAGGGGTGTAGGGAACACACACCGCAAATGGTGTAGGGAACACACACCGCAAGGGGTGTAGGGAACACACACCGCAAGGGGTGTAGGGAACACACACTGCAAGGGGTGTAGGAAACATACACCGCACGGGATGTAAGGAACACACACCACAAGGGGTGTAACACACTACAAGGGGTGCAGGGAACACACGCTACTAGGAGTGTAGGGAGCATACGCTATTAGGGGTGTAGAAAACACACGCTACGGGGGTCTAGGGAAATAACGTTACTAGGGGTGTAGGAAACACACGCTACTAGGGTCTAGGGAAATAACGTTACTAGGGGTGTAGGAAACACACGCTGCTAGGGTCTAGGGAAATAACGTTACTAGGGGTGTAGGAAACACACGCTACTAGGTTCTAGGGAAATAACGTTACTAGGGGTGTAGGAAACATACGCTACTAGGGTCTAGGGAAGTAACGTTACTAGGGGTGTAGGAAACACACGCTACTAGGGTCTAGGGAAGTAACGTTACTAGGGGTGTAGGAAACACACGCTACTAGGGTCTAGGGAAATAACGTTACTAGGGGTGTAGGAAACACACGCTACTAGGGTCTAGGGAAGTAACGTTACTAGGGATGCAGGAAACACACGCTACTAGGGTGTCGTGAACACACGCTACTAGGGTATAGTGAACAAACGCTACTAGGGGTGTAGGGAACAAACGCTACTAGGGGTGTAGGGAACAAACGCTACTAGGGGTGTAGGGAACAAACGCTACTAGGGTGTAGGGAACAAACGCTACTAGGGGTGTAGGGAACAAACGCTACTAGGGGTGTAGTGAACAAACGCTACTAGGGTGTAGGGAACAAACGCTACTAGGGCGTAGTGAACAAACGCTACTAGGGGTGTAGGGAAGAAACGCTACTAGGGGTGTAGGGAACAAACGCTACTAGGGGTGTAGTGAACAAACGCTACTAGGGGTGTAGGGAACAAACGCTACTAGGGGTGTAGGGAACAAACGCTACTAGGGGTCTAGGGAACAAACGCTACTAGGGGTGTAGGGAACAAACGCTACTAGGGGTGTAGGGAACAGACGGTACTAGGGGTGTAGGGAACAAACGCTACTAGGGTGTAGGGAACAAACGCTACTAGGGGTGTAGGGAACAAACGCGAACTAGGGGCGTAGGGAACAAACGCTACTAGGGGTGTAGGGAACAAACGCTACTAAGGGTCTAGGGAACACACGCTACTAGGGGTGTAGGGAACAAACGCTACTAGGGGTGTAGGGAACAAACGCTACTAAGGGTCTAGGGAACAGACGGTACTAGGGGTGTAGGGAACAAACGCTACTAGGGGTGTAGGGAACAAACGCTACTAGGGGTGTAGGGAACAAACGCTACTAGGGGTGTAGGGAACAAACGCTACTAGGGTGTAGTGAACAAACGCTACTAGGGTGTAGGGAACAAACGCTACTAGGGGCGTAGTGAACAAACGCTACTAGGGGTGTAGGGAAGAAACGCTACTAGGGTGTAGTGAACAAACGTTACTAGGGTCTAGGGAACAAACGCTACTAGGGGTCTAGGGAACAAAGGCTACTAAGGGTCTAGGGAACAGACGGTACTAGGGGTCTAGGGAACAAACGCTACTAGGGGTGTAGTGAACAAACGCTACTAGGGGTGTAGTGAACAAACGCTACTAGGGGTGTAGGGAAGAAACGCTACTAGGGGTGTAGTGAACAAACGTTACTAGGGTCTAGGGAACAAACGCTACTAGGGGTCTAGGGAACAAACGCTATTAGGGGTCTAGGGAACAAAGGCTACTAAGGGTCTAGGGAACAGACGGTACTAGGGGTCTAGGGAACAAACGCTACTAGGGGTGTAGGGAACAAACGCTACTAAGGGTGTAGGGAACAAACGCTACTAGGGGTGTAGGGAACAAACGCTACTAGGGGTCTAGGGAACAAACGCTACTAGGGGTGTAGGGAACAAACGCTACTAGGGTGTAGGGAACAAACGCTACTAGGGGTCTAGGGAACAAACGCTACTAAGGGTCTAGGGAACAAACGCTACTAAGGGTCTAGGGAACAAACGCTACTATGGTCTACGGATACAATCACTAATAGTGGTCTAGGAAAAACACACTACTAGGGTCACATTCACTACTCGGGTCTACGGATACACTCCCTTCTGGGGTCTAATTCACTCACTACGTCTATGGATGCACTTACAAGTAAAGTTTCATTAATTACTAGTTTCTATGGCAACATTCACTTTTCATATGAAGTTGAGATGTTCTGTATATCTTAACTGCCTTATAAAAGCGATCACATGTTCTGTATTTCTCAAGTGTCTTATATAACTTTGAGACGTTCTCTATCTCTGAACTGCCTTATATAACTTTGAGACGTTCTCTATCTCTGAACTGCCTTATATAACGATGAGACGTTCTCTATCTCTGAACTGCCTTATATAACGATGAGACGTTCTCTATCTCTGAACTGCCTTATATAACGATGAGACGTTCTCTATCTCTGAACTGCCTTATATAACGATGAGACGTTCTCTATCTCTGAACTGCCTTATATAACTTTGAGACGTTCTCTATCTCTGAACTGCCTTATATAACGATGAGACGTTCTCTATCTCTGAACTGCCTTATATAACGATGAGATGTTCTCTATTTCTGAAGTGCGTTATATGACGATACAATGTTCAGTATCTTACAGACGATACAGAGCTGAATATTTGTATGTTGTTTCATTCAAAAGATCAACCATCGAGTGTCTCATCGACAATACACTGTCGGGTATGTTGACCTATCTTCGAAACACTGTCCAAAATGTTGACCTATCTTCGAAACACTGTCCAGCATGTTGACTTATCTTCGAAACACTGTCCAGCATGTTGACCTATCTTCGAAACACTGTCCAGCATGTTGACCTATCTTCGAAACACTGTCCAGCATGTTGACCTATCTTCGAAACAGTGTCCAGCATGTTGACCTATCTTCGAAACACTGTCCAGCATGTTGACCTATCTTCGAAACACTGTCCAGCATGTTGACCTATCTTCGAAACACTGTCCAGCATGTTGACCTATTCACGATAAACTGTTGTATATGTTAACTACCCACGAAAAACCGTCGAGAATAGAAGCACACACACGATACACATTCGCGCATGTTACCTCCTCTACGATACACTATAGAGTATGCTTGTCTTATCCCAGATACACCGTCGAGTATGCTTATCGTATCCATGATGCACCGACAAATATGCTTATCGTATCCATGATTCACCGTCGAGTATGCTTATCGTATCCATGATACACTGTCGAGTATGCTTATCGTATCCATGATTCACCGTCGAGTATGCTTATCGTATCCATGATACACTGTCGAGTATGCTTATCGTATCCATGATACACCGTCGAGTATGCTTATCGTATCCATGATACACCGTCAAGTATGTTTATCGTATCTACGATACACCGTCGAGTATGCTTATCTTATCCATGTTACGCTGTCAAGAGCTTATCTAATCCAAGATCCACAGTCGAACATGTTGTCTCCTCTACGATACGCTGTTAAGTATTCATGTCTTATTCATGATACACTGTCGAGTATGCTTGTTTTATCCATGATACACTGTCGAGTATGATTGTTTTATCCATGATACACTGTCGAGTATGCTTGTTTTATCCATGATACACTGTCGAGTATGCTTGTTTTATCCATGATACACTGTCGAGTATGCTTGTTTTATCTATGATATACTGTCGAGTATGCTTGTCTTATCCACGATACACTGTCGAGTATGCTTGTTTTATCCATGAAACACTGTCGAGTATTCTTGTCTCATCCATGATACACTGTCGAGTATTCTTGTCTCATCCATGCTACACTGTCGAGTATTCTTGTCTCATCCATGCTACACTGTCGAGTATTCTTGTCTCATCCATGATACACTGTCGAGTATTCTTGTCTCACCCATGCTACACTGTCGAGTATTCTTGTCTCATCCATGATGCACTGTCGAGTATTCTTGTCTCACCATGATACACTGTTGAGTACTCGTGTCTCATCCATGATACACAGTCGAGTATTCTTGTCCCATCCATGATCCACTGTTGAGTACTCGTGTCTCATCCATGCTATACTGTCGAGTATTCTTGTCTCATCCATGCTACACTGTCGAGTATTCTTGTCTCATCCATGATACACTGTCGAGTATTCTTGTCTCATCCATGCTACACTGTCGAGTATTCTTGTCTCATCCATGATGCACTGTCGAGTATTCTTGTCTCACCATGATACACTGTTGAGTACTCGTGTCTCATCCATGATACACAGTCGAGTATGCTTGTTTTATCCATGATTCACTGTTGAGTACTCGTGTCTCATCCATGCTACACTGTCGAGTATTCTTGTCTCATCCATGCTACACTGTCGAGTATTCTTGTCTCATCCATGATACACTGTCGAGTATTCTTGTCTCATCCATGCTACACTGACGAGTATTTTTGTCTCATCCATGATGCACTGTCGAGTATTCTTGTCTCACCATGATACACTGTTGAGTACTCGTGTCTCATCCATGATACACAGTCGAGTATGCTTGCTTTATCCATGATACACTGTTGAGTACCCGTGTCTCATCCATGATACACAGTCGAGTATGCTTGTTTTATCCATGATACACTGTTGAGTACTCGTGTCTCATCCATGATACTCTATCGAGTATACTGTCTCATTAAAAAATAAGTCGCCAACAATCCCTGAAGTACCTTCGCCTTTTAGCCGCCAATTGTGTTAGATACCAAGGTATAGCCAATTTTCTTCATAATCCCTATTTCGCTTACTCTCAAACTCTCCTGCTCTCCAACACACAACACATATTAAGAAAGCAACACTGATATCTCATCAAATAAAACAATAATTATTTGCATTTTAAATTATGGAAATGCTCGGCTCAAAGAACAATAACTTGCACTTTTATAATCTTTATGATAATCGTCCTTAAGGGTATTCATTACCTTATTAGAATATCGTCGTGCGTAGATCAAAATAGCTGACATCTTGTGATAATACTATGATAAATGAAATTGTAGTAATTGTAGTACTTTAGTAGTTGGAGTAATGAAAAGAGGAGCAGTGAATAATGGAGTTAGCAGTGAATACATGAAGGAGACTAAGGCATGACAAGGTATTGTATTAATAAAATTGGGTTCTTCATGAATTCAAAAAGAGATACAGAAAAAAACAAATAAAGAGCAACACAAACAAAGGGAGGTGAATACGTAAAGTATATATACTCATATGACATGTAGAGATGAAAAGATTGGATATATACGTGTGTTATGTATAGATAGAGATAATAAAAGTATGAGGATATATATGAAAGCCACATGCAGAAGCGGCAAACATACATAAAGAAAAGCGGTCTGTGACTCATAGATGTTTGCACCATGATCAGTGAACTAAAACTGATCAAGATCCTACCATATCTCCTTGCAGTCGGCCTGAAGATAGATTAACCAATCTGGATAAACGAGTAGGGACTAAAGAAGGAAGGGAATGTAATACCTCAAAACGCAGTGTTCAAGTTTTATGTTCGGCCGAAAAGTGAAGGTAATGTTCGTGGTCCTCATCGGTGCTATATAGAACCAATTCTAATCTATGGTAGTGAATCATGGACAGTAGATAAACAAATGAAAAGACGATTAGAGGCCACAGAGATGGGATTTCTCAGAAGAATGGTGAAAGTTCCCTGGACAGCTAAAAAGACCAATGAAGAAATTCTCAAAGAGGCCAACACAAAAAGGGAGCTCCTAAAAAACATTAGAGAGAAACAATGAACATTTTTCCGGCACATCATGAGAAGAGGAAAGTTGGAATATTTGGTTACGACTGGCAAAATAAAAGGAAAGAGAGATCGCGGCCTACAAAGAGAGAAAATACTAGATATCTTGGTATCAAGGCATGGCAAAGAGTCAACAACAGAACTGATAAGATACACTGTAGATAGAAGATTGTGGAAGGACATGATCGCCTACGCCAACCGGTATGGCACATGATGATGAATGTTTCTGGCTGTTAACAACAATGTAACGAAACTACGACCACCTTACTTCCTGTAAAGAATGAAAAAAAGGGTGGGTGGAAGATGTGATGGAATAGGCCTCTCACGAATACAGAGGAAAAAAATATTCAAATAGAATGGAGACTAACAAAAATCATTGGCTCATTTCCCGTGCTTACTAGGAGTTGACAAGTGGATGCTGATGGTGAGAAACATGGTTATGACTTGAACCATTTCACAATTCATCCCGTTTGTCTTCACAGAATAGATGAGACGAAAGTAACCCTTGGACCCGGTAATAGCTGTATTAAGTTTAATCCGACAACATAAAGCCAATAGAAACCATATACGAAGGTGATTAGTTTAGAGAAACCACCGTCTGTCACGAGATAACTTCGCTTGTCGCAATTCAAACAAGAAGTCTCTTAACGCCTACAGACGTTTCTTTCTTTTTTTCCCACCTGAACTAATTATATTTTGTGTTTTTGTGTGTTGCGTGTTGTTTCTGTTACGCTGTTGTTTTTCAAACATATTTTAGTTGTCTTGTTTAATTCTCCACACATACAACCTGTGTAATCTTTCTATAAAATATGCAAGTTGATTGGCAAGACGAAAAAAAAACAATTGTTATAACAATTAAAAATAAATCTTTACAGCATTTATCACATTTCTAGGAGTTATAGTGAGACTAAAGGTATGGAGAATAAAGGTCGCATTTCCAGTGCAGTAGTCACAAGGTGTTCGGGTTAGATTTTTATTGGGCCAGACAGAAGAAGGAAAAGTTTTTGTTCCTGTAATTATTTAAACCCGTGTTCTCTGCATTTGGATCACGGTATTAGAAGAAGAGGAATAATAATAATAATAATAATAATAATAATAATAATAATAAGAAGAAGAAGAAGAAGAAGATGAGGACACAGAAGTGTAATAACAATAATAAGAAGATGAATAATAATAACACGATGAATAATATAAGTACCTTTTACAGACGATTAGGCAATAATAACAAATCCACATAATGAATGACAACACAATCTCTACGAACTGAATCCGAGCCTGAAAGAAACATAATATGAAGGTTAACTTATAAAATAACAGATGTCATGATCATTAGCAAAAAAAAAAAAAAATGATTTTAAAAAAAGTAGGTTAGCATTGAGAACAAAAAGTTAAAACAGGTAAAAAAGTTTAAATATTAGGAAAGTACGGGAACAGCAAATAGGGGGGAAATGGGACCGATGAATTTGAAAACAGGTGCAACAATCCATATCAAATAATCGGAGAGGTAACACCCACCATGGGGGTTGGGAGTGGGGAGAGAGAGAGAGAGAGAGAGAGGAGAGAACAATAGACGATGGTCATAAAAAATCAATACACATCTCAGTATGTCTGCAAATGTTGTTCAGTATGTGTCAAGCATGGACATTAACAGCAATGAAGGGCATTTCATAACTATTGAAATGAGAAGTCTTCGAAATATACTTTACGTGATACAATGAGACTATCAAAAGTGAAGAAATTCGAAAAAAAGGCGGTAAAACACCATTACTCAGCTTCATCCACAAACGAATTCTTGGTCGTGTGTCACGGTAACTGGCAAGTAGTGTTCTACAACAGGGATTAATAACCCGATACAACAGAAGAAGGGGAAGACATTAACCTCCCCCCTAAAAGATTGACAAGCGAGATACATGCACAACTCTGGACAAAACACCAAGAGACGAATACAAAAGCATTGTTAAATGACACGAGTAAAAGATGAATGTTTTATGTTGTGAGGCGGATAAAAGATGAATGTTTTATGTTGTGAGGCGGATAAAAGATTAATGTTTTATGTTAAGTGAGGCGAATGAAATATTAATATTGTATGTTAAGTGAGACGAATGAAAGATTAATGTTTTATGTTAAGTGAAACGAATACAAGCGTACTGTAAAGTGAGACGAATACAAGCGTACTGTAAAGTAATACAAATACAAGCGTGCCGTAAAGTGAGATGAATACAAGCGTGCCGTAAAGTGAGATGAATACAAGAGTGCCGTAAAGTGAGACGAATACAAGCGTACTGTAAAGTGAGACGAATACAAGCGTACTGTAAAGTAATACGAATACAAGCGTGCCGTAAAGTGGAATGAATACAAGCGTGCCGTAAAGTAAGATGAATACAAGCGTGCCGTAAAGTGAGGCGAATACAAGCGTACAGTAAAGTGAGATGAATTTTTAAAAATAGGTATTACTATGAGCACTACTTTTTCCTAGACTCTAAAGGTAAAAGGGTATAGTGAACAACACAAAACAAATATTGAGGCATTTTTTATATTACTTTAAACATGACGACAAACGTCGGATTAACAAGGTATATAGAACACAGACCAACAGACAAAATGATATCATGACTGTAAATATCTTTACACATTAGATATTACTCCTAAAGTGTACTTTACAGCTAACTCAGACACGGATAATAAGATGGGGCCCTGGGGCACAAATTTGTCTTGTTATTTCTGTAGTTATACAAATACTGTAGAGCATGCTATGAAAGAGACTACTAGGTAAAAACTGTCTGTATTTACCACCGAAGATTGGTGGCTGGGTGGTCTTAAAAATAAGATGTCAGCCTCTGGAAGATACCGGGCTCAACTCCCACCAAATGTGGTGGGAATTTATCAACAATTTAATCCGTGGTTACAACATGGGTAAAGACCCATGGTTTTTTGGGTAGTGAGATCCGATGTCTAGCTCTCTCGGAAAACGGCGGGGAAAAAAACGCAGAAGATCCCGTATGCATTCTGTGCGCGTTAAAGAACCCATGGCTCTTGGACATAGAAAAGAGTAGGCAAAACAGGCGGCTTCCCGGGCAAATTGGACATACAAAAGAAATCTACCAAAAACGTGAAAACTCTCGACGATAACAGAATTGAATGTACTTCTGAAGCCGAAGAATGTCTGCCTGTATGGTGGGGGCCACTTTTACCTTACCCTACTGTAGTCCGTGTGAAAAATAGAAAAGGGGATATTCATGCGAAATTATGTCCCTTGGTCTTTTGCTAGAGTATGCAAATAAAACAAAAGACAGTAGTTTGACATCAACCTGCTTCAATCATCAATCAATACATAAACGGCCATAACAGGTGATGCATTTTATACACAACAGAGGTGTAACAACACAGGTTGCTGTGATTGTCGCTGGCGATGGATGGACATTATTATTTTAATATCAACAGAAAAGATATAAAGTTATGCGAACACGTAATCATCTCCGCCAGCTAGCGCTGTACATTAATGTTATTATTATTACTCAGCAACTCTATTATTACTCAGCAACTCTATTTTATTACTCAACAGTGTAAAACTACACATATGTTTAACAATTCAAGAAATCGTGACAAACGCATTCTCCCTTGAAGATAATCATTCATTTTTAATGAAGTTGCTGACGAATCAACGAGGTGGGAGTTAAAACTCACTAAATGCTTATTCTCATCCTGGTCTCCACATAACTAATCATCATCATGTGTCATATCGACAAGCGTAGGCGATCACGCCCTTACACAATTTTCTATCCATGTGGCATCTTATCAATTCTGTTGTTGACTGTTTTTCCATGAAAGGACACTAAGCCATCTAGTATCTCCTTTCTTTATCGCCCGCGATTGACAAATTTCGAAAAATTTTGATTGTTTATTTATGATGTCTTTTAGGGGTTCCATAATTATCCTTTCACCATCTCATAATGTGCCCGAAAAATTTTGATTGTTTCTTTATTATGTCTTTTAGGGGTTCCCTTTTTGTGTTGGTCTCAGCATTTCCTCATTGGTCTTTTTAGCTGCCCAAGGAACTCCCAATATTCTTCTGAGAAATTTCACTTCTGTAGCTTCTAATCGCCTTTTCGTTTGTTTGTCCACTATTCAGCATTAGCGCTAAGTTACATTGATGAACTCTCCTTCTCATTTAAATTGACATAGACTTTTTGCACACGAGATTTTTCATTTTCTGAAATGCTACTTTGGCTTGTGCTATTCAGCTCTTTATTTCGATGGTGTATCTTCCTTCTAATATTACTGTGTTCAAGTATTTGACGCTTTGCACTTGTTTCAGATTTGTCCTGCTTATTTTTGTTATATGATGGTGATGATTGTTTTTTTTTATTTCGAGATGACCATTACTTCGTTTTCTTACTGTTTGGGCTGTGACCTTTCGTATTGTTTCACTGTTATGTTTATCATTTCTTGTTGTTTGTTCTTCGTCCCTGCTATAAAAACTGTGTCATCCGCATGTCGCAGATTGTTTATGTTGTGATCGTTGACTTCAATTCCTTTTTTGTCTTCTATTGATCTCATACCATTTTCGCTGTAAAGTGAGAACAAACCCGGCGACAGAACACAGCATTGTCTAATTCCATCAGAACACAGCATTGTCTAACTCCATCAGAACACAGCATTATCTAACTCCATCAGAACACAGCATTATCTAACTCCATCAGAACACAGCATTATCTAACTCCTTGTTTTATATATTGAAACTGCCCGGTTTGGTTGTCAATACATGCTTTTTCATGATTGCCAGATGCTTGCCATTGATGTTTAGTTTCTCCAGCATACTGAATACTTCAACATGCATTATTTTGCCAATAGATGTACTTATAAAACAATTAATCCACTTTGCCAAATCTCTTTAACAGATCGTCCTTATTTTTTCGCATGTATACATTTTTTTTTTTTTGCACTGTTGTTTGTCTTGATTGGGAAACTAGGCATTATTCAGCAACAGAGCTGAAAGCTATCAGCAAATCATAGATGATGGCTTGCCACGATCGGCGAAAACAGAAATTTCCAGATCCTACTCCACTTCTTAGGGAGCCGCGATAGCTGAGTGCTTAGTGAACTGGACTACAAAGGACAAGAGGTAGGGTTCGATCCCAAACGACGGCTTCCGGCTTCACCCAGCCTTAATGGGTAACGGATTTTTTTCTGGGAAAGTAAAGCGGCACGGGCGTAATACCGACCACATTACCCAAAAAAAAATATGTGCCAAAGGTGTGTAAAAATTATAGCCACTAACACCATATTCTCTATACGCCACTTGGCGTGACGGGGCACTTGACTTTACTCCACCTTTTCGAAACAGACAAACCAGTCTAGTCCGGCCAAGTGAGTAGAGAACGCGAGGGATGGCAACCCGGTACTCAAAGGTCCCGTGCTGGAGTCAGATGTGTTGGAGTCAGATGTGTTGGAGTCAGATGTGTTGGAGTCAGATGTGTTGGAGTCAGATGTGTTGGATAAAAAGGCGTAAACAACACAGTTCTATTGCAAGCCACAAAACAACGAATCCATGTACACGTGACGTCCTTTATCGGCGAATGACAAAGAGGTCTACTCCTTACGTCATCAGAAGAATGAAGCAAGCAGGCAGTAATAACACTGTAATAGCTGTGCTCAGCGTTGACTAAAATTATACAGAAATATGTAGTGGTTAAAAAGAAGAGCATTGCTCTAACAGGGGGATGGGTGGTCTAGAGATAAGACATCGGCCTCTGTACAAGAGGGTCCTGGGTTCGATTCCCACCACAGACGATGGAATATTTTCTAACAACAAGAAAAATGCAATCTGTGGTTTCTTCGTGGCTTTACCCTCTGGAGGTCACTGGGTAGTAAGATCCAATGACTAGATCCCTCGATCAACGGCTAAAACAGGAGGTCTTGCGTACAGTTTACGCACGTTAAAGAAACCCTAGCATCTGGATATCTAAAACAGTAGGCCGAGAATGGGCACTGCCCGGGCAAGATTAATTGGAAAAAATCTATTTAAAAAGTTAAAGCTCTCAGACGATAAAAATGAAAGTACCTTAGTAATAGAAGAAAATATGCCTGAATGGTGAAGAACACCTGAGCACATAGCTGCCGGTGTGGAGAAATAGGAAACAGAGGTATTCACGTAAAATATTCAATGCTTAGGAATTAGAGTTATAAAGCTGGCGAATGTGAAAAAAAAAGAATAACAAAAATTGCGTTAACAAATCTGTCATCAGATTGACAGTTTATGACAAACTAGTTGTGGCTACAACTGACGCTGTTGTAGATGGTATACATCTATTAACAATAAATAACTCTCGAGGGTTCATCCTCTACAGGTCAAGGTAAGGTACGAGACTTGAATCGGCGCCTTAGCACGCGAGTTTTCACCCATATGTGCTCGGCCGGCTATCCAGAAGTGTTCGGAGACTTCAGGGTAGTGTCGCTTCAAGCATCGAAACTCACGATGCGAGGCTGCATTCCGCACCTTCCCCTTCATCCTATATCCTACCTTATTTGTCATCTAATGTCGAGAGGAGGGATAGTTTGCCGTCTTTTACTGTGGTCCACTTCTCTGCTCTAAGGTTTCTCAGTATTTACTGTATTTCTTGTATCCATCTTTATGGAGGACGTACCTACTGTATATCTTATTGAAAGCTGTGTGGATTATGTTGTTGCGCGTCATGTGTCCAAACCATATAACCTGCTGCTTCCTTACACAAGTGTATTCTACCGCGAGGAAGCGTCATAACTGCCTCCATAGCTCTTCACTCCCACAGTCAAGTTGACTCTGATCACGTATTTTCTTTCAAAGAGATACATTTCGTCATCTAATAATTATGTGGACACGTTATCCACCCCACCCGCCAAATGAAACTAATATTATTTTACAAACATTTTTTGACAATTCTCCCGTCCGCCTTCCAAAATAAAAATCGACAAGAAACTTAAATCTGAATATATTTTATGTGAAGGGAAAATGTGTCTTATATTTTTTTTTAAAACTATACACACACGCGCACACCCCCATTTCATACATAATAAGAACAATAATAATTGGAATAATAACATTATATTACTTGAAAACATATAGGCAGGTTAAACATAGAAATATTGTTTATTATATTCTAACGTTGCTTTTGTCCAGTCGTTCATAAAGGTCAATTCAAAAGTGTGTTGTATTTTTCCAAAAAGAACGGGATCAGAAAAATAGAGTAAATATTGACCGATTGGACGTAAAATGGCAGTATGAAACACAAACACAAGAGTAGTTATTTTCATGATTTATTTTAATATAATAACATGGGGATATATGAAATTTACAGTCGCTAGGAGCCATCAGATCTAGGCGATATTGGAATGTGATTGAAGGGGTTTTATCACTGGATATGAACAAAAACTCATCGCTCTCTCGTTTTTCTTCTCCGTGTACACCTTTCTACCTCTATCCTCTGTCTTCCTAAAATCTGTTTTGTTATCCTTCTATTATTCCTGCATTATTATTTTGCCCCTGTTGTCATCTCTCCTTTATCTTTTCATTTTCAGCATCTCCTACTTCCTCGTCCAATCCTCTGATCTAAGAGTTATTTCTGTTCGTTATCATCAACCTTGCAATCTCGCTTCCTCTCTCAAGTTCTACCTCCATCTGTCCAACTGATCTAAGAGTTATTTCTGTTCGTTATCATCAACCTTGCAATCTCGCTTCCTCTCTCAAGTTCTACCTCCATCTGTCCAACTGTTCTAAGAGTTATTTCTGTTCGTTATCATCAACCTTGCAATCTCGCTTCCTCTCTCAAGTTCTACCTCCATCTGTCCAACTGTTCTAAGAGTTATTTCTGTTCGTTATCATCAACCTTGCAATCTCGCTTCCTCTCTCAAGTTCTACCTCCATCTGTCCAACTGTTCTAACCTTTCACTCTTCAATCAGCTTCAACAAACCTTTCCTCTTGGAAAACAGAAACCGATATTGTAATACGTCATCATAATATGTCAGTCTGTGATTGCTAAGAGTTTCAATGCAAGGCAGATGGAAATAAAGACCGCATTAACAATGCGTTTGGAGAACTGAAGGGAAAAGCTTATCATATCCCTGAGTACTTCCAGGTTACTGGCGTCGCCTCTTGCTCCTCCGATACCCAGTCGGTTTGCTTTGGAGAACCGACTCACAGCCCGTTTTGTTACTCTCTATCCAAGAGACCCTTTTCACTCTTTCCTCTAATTAAATATATAGTATAAAAGAAATAGGCATTGATCCCACCGTGAACTGAACCAAAGTTCATTGGATTAGCACACGGCAAGTTTAACCTTCTCTTCCATCCGCCCGCTTTATGTCACCATCAATCATTTCATGACTTTGTTCGGGGAAATGTGATATATTTTGCTCAATTTTTAAACAGAAGATGGTGCTGTTGAAGGTGCTGGTTGCGAGCGATAAAAAGTAACGAGCCGGGACTCATTGCTGAGACCAAATGTGGTTGCCGCAGAGAGAAATCACAAATAAAAATCCCAATTGATGCAGACGGAATTTGAACTCACAACCTCTCTGTCTCGAGAACAGCGTCTTGCCTCGAGACCAACCAGTAACCCCAGAATGATGCGTCACACACATTTCGAAATCAACCAGACATTAAACGCTTGCACCGGTGAGAAAGACAATCCTGTATATATATATATATATATATATATATATATATATATATATATATATATATATATATATATATACACACACTGACGGATCTGTGAGATAAAGTCTGAAGCAAAGATGGCAATTTTCTGATAGAATGAGGGGTGCAACCACAGAGGGACAAAGCGGAGTTTATTCATGCAGAAGAGCTGTTTAAAATATTATGGGACTTTCCTGTCATCATAAGCACGCACATTGCAACATATGCCAAAACACTTTGTCAAAGCGGAATCTAAATTCTCGGTGCATGCGCCGTATGGAAGCCTACAACTGGACGGGATTTTTTTTAATGGGTGTTATTATTAATTAACGTATATGCATTGATTTCTGCTTGTGTCAAGTAAAAACAAAACTAATTGTGAGACTTTCGAAATGGCAAAGCTGCAATAAAGTATCGGAGTCCTGCCTCAGTTCAAAAGTGGACGCTGCTACTTTGCTTGAAGGTGACGTCTGCCAGTGCAGGCCATAGTCATCTATAAATTTGCAATTCTAACGATGGGCAAGGGGTAGACCATACACATCACACATAGCCGAAACTATCAGGGAAGGTGTAGAGAATATGCGAATATCAACTGCTACGTGCCACAGCAGACCTGGAATGCCGCCCTCCGGCCGACGTTGCGCGTAGCCGAATTGGTTTGTTAGTTGGGATATAAATTCTGAGCTATGACATTGTCCTTACTCACAATTTTGTCACGACAAATGATTTTTTTTTTCTCTTTCCGTGCAGTTGTGAAAACAGGATTCAATTTCGTCCACATTCTCGATATTCCTCTCACTTTTCCCCGCTTGACTTCTTCTTTGCCTTCATTCGATGACTAAAATATAGTATTCAAATTTCGTCATCCGTTCTCAAATGAACGTTACGTAGACGTAAATGCGTCGTGCTGCCGTTTGCAGCAAACTTATATTTGCACCTTTCTGTCGAAAATATCCGTCTTCGGCATATCGTTTGTTATGTACGGGCTTGCTTTCCTTCTTGATCCCTACTCACTTGGCCAGACTATAACGATTAGTCTGCTACTAAGGACACCGCGAAGAGGTGGAGTAAAGTTTGGATAATTCTGGGTCACCGATCCTAGTGCAAACCATCAGCTATGAGTCCCTTGCAGCTTTTAGCCCAGTTGCTGTCGGCCTGAACGGCGCCTTGATCCCTCTTTTCCAGAGTGGCTTCTTCTTCCCACAACTTAAGAAAACATCGAGATGCCGCAGATCCGGAGCATTAGAAGAGATTCAAGCCAAAGCTAAGGGATTTTAAAAAAAAAATTACAGCTCTAAATAACAAGTGCCTACCAGAGGTGTTTACGACATGAACGCTGGAAATAGTTCTTACAAGTACAGAAGCAATACTTCGAATGAGACAAAGCCATCTACCCGATAAGTCTGATTACAAATAAAAAAAAAGACTTCGTGTAAGGACTGAAAAACAAACCAAACAATATATCAACCATGATACCATGAAACCAAGTAGAATTCCTTTATTTGCTACGGGTACGAGCATATGATGATACCTCTGTTATACCTTGTTCACTCCAACACACATAAAAACAAACAAAAGTATGGCAAATCAATGAACATTAGAAAAAAACATAATCCAGCGTCAAGAAATGACAAAAAAATTATTTAACTTTAAGAGGATAGAGCTCAAGATAATAGCCGTTATATTGTGGGCGATTGAAGCATTAAACCTCCCTAGAGGCTGGTGAGATGTGGTATTAGAAAAGGTGAGGCGCCCATGGGTATGCGGGTACAATAAGTTGCAAAGATTAAAATGGATTCCATTAATCAGCATTTAACGTCGACGCGACTCTTGAAAGGGAACTTTCCTTATCCTAAAAACGTCAAGAATAATAAAAAGGTCTACATATCGGCCACAAGACCGTGCCTTAACTATAGACCAATGGGTAGATTAAGTTATGTTACATATATATAAAAAAAGACAACGTGTCATTTGCCTTTAAAGTGAAGAAACCAGGAAGTCCAGTTAGACTAAGCAAAAAGTAGCACTGGTTACTGAGCAGACATTTCTTACATATGACACAGAAATATACTTAGAAGAATAGATTCAGTTATCAATCTGGTATTCTTATATCAATCAAGCATGAAATCATTCTAGACATGCACTGCGTCATCAGACTGGATAATGTGTATCATCATGTTTGTTAAGTATCACGTCTGCTCAACCCAACTTTCTCTATCTCTTTATATAGACTTGACTATAATTTGTATCCTTGAATTTCTACCATGATATTTTAGCAGGTATTTTTTCTTTCGGTTTTCTTCTATCATTTCCCCTCTTTTTTTTAAGTTCTCGTAATATATTCAATATAATATATTCTATAAAATATAATATATTCTCCCGTGTGTTACCGGGGCCTCATTATGTGGGAAGTAAAGAATAGTGACACTGTGACCTTCCAGGCATGTCGTAAGAGGCGACTAAGGGATTGATCGATGGCTTGACAAGTTGTCATTGTAAAAAGTATTGTTATGGAAACAGAACCATAGACTTTAGAAGCAGTGATCTCTGCAATATGTGCTATTTTGGCATGCAAGGTTTCTGCATTTGAGATTGTAGTTCTGCCCTATGTGCCGTCTTCGGCTCGAAAGGACAATAGATAGATAGAATATATTTAAGCTGCTCCCTTCGTTACACGGCGAAAAGCTATTTCCACCAGATGTAAATAAGATGATCTCCTTTTACCGTCACCTCTTATAGAAGGTCATCTTATTATACTTTATAGTATTTAGCCTCAATCAGCATTCTTCACAAAAACAAAACAGATAAATTAGAGACAATGGTAGGTATAAAACACTAGCAAGCATACACAAACAAACAATAGAAACATCATCATCATCACAACCATCATCATCATCATCAAGTATTAAGCCTGTTGGCGTAGGTTATCATGTCTCATGGTGTAATGGTTTTATTTTGAGAAACAAATATAAATGTATGCTAGTCATTTAAACAACACATAATAAAATACATTTGTTTCTCTCATTTTTAACCAAAATTATACCAGCATCTTTTGGTTTAAATTTATATGTTTATATATTTGGTACAGTATCTTTTATCATCATCAAGTACCATGTCTGCTGGCGTAGGGTGATCATATCTCTCCACTACATTCAATCTCGACAGTTATTTATTATTTTTGTTGTAGACCTTCTGCCAAGCAGAGTATACATAATATACATATTATATATATTATATAATTTTTCCAATTCTTCTAGATGCTTTATTTAAGTATAAATATATATTGTCTTCTTTACTCCCAGTGCACTTTTAAAACTTCGCAGACACCCCACCCAATCTCCTTTATTTAGAAACGGGATAACCCGCAACAGAAAGTGACATTAACAAAGTTTTCAAAGTTACAAACATATATACTAAATGTAATCTTGCTGCCAGTTTTCGCTTTACCATTTAGTTTTGGTTTTTAGTTTATGTTTGGATTAAATTACCAATGTCGACATTGCGATGAACCAGACATGATGAAATGAAAGAGTCTGGCTAGTCCTGGCTAGAGTTGTCCTGTGTTGGGAGGGGAGGTAGAGCGAGTGAGAGAAATAGAGAGAGAGAGAGAGCGCGAGCGCGAGAGAGAGAGAGAGAGAAGAGAGAGAGAGAGAGAGAGAGAGAGAACTATATGTAATGAAATAATAGGTTAACCTTAAAGAGGAAATGAAGGAAAACAAATAAGATATTTTTGTAAATTTCATTGAAGTATTTGTAGTAAAAACTTAACAATATAATACAATAAAGTGTACATTTCTGTGTCCAGCGGTAAAAACATAAATATAACAAGTTTCACACTCAGCAATAAGTAAAGAAGAGAGATAAGTAGCTCAGATAAAGAGAGATAGGCAGCTTAGATATACAGAACATCTCATCTTCATATGAGAAGTGAGTGTTGCTTGCCATCATCATTATCATCATTGAGCGCCGTCTCTGCATCGAAGGTTGGCTACCATGGAGCGCCATTCCACTCTGTCTCTTGCTTTGATGGTGCAGATTGTCATAGGTTGACTTGTCCATCTTTGATGTTACTCGTCCATGTAAGTCTTGGTCTGCCTCTGCCTCTTTTACCTTGTATTTTGCCTTTCAATATTACTTTTAGTAGGCTGTTGTATCTTTTAACATGGCCTAAAAATCGCATTTGTCTTGTTTGAATTGTGTTTAGCAGTTCTCTTTTCATTTTTAGTTGTTTTAAGACTTCATCGTTTGTTTTCTTTTCCTTCCATCCAATTCTACCTATTCTTCTATATATCCACATTTCAAAGGCTTTAATTCTCTGTTCTGTTTTCTTGTCTAATGTCCATGTTTCTGCACCATATAGGAATACTGAGAAGATGTAGCATTTTGCTATTCTTAGTTTTAGCCCTGGTATTATTTGTTTTGATGTTAGTATGTTCTTCATGACATTAAAATTACTTTTTGCCATACATATTCTTTTGTTTATTTCAGTTTTACATTTTCCATCACTGGTTATAGTCTATCCAAGGAGTTGTAGTTCTGAACTGTCTCCAGGTCTATTCCTTCTATTTTGATATCAACTTGTGGGTTTTGAGAATTTTCTTTGTTTATGATCATAGTTTTAGTCTTTTTGATATTCATTTCTAGTCCATATATTTTGCTTGTCATGTTTATTTCATTAAGTAATTGTTGTAGATCTTTATAATTTTCTGCTAGTAGTACAGTATCATCAGCATATCTTAAGGTTATTGATTATCTTTCCATTAATTTGTAGGCCTGAAATCTCTGTGATGTTTTTAAAGATTTGTTCAGTGTATAGATTGAACAAGCTTGGTGATAGGTTTTATTTATATCAATGGGTGTAGAGTTCTCTTTGTTATATTTTATTATTGCTGTTTGCTCCCAGTATAGATTACATATTAGTCGTATGTCCATGTCATCTAGATGTATCTCTTTTAGGTATTCTATAAGTTGTTTGTGGTGTACTCTACCAAAAGCTTTGGTGTAGTCTATGAAGCAGGCATATATTGGTTTATTTACTTCTTTCTGTGTACTTTTCGATTAATGTTCTCATGCAGAATATGGCTTCTTTTGTCCAGCTATTTTTTTCTAAATAAAATTTGCTGCTCATCTAATTCAGTATTGATTTTATTCTGAATCCTTCCTTGTATAACTTTTAGCAAGATTTTTGTAACATGGCTCATTAGGCTTATTGTTCTAAAGTCACTGCATTCAACTGCACCATTCTTTTTAGGCAATACAATGAAAGTTGATGTTTTTAGTTCATTTCCATTAGAAGTAGAATTCCATTACACAGAGATAAATAATAGTCCAGCAGGGTAAATGACATTTTAACAAAGCAGCACATACTGTGATATATTGATGCCACAAGGTACCCATTTTCACCTCTTAGCTTTCAATTCTCCATTAATCTATTTTCAATTTAAACGATGGGGATTTAACGGAATTTATATTCAAATTACCACGCTTATCTGTCTAGTGCAAACTACTTGGTACTGATAATTAATTCATGATATAATATGAAATGGCGAGGGAGGTAATAACTTGTAATTTATAATAAGGAAGTAGATAAGACAATAACATGTAATTTATAAAAGGGAAGTAAATAATGTTATTATTAACACACTGATTTATAACTTATTTATAGTTAATTATTGTTAAAAATCTAAATTGAACAATAAATATTTTGGGTTAATCTTACGTTCTTTATGTAACATTTGTCTAAGCAGCACTCACATTCACTATAAGTAATTTACTAATTGAGAGATGAATGATCATTTATTTTCTCTATTCTTCTGTATGCATATGAATGTCTACTCGCCAGACGATGGTTTATTCTTATTTTTTTGTTCATCGGATGCTATCTTCATATCCGAGTTAGGCTAACATGGAACGCCACTTTACTCAGTCTTTTGCTTTAATAGTGAACGCTGCCATAGGTTTCATTCTGTCAGTCTTTTGCTTTAATAGTGAACGTTGCCATAGGTTTCATTCTGTCAGTCTTTTGCTTTAATAGTGAACGTTGCCATAGGTTTCATTCTGTCAGTCTTTTGCTTTAATAGTGAGCGCTGCCATAGGTTTCATTCTGTCGGTCTTTTGCTTAAATAGTGAACGCTGCCATAGGTTTCATTCTGTCAGTCTTTTGCTTTAATAGTGAACGTTGCCATAGATTTCATTCTGTCAGTCTTTTGCTTTAATAGTGAACGTTGCCATAGGTTTCAATCTGCCAGTCTTTTGCTTTAATAGTGAACGTTGCCATAGGTTACATTCTGTCAGTCTTTTGCTTTAATAGTGAACGTTGCCATAGGTTTCATTATGTCACGTCTTTTGCTTTAATAGTGAACGCTGCCATAGGTTTCATTCTGTCAGTCTTTTGCTTTAATAGTGAACGCTGCCATAGGTTTCATTCTGTCAGTCTTTTGCTTTAATAGTGAACGCTGCCATAGGTTTCATTCTGTCAGTCTTTTGCTTTAATAGTGAACGTTGCCATAAGTTTCATTCTGTCAGTCTTTCGATGTTATCGGTCCACTTTAGTTTTGACACGCAACCGCCTCGTCTACCTTATACCTTCCTTTCCTAAATGACCTTTAGCTGTCCAGGTTTCTTCACATGCCCTTCAAATTTCAATTTGTATTTTTCTTTTATTTTTATTTTCAAGTGATTCAGAATGTCGTTGTTTTATCTTTTTTTTTTTCACTTCCACCCAATTGTCCATATTTCCTAAAGATTGGAATTGCAAAGGCTTCGATATCCTTCTCCGTTTTCTTATTTAATATCCTTGTTTCTGCACGATACAGGAATGTTGAGCAAATATACTATTTTATTTTTAGCAGTTATATATGTATATATAATTCCTAAGATATCGTATAGGCTTGGCGACGCCCTATACGATATAAAAGATGAACAGGGCCAATAAACGCCTTCACCGGCAATGCAAAACCCAGAGAATGCAAATAAACAAAAATCACAACATTGAAGAAAACTCAACGAGTTACTAAACAACAGGACGCACGTGGACACTATATCACGGCAGATCAGCTTATACACAAACGACTAAGAGGTAAAAATATATCGAAGTATTTCTCCTGTGTAAAGAAAGCCGTCTGTGAAATTCGATGTCATGTATATCCGCCGTGTGTTACCATATAACTTTACAATCTCTTTTATATGTCTACCGCTCTGTATATTTTGTTCTATCGCCACATGTTTGCTACTAAGTACCAAGAGACAAACTAATGATGGAGTTCTACAAGCACTTTTTCCACGCTCTAGCCCCTATCATTTTGCGAGTCTTCAAAGACTCTTCCGAGAAGTCCGACTCCTTCAAGCCTACACGCGTCGTACATCTTGAAACATTTCAGACAAAACGCTACTACCAAAGTATAGATAAATATCGCTACTTGACGTCGACTACATTATCCTCGCAAAGACTTTCACCAACAAGCTGAAGCCGTTCATGACATCACTCGACCACAAAGGGCAACATCCTTGCAGAAACATACACCACCTCTCACTGCATATAAGACAGCATCACATACACGCACGAAATACCCAATCATATATTATATTTTTCGCCCAAGAAACATTTTTCCATAGACATCGCACTTTGACCTCCAGAAAACTCTGCTCCACTGCAACATAAGAGGCCACTTTCGACGAAGGATCAACATTTTGTGCTCCAGACCAAGAGAAAAGTTATCGTAAATTATTGTGGAATCAGAAAAACAAAGTCATCTGTCCAGGGCATCCGTGACGGTGATGAGCGCTGAAAGTCAACCTTGGGATCATAGTTACAAGATAAACAACAAAAGTATAGTTACAGCATTACGTAGGTGAAGGACAACCCAATCGAACGACGTTTCGGCTCAATAGACCTTCAGCGAGAACAGTAGAGAAAACAGGCAAACATACTCGTACGAATCTCCTGTCATAATTTGAGAACCCTTCCTATTTTCTTCGCTGGTTTCCAGGCCACGCGTTCGCCCACCTTCCACCTTTGCATCAGCTATGCATCTTTATGCATTCTTCAGCCTTGATCACTTGGGGTCATAGACAGCTATCTTGGAGATTTAATGCACTTTAACAATCATACTCCTACTTATTTGAAGAAAGTCCAGAACAGAAAAAGCTCATAGAGTGCAAGAGAAAGAGAGAGATAAACCTAGTTCTGTTTCTCTTTTCGTTGTCTTGTTAACTATGACAAGACAACGTGCTCCGCTAATATTTATAAGCAATCCGAAACAGTTTAAACATGACGTCATCCAAGTATTTTCTTTCCAAAAAAAAAAAAAGTGCTGACCTTTTACCAAACGGCCGACAGTGTGATGAAATCACAAGAATAGGTTTTAATTTGAAAAACAAATAGAAATGGATGCTAGTTATTAAACATATAATAAAATAATGTTTTGTTTTATTTTTAACCAAAATTATATCAGCATGTTTTCGTTTAAATTTATACGTAAACTGTATTTGTTATCATCATCAGGTACCATGCCTGCTGGCGTAGGGTGATCATGTCTCTTCACAACTTTCGATCGCGACTGTTATCATTTCTGTTCTTGACCTTCTGCCAAGCCAAGTCTTAACCTGCCTGGTATCTTTTCTCTATCTTTTCGTTCATCAATTTTCCTAGTTGTCCCAATATATTCCAGCTGTTCCCTTCTCATTACATGGTCAAAATATGATGATTGTTTCTTCCTAAGATTGGAAATTAGCTCTCTCTTTGCTTTGGCCTCTTTCAGAACATTTTCATTACTCTTCTTAGCTGGTATTCTCAACATTCTTCTGTAAAATCACATTTCTACAGTCACAAGTGATTTTCTTGTCTGTTGTCCCATAGTCCATAATTCACATCCATATGTTAAGAATGGCTCTACGTAACATTTAAGAACTCTTTTTCTTGTTTCTATTGTCAAAAATTGATTGCACAGAATCTTCCATTTTTTTTTTTTTTTTTTTTTTGGAAAGCTGATTTTGCATGAGTCACTCTGAATCTCATCTCTATTGTACATCTACCATCTGAGGTTAACATTATTCCCAGATATTTACATTCATTTACCGGTTTTAATATTGTTCCACTTGTTTGTGTTGTGCATTGTGGTAATGTCTTCTTCTATGTTGCTACCATTACTTCTGTCGCTTTGCCATTAAGACTGAGTCTTTTATTTTTGCTTATTTTCACTATGTCTAACATCTCTTGTAACTTAGCGATTAAGACTGTATTATCAGCATACCTTACATTATTTATATTATGACCTATAATTGTTATTCCTGGCATGTCCCTTATGGATCTTAAAATAATTGAAATATACATATTAAATAAATCTGGTGACAACACACAACCTTGCCTCACACCATGTTGTATTTTTGTTTTATAGAATCCGCTAAAATTGCAGACGTTTTTTTTTTTATATTAAATTGATAATCAAAATTTGCTTGCAGAGTTTAGCCGATTAGATGGTTCACCTACAGCGATGGAGTAGCCGTATTGGCTAGAACTTGTTTATTTCATGGAAATGTTTCAATCATAAATTACCTGTTTAATGAACAAATTAAATAGAAGCAACTGTTCTGTATTAATTAGTCCCCTTTGCTTGTTCCATCTTTGTGCACATATTCCCCGCTGGGGACGTTATTTTCTTTTTCTTAGCGTCCCCCTTATTACGTAATCGTGGAAGCATTGTTTCGCTTCTTTAGGAAAATGTCGCGATATCTGCGCCTATAGGCCCGACCTATCTGTCTTAGACATGGATAGATTTGATTAACAATGTTGTCCGTGCAGCGGCCAATTTGGCATAATCTTTATTGACTTTTCAGTGCTAGCTAACCTTTAACGTACGTGAGCGCACGTGGGAACTCCTGTTTTTATCGCCGTTACTCGATAATTCGGATCTCGTTACTCAGAGACCATCATCATCATCATGTGCCGTACCGGTTGGCGTAGGTGATCATGTCCCTCCACAATCTTCTATCTACAGTGCATCGTATCAGTTCTGTTGTTGACTGTTTTCTATGCCATTACACCAAGCTATCCAGTATTTTCTCTCTTTGTCGCCCGCGATCTCGTTTTCCTTGTATTTTGCCAGTTGTAACCAAGTATTCCAACTTTCCTCTTCTCATGATGTGACCAGAGGTGGATAAAGCCACGAGGAAACAACGGATTATAAGAGAAACACTTCCACTGCTAATGACAGGATTCGATCCTCGGACATTTCTATCCAGAGATCGACGTCTTACTTATAGGCCACCTTACCCTCCATACACTCTATTAGCTCACTCTCTGTCACTATCTATTCCATGCTCACTCTCTGTCACTATCTATTCCATGCACTCTATAGCTCACTCTCTGTCACTATCTATTCCATGCACTCTATAGCTCACTCTCTGTCACTATCTATTCCATGCACTCTATAGCTCACTCTCCGTCACTATCTATTTCATGCACTCTATAGCTCACTCTCTGTCACTATCTATTCCATGCACTGTATAGCTCACTCTCAGTCACTATCTATTCCATGCACTCTATAGCTCACTCTCTGTCACTATCTATTCCATGCACTCTATAGCTCACTCTCTGTCACTATCTATTCCATGCACTCTATAGCTCACTCTCTGTCACTATCTATTCCATGCACTCTATAGCTCGCTCACTATCTGTCACTATCTATTCCATGCACTCTATAGCTCACTCTCTGTCACTATCTATTTCATGCACTCTATAGCTCACTCTCTGTCACTATCTATTCCACGCACTGTATAGCTCACTCTCTGTCACTATCTATTTCATGCACTCTATAGCTCACTTTCTGTCACTATCTATTCCATGCACTGTATAGCTCATTCTCTGTCACTTAAAAATACACTCAGTTCACTCTCTGTCTCTCTTTTGTGTACTCTATTAGCTCACGCTGTCTCTCTCTCCCTCTCTCGGGTTCAATCACACATACACACACACATACACACACACACACATACTCTCTCACTTTTCCCTTTAACACATACTCACTCTCCTTTCAAGGCTTTTTTCCTGTATATTTTCAATCCCCGAATTTACTTCTCTCTCTCTCTCTCTCTCTCTCTCTCTCTCTCTCTCTCAAACACACTTCTATTAGGACTCTCACTTACACACACACTTCTATTAGGACTCTCACTTACACACACACTTCTATTAGGACTCTCACTTACACACACACTTCTATTAGGACTCTCACTTACACACACACTTCTATTAGGACTCTCACTTACACACACACTTCTATTAGGACTCTCACTTACACACACACTTCTATTAGGACTCTCACTTACACACACACTTCTATTAGGACTCTCACTTACACACACACTTCTATTAGGACTCTCACTTACACACACACTTCTATTAGGACTCTCACTTACACACACACTTCTATTAGGACTCTCACTTACACACACACTTCTATTAGGACTCTCACTTACACACACACTTCTATTAGGACTCTCACTTACACACACACTTCTATTAGGACTCTCACTTACACACACACTTCTATTAGGACTCTCACTTACACACACACTTCTATTAGGACTCTCACTTACACACACACTTCTATTAGGACTCTCACTTACACACACACTTCTATTAGGACTCTCACTTACACACAAACTTCTATTAGGACTCTCACTTACACACACACTTCTATTAGGACTCTCACTTACACACACACTTCTATTAGGACTCTCACTTACACACAAACTTCTATTAGGACTCTCACTTACACACAAACTTCTATTAGGACTCTCACTTACACACACATATTCGTCTTCAACCCATGCCCATAGAGGTCATTTGGTGCAACACTAACAGAGGTCGTCATCATTCTCTTCGTACCACTACTTTCAGCCATTCTTTGTGCATTTGCGAAGTCGATGCCAGTATATTTTATGATATCCTTTCGATGTCTACTACTCCGACTCCTCCCCCCACCCCACCAGTTTCACAATTCCATGAAAAATAGCCTCTATAAGACCTCAAGGTCGATAAACGTGGCCAAACCATTTTATTTTGTGACACACACACAGCACTATTAACACCCTTTTCCCACTCTCTAACACAAACGCAGTTAATGTCCCTAAAATTGATCGCAATCACAGACTTCAACACGATCTTAAATTTATTTTACGAACTCAAACAATATGCCATCACATCCGCAAGCACATTTGAGAAAAGCTTTCAGAAAGATGATATTTAACGCAAATGAAATAATCAAAAATCAAATTCGCCAACTAAACATCCACCATCAATTCATCAGACTGTAATTTCATGATTCATCAAACTCGCCAATAAATAGATCTTACATAAACAAACAATTATGAACAAAATGGTTCAATTATTGTCGGTAATGCGACTTTGTATTGTAAAGTCTGGTATACGTGAACACTGGACGTTCACAATTGGATTTTGGTTGGAGAGGGAAATTGGAAAAACGTGTTGGTCAAACCAGACGAAATTTTTACCAAAAATAGAGGCTCGATGGAATACCTGAAGCAAAGATTGTTTTTTTTTACCTCATAAAAATGTTCTGGTATTTTATTTAGTGGCACGAAAAATATGGCAAAGTACAGGAAAGAGGAGGAAGAAAAGTAATTGAAAAGTAGAGAATGAAGAGGAAAGATAGGGGGAAAGAGTAGGAAAAGAAAGAAGAAAAAAGATATGGAACGGAAGAAATTAGGGGGAAGAGGAATAGGGAAAAGAGTAGGAAAATTGGCAAAAGACGGGGAACAAAATTATGGGTAAAAGGAGGGAGTAGAGGAGGATAAGGGAACAGATGGAGTAGAATGAAATTAAAAAGAGAAAGGGGGGAAAAATAGAGGAAAACCCAGAATAACAAGAAGAGGAAATAAGTGGAGGTAGAAAATAGGGAGGAAAGAAGGTGGTAGGGGGGAGACAATACATGAGAAGAAAGCGATCAATGATTCACAGCTGACTCCTTCAGCTGCGATAAGTGAACAAGAGCTGATATAGATACAACGCTATCTCCCTGTAATAGCTCTGCGCTAACAAATCTGACCAAGTGAGAAAGCATCGAAGGGCGAAAGCAAACCCGGTATCCAAAATGCTGAGCTGAAGTCGGATATATTTGGTAAAAAATGAGCAGCAAGTACAAATTAATATAAACTATAACACAATCCTGAAGCCGCGATAGTTCAGTGATTAGTGGGCAGGACTCTATACAGGACAAGAGGTCGGGTTAGATCCTGACCGACGGCTTCCGGATTCACTCAGCCTTAAATGGGTACGGGACTTTTTTTTCTTGGAAAGTAGAGCGGCAAGGGCGTAATTCCGACCACATTACCCCAAAAATCATGTATCGAAGGTCTATACAAATTATGGTCACTAACACCATGTTCCCTATATGCTACTTGGCGTGACGGGGCTCTTTACTTTTTTTAATGACACAATCCAGCAATGCCCACTTAAAGACGTTTTTGTACCTCACTAAGGAAACAAAGACAATCATTTTGATAATACGGCTATTGTAATCATATGAATATGAGAACCACTGATTTAGGGCGCCTTGACCAATGGTTCAGATTTGTTATTTCAACGTTGCCTGTTTGGCAGCTTTGTTGTCTTTCACGGTCTCACCTCTTTCTCTTCTTTTCTCACACACATATCATACAACCACGAGCAAACTAGAAACAACCCATGAAAAAATTGTTTGTCACATGGCACCTGCGACAGGTTGTTATGGATCCAACGAAAAGGTCGATGTCTGCCACTCAAAAGTCCACTGCCAAACACAAACAACAGAAGCAGCGTCTATATTGAAAGTGCATTATATGGACATCGTTTTCTTCCAATTAACAAAAACGAGGAGATCGCGTTAGAAACCCAGTACGGTCAAAAGTAATTTGTTTGTTTGTTTTTCTATTGGGGGTAAAATAAAAAACTCAGACCCGAAAATCTCGCGGCGACTGCACATGACAAGCGGTCTTTATTCTCCGGTCCTACAATTGCCCCGGGCAGACTCCAGTAATGGAAAAATGCCATAAAGATAGTTTATTTTTTTATGTAAACGAGAAGGCAATATCAGGTTTACAGAAAGATCATCTGCTGCCTTGCAGGAAGATTGGGGACAATCAAAGTCTAAGGAATGCAAACCTGAATAAAATGCTGGCTGAAATTGGATGCACTGGGCCACTGGCGCAGAACACAGTGCAACGTTTTAACGGGTGTTCAATCAGAGTGGATCTGGCAGACTCTAATTGTGATGTTCTGTCTGTGGGGGCGATCAACACACTTAACCTGACGGCTGACTCCATGTGAGAGTCTGGGGTCCTGCTCTGATTGAGTCCTGATCACAGAGAGAGAGAGAGAGAGAGAGAGAGAGAGAGAGAAAGAGAGAGAGAGAGAGAGAGAGAGAGAGAGAGAAAGAGAGAGAGAGAGAGAGAGAGAGGTTTCAAAAATGAAACGGGCTAGAATTTTTGAGCAAGTCAAATGCTACAACTTGTATAACCAATTACAGATGTTAAAAGTAACTACGAGGATAATAAGTGAGTGATCGAAACGTTGTTACAGTGATATGATGAAGACTAGCGATAAGAAAATAAATAACAAACAGGCAACATGAAACTACTGGAAACAAAATAGAATATAATTACACACATTGTTCCATGAATCTGTCCAACTGTGCAATTGTTTGGTGAAGACACTCATGTCTTTCAACCAATCTGTTCAAATGTGCAAATTGTTTGGCGAAGACACTCATGTCTTTCAACCAATCTGTTCAAATGTGCAAATTGTTTGCCGAAGACACTCATGTCTTTCAACCAATCTGTTCAAATGTGCAAATTGTTTGGTGAAGACACTCATGTCTTTCAACCAATCTGTTCAAATGTGCAAATTGTTTGGTGAAGACACTCATGTCTTTCAACCAATCTGTTGAAATGTGCAATTGTTTGGTGAAGACACTCATGTCTTTCAACCAATCTGTTCAAATGTGCAATTGTTTGGCGAAGACACTCATGTCTTTCAACCAATCTGTTCAAATGTGCAATTGTTTGGCGAAGATACTCATGTCTTTCAACCAATCTGTTCAAATGTGCAAATTGTTTGCCGAAGACACTCATGTCTTTCAACCAATCTGTTCAAATGTGCAATTGTTTGGCGAAGACACTCATGTCCTTCGACCAATCTGTTCAAATGTGCAATTGTTTGGCGAAGATACTCATGTCTTTCAACCAATCTGTTCAAATGTGCAATTGTTTGGCGAAGACACTCATGTCCTTCGACCAATCTGTTCAAATGTGCAATTGTTTGGCGAAGACACTCATGTCTTTGACCAATCTGTTCAAATGTGCAATTGTTTGGTGAAGACACTCATGTCCTTCGACCAATCTGTTCAAATGTGCAATTGTTTGGCGAAGACACTCATATCTTTCAACCAATCTGTTCAAATGTGCAATTGTTTGGTGAAGACACTCATGTCCTTCGACCAATCTGTTCAAATGTGCAATTGTTGGTGAAGACACTCATGTCCTTCGACCAGGTGAAGACACTCATGTCCTTCGACCAATCTGTTCAAATGTGCAATTGTTTGGCGAAGACACTCATGTCCTTCGACCAGGTGAAGACACTCATGTCCTTCGACCAATCTGTTCAAATGTGCAATTGTTTGGCGAAGACACTCATATCTTTCAACCAATCTGTTCAAATGTGCAATTGTTTGGTGAAGACACTCATGTCCTTCGACCAATCTGTTCAAATGTGCAATTGTTTGGTGAAGACACTCATGTCCTTCGACCAGGTGAAGACACTCATGTCCTTCGACCAATCTGTTCAAATGTGCAATTGTTTGGCGAAGACACTCATGTCCTTCGACCAATCTGTTCAAATGTGCAATTGTTTGGCGAAGACACTCATGTCCTTCGACCAATCTGTTCAAATGTGCAATTGTTTGGCGAAGACACTCATGTCCTTCGACCAATCAGTTCAAATGTGCAATTGTTTGGTGAAGACACTCATGTCCTTCGACCAATCTGTTCAAATGTGCAATTGTTTGGCGAAGATACTCATGTCCTTTGACCAATGTGTTCGAACTGCGATTGGTATGAATCATGGTCACGTGCCATGCCTTTTGCGGTAGGCGATCATCCCCTTTCACAATTATCTGTCCTCAGTACATTGTATCAATTCTGCTAACTTCTTACCGTGTTACGACACCAAGCAATCAACTATATTCTCTTTTTGTCGTCCCCGATCTCTTTTTCAAGTATTTTGCCAGATGCAACTAAATACTAATAGCAACTTAAAAAAAAAAAAAAGACCATTGAGGACATTCTCAAGGAGGCCAACACAAGAAGGGAGCTCCTAACAAAAATAAACAGGGGAAAAAAAACAATCAACATTTTTCGGACGCATCATGAGAAAAGAAAGTTGAAATACTTGGTTACAACTGGCAAAATACAGGGATAGATAGATCGCGGACGACAAAGAGAGAAGATACTATAGTCCGTTCAGAAATTCGTGCCCACAGAGTTTATTAATTATCTCGGAAATTGTTTGATGAATTTCTTTAATTCTTTTTCATGAAATCTTATTTTTTTTTCACCGACCTTCAATCTGATTTTTTGCCCTGCTGTCAGGCATTTAGGAAAGATTTTTGATTATTTGAGGTATATAAAAATATGATTTTCTTGCTTCTCCTAAATTTTAGGATTTTACAATATCCACATTTGTTGTAATCAACTCACCATTTAAAAAGGCAAATTTCACGTGATCTCTATAAATACGAGGATAGGTCAAAAAGTAATGCACACCAATTTTTTTCTCGGAAACTATTCGGGCAAAATGTGTGAAATTTTCACAGATTGTAGCTGAACATCCCCTTTACACTACCTACTTTCAACATAATCTCCGTCCAAGCGTATTGCCTTACGCCAACGCGAAACTAGGTCATGAATGCCTCGTTTGTACCAAGTTTTGTCCTGCTCGCGTAGCCATTTTTTAACTGCACGGATCACATCCTCATCATTGTCAAAGTGTGTCCCACGCAGGAATTTTTTGAGTGGTCCAAACAGATGGAAATCTGAGGGAGCCAGATCAGGGCTGTAAGGAAGATGGGGCAGTACAGTCCAACCAAATTTGTTGATTGCTTCCCGTGTTACCAGACTTGTGTGAGGGCGTGCATTGTCATGTTGAAGCAACAAATCTGCAGATGGCTTATTAGGCCGAACTCTGTGGAACCGATTTTTGAGTTTTGTCAGTGTATTGATGTAAGCTGTCGAGTTGATTGTCTCACCTCTTGTCATTACATCAACAAGAATCACACCATCAATGTCCCAGAAGACAGTGATCATCACCTTTCCGGCTGATGGAGATGTTTTGAATTTTTTTCTTTTTGGTGACTGCGGATGATGCCATTCCATTGACTGCATTTTTGTTTCAGGCTCATAATAATGTGCCCACGTTTCGTCACCGGTAACAATTTTTGACAAAAACATTTCTCCTTCAACACCGAAACGCTCCAACAATTCAGAACAGAATGTTTTTCCTTTGAACTCTGTGATCATTTGTTAGGCACCGAGGAACCCATCGAGCGCAAATCTTTGAATATCCGAGAGTTTTAAAAATTGCGATTGCACTTCCCTTGCTGACTGTAAGCTGCAATGCCAATTGCTGACTAGTGATACGCCTATCCTTACGAATAATGGCATCAGCCCGGTTTAACATGTCTGTGCTGGTAGCCGAGGCAACACGTCCAGAACGCGGTAAATCATGCAGCTCCACTCGTACACTTTCTGCAGCTTTAATTCTCTGAACCCAGCGACTAACTGTGCTCCTATCGACTGCAGAACATGTGTACACTGCACACAGTCGTTTATGAATGTTTGCCACAGTTTCTTTTTCCGCAACCAGAAATTCTATGACAATTCGCTGTTTGTAACGGACATTGTTGACAAGCTCCATTTTAACGGTTCATAGATTGCGTAATATTTATCAGAATGCTGTGCAATTTGGTACACATAATTGGAACATGTCATATTCCAAGTGTGCAAAATTTCATATTCCTATCTTTATTATTAGCCGAGAAAGAAATTGGTGTGCATTACTTTTTGACCTCCCCTCGTATATAACTAATAAGAGTAATATTGGAAGGGAAATTCAAGGTAAAAGAGGCAGAGGCAGACCAAGACTAACATGGACGAGTAACATCAACAGATGGACAAGTCAACTTATGAAAATCTGCACCACCAATCAAGAGACTGGCATGGCCGCTCCATGGTAGCCAACTTTGGAAGCGGAGACGGCACTCAATGATGATGATGAACATAAACATACAGGCAGTCCGCTAACAGAACAAAGTAACAATTATATCCGTCTATTAAAATGCAATACGTTCAACATAAAAATGTACACAGTTAAAGATAATGAAAGATTAAATTAAAAAAAAAAACATGACGAGGTGAGTATCTGATAGTACTATAGCAGTTTTCCCTTTCCCGGCATTTTCAGCCCTACACACACATATATGTAATACATAAATAAACACGCGTATGTAAACGCGCACACACACACACACACACGCAAGCACAGTAACAGGTGCATGAACTATTGCATTATCCAAGCACTGGCCAAAGAAACGTGGCCTTGACCTGCAGACACCCTCGACAGAGCTCGACTTGCACAACAAACTTGTTTACTTATCACGGACTGGCGGTGTGTGTGTGGTGGGGGTTGTGGGGGGGGAGGCTGGGGCGGGGGGCAGTCACATTAAACATAGTGCAGGAGAAAAGAGCACGAGAAATTATCTTCGTTTATCGCGTATTGATAAAGTGATCTCTAAACATGCATTTATCTAAAAATGGGGACTAACGTTTTTGTTTTTTTCCTGCAGAAACATGCGGGCTAACATATTACTAACCACGTCACCTTTAAAATATGTCGACCATCACCATCATCATCACCATCATCATCATAATCATCATCATCAAGCTTAACTCCGTTGGAACTTCACTTTCACGACAGCTAATCTAAAGTTGTCTCTATCCATCATCAGATGTCCACCTTCTGGCTGCAGTCAATCCCATTTCGTGTGTGATATTTGGCACCCATCTTAAAATTGTCTACGTTGTCTACTTAAAATTCTCTCTCACTTATCTGGAACTTTGCCCTCCATAATAATCTCTTCTATAAGCTATAACCCGGAGCCGCGATGGCTGAGTAGTTAGTGTGCTTGCGTCTTGACCAGAAGGATCCGGGTTCGATCCCCATTAATGACGAATTATTTTTTGCGGAGACTGACAAGGCTCTGGGGTTCACCCAGCCTCTAAAAATGGGTACGATTTTTCTGGGAAGTAAAGGCAGCCTGGCGTGATACCGACCAGACAACACAAAAATGTACCGTGGTCATAGAAAAATATGGTAGCTAACACCATATTCCCCACACGTCTAGCAGTGCGTGGAGATAACGTTTACTTTTTAAAAATTATTATTATAACCTATTATCGTATTGTACATCTCCTGTACATCCTAACATCAAAACAAATAACACCATGGCTAATGCTAAGTATAGCAAAATGTTACATCTTCTCAATATTCCTATATGGTGCAAGAAACATGGACATTCGACAAGAAAACAGAACAGAAAATTGAAGCCTTTGAAATGTGGATATATAGAAGAATAGGTAGAGTTGGATGGAAGGAAAAGAAAACAAACGATGAAGTCTTAAAACAACTAAAAATGAAAAGAGAACTACTAAGCACAATTCAAACAAGACAAATGCGATTTTTTGGGCCATGTTAAAAGACACAACAGCCTACTAAAAGTAATCCTGGAGGGGAAAATACAAGGTAAAAGAGGCATAGGCAGACCAAGACTAACATGGACGAGTAACATCAAAAGATGGACAAATCAGCCTATGACAACCTGCACCATCAAAGCAAGAGACAGCAGAATGGCGCTCCATGGTAGCCAACCTTCGTTGCGGAGAAGGCACTCGATGATGATGATGATGATGATGTACATTCACTTTCCTTGTTTTTATTATCTTCACCAACCAGATTTTTAATATTTTACGTTCTGGCAACTCTGACAAGTACACTCTTGTCATCGTTCTCCAGCCATGCATAATATTCTGAGCATTCTAAAGCACTGATGTTTTTTTTCAGCAGATCTGTATATTGTCCATGTTTCAGGACCATTTGACGCTATAGGACTTATACAGGTACTTGCACAATTTAAGTTTTACTGCCACATTAGTTCCTTCTCATATGTTGCGCAGCTGCTTTAATTTATTCATAGGTATATTTTCCTTTTTTTTGATTACCCTGATGTTTTCATCGTTTGTTATCAATGAGTAAAAATATTTAAAACCCTTGACTTTATTGTATATATTTGACTATTAATACTAATACGTATACTAATTTTTATATCTGTTTTATCGGCGGAAAAAAATGTTTGTTTTTCTTGCACTTAAAAACAAAGGCGCTGCTTTTCACCTTTTTGCACTGAACTGATGTTATCAATAGCTCAATGGCATAAACTGAGGTGAATAAAAGTGCGTATTATCAGAGCCTCGTATTTCTGGCAGTGTGCGACCTCTATTTGTAGGACAGAGCCGTTTGTTTTTGCTTAAAAGTGGCATTTTAATTCAATTCTTGAATATGGTGCCGCATTTATTGATGAGGATGTCCACAGCCAAGTACATTCCACTTATCTGTTATGGGGATGGGGGGTGCGTGTGTGTGTTACGTTTGTGACACACACACAAAGTAATATTTTCAGCGGAAGTCACTTTTTATGTGTGGCCGGTTTAATAGTAGCTGTGCTCGATTTGTTAGTAACAATGAGCAAATATTGAAGTAGCGGGGATGCAAAATTATATTTTTAGCAACAAAAGTTTATTTTTTTAATTTTAAGATACAGCTTCTTCTAATCGCTTTGAGTGTACAAATAGATCATGCATGTGCATGCTACCTCTTGCTGTAAATGTAAACTTGATCAAATGAACTAAAATATCTGTGACAAATTGCTGTGTAAAAAACAATCTTTACGACACATAGTACCATTGCTGGTGTTGTGTAAAAAACAATCTTTACGACACATAGTACCATTGCTGGTGTATGTCAGGGGACAGCGATAGAACCAGAGAGATAAAGGCCGCTTGGTCAAGCAGTCTCCACGATGTGTGAGACTCGGGATTTTTTTCTTTCACGCCCTGTAGAAAAATTCCTTTCTGTCTATCACGGGTTTCGAACACCGTACCAGCGGAACAGTGGTTATAGATGCACGCCCAAGGGGTGGGGCATCAAATTGTTCTTTATTACCCGTTTCTTTAATAATTGTCATTATCATTTTTTTTTTTCGTTTACATATACGTCAACGAGATAATTCGTAACCAAGTCTAACTCCTTTCCCATAAACCAAACCAGTGGTATTGTGTGTACCAATAGCTGCTTGTTAATCTTATGAAGTAATGTTATCTTGATAACGTATTGATGTCTGAAGTTGAAGGAATACATCTAGAGACAGCTCAGAACTACAACTAACTTGGACATACTATAACCAGGGATGGAAAATGTACAACTGAAATAAATAAAATAATAGGAATGGCAAAAAGTAATTTCAATGCCATGAAAAATATACTAACATCAAAACAAATAACACCAGAGTTGAAACTAAGAATAGCAAAATGTTACATCTTCTCAATATTCCTGTATGGTGCAGAAACATGGACATGGACCCGAGAACAGAACAGAAAATTGAAGCCTTTGAAATGTGGATTTATAGAAGAATAGGTAGAATTGGATGGAAAGAAAAGAAAACAAACGAGGAATTATTAAACAAACTAAAAATGAAAAAAGAACTACTAAACACAATTAGAGCAAGACAAATGACATTTTTTGGTCATGTTAAAAGACCCAACAGTCTAATAAAAATTATATTGGAAGGGAAAATACAAGGTAAAAGAGGCAGAGGCAGACCAAGACTAACATGGACGAGTAACATCAAAAGATGGACAAGTCAGCCTATGACAATCTGCACCATCAAAGCAAGACATAGTGTGGAATGGCGCTCCATGGTAGCCAACCTTCGATGCGGAGACGGCACTCAATGATGATGATTGATGTCTAAAGAAAATCATAATCTGCAGGGCTACGCTACTTGTACACTATCTGACGCCATCAGCGCTCTTACCATTTTTTTTTAATTTTACGTTATTGGTCTTGTTCCCTAAACTCTTTTACCTTGCAGCGTCGAGAGAATTTGGGTTGTTCATGAATATTTATTTATTATTATTTGTCTCCTTGTTCATGATAGCGCTCATTGGTTGGACTGGTACATAACGTATTGTAAACCGTTACATGTTTTTCTTATCCTTTCTTATGTCTTCCCCACCCATGTAAAAAGAAAATATATACATAAATGTGTAGAAGCTAAACTGTCTCTCTCCAAACTATACCAGGAGTGACCTTGAGCAGCAAGGTCACGATGACACCTCCAAACCTAAACCAAATATAATATTTCTGCAGGCTGGCCTTTTTTTCCTGTTTCACAGTACCAGGTCTGGCGATGTCTAGTAGAGCCCTCGCTCACTTCTCTATTACTCTAGTCCAACACTTCCGGCAACTGACATCAACATGAATAATTCTTTCTGATATATTTTTTTTTTTTTATGGAAGAAAGGTTACTAACGCCGATTTTCGTTTTATATAGCGGGGGTAGAAATTATATTTTTCTACCATTTTGACTATTTGTCCCACTCTGTATTTGTCCAATTTTGACTACATTTGTCCCACTTTGACTGTATTTGTCCCACTCTGACTGTATTTGTCCAATTTTAAATACATTTGTCCCACTTTTACTGTATTTGTCCCACTCTGACTGTATTTGTCCCACTTTTACTGTATTTGTTTCACTTTGACTGTATTTGTCCCCCTTTGACTGTATTTGTCCCACTCTGACTGTATTTGTCCCACTTTGACTGTATTTGTCCCACTCTGACTGTATTTGTCCCACTCTGACTGTATTTGTCCAATTTTGACTGCATTTGTCCCACTTTGACTGCATTTGCCCAACATGTAAGTTCTAGTAGAGTTAGTGTTAGCACATTGGCTTTGTGATAAAGTACATATATGTTCATTCCTGGCCTGAAAATATCCTCCACCCAGAGGTAAAAGAAAAAAAAAATACACTGAGTGGGTACAAAACAGGTCCACTAACTTAAAAAAAAAAAGCAATAATTATCATCATCAAGTACCATGCTTGCTGGCGTAGGTGATCATGTTTCTCCACAACTTTTAATCTCGGCAGTTATTTACCATTTCTGTTGTTGACCTTATGCCAAGCCATTCTCTTAAAGCTGTCTGGTGTATTTTCTCTTAGCTTCCCTCTATCTCTTCGTCCCTTAATTTTCCAAGTTGTCGCAATGTATTACAGCTGTTCCCTTCTCATTACATGGCCAAAAAGTGATGATTGTTTCTTCCTAATATTGGAAAGTAGTTCTCTTTTTGCTTTGACCTCTTTCAGAACGTTTGTTTTCCTTACTCTTCTTAGCTGTCCATGATATTCTCAACATTCTTCTGTAAAACCACATTTCTGCAGACTCCAGTGATTTTCTTATCTGCTATCCCACTGTCCATGATTCACATCCATATGTTAATACTGGCTCTACATAACATTTAAGAACTCTTTTTCTTGTTTCTGTTGTCAAAAATAGATTGCATAGTATCTTTCTCATTTTTTTTAAAGCTGTTTCTGCCTGAGCCATCTCACCTCTGTTGTACATCTACCATCTGAGGTTAACATTGTTCAGATATATTTAATTTTTTTTTACCTGCTTTAATATTGTTCCAAGTGTCTTTATTGTGCACTGTTGTGATGTCTTTTTCTTTGTTGTTACCATTACTTCTGTCTTTTGCTACTAAAGCTGAGTCCTTTACTTTTATTTTCACTCTTAGCTATTAAGACTGAATCATCAGCACAATTTATATTATTTAGATTAAGACCTCCAATTGTTATTCCAGGCATGCCCCTTATGGATCGTAAAATAATCTCACTATACATATTAAATAAAACTGATGACAACACACATCATTGTCTAACATCATGTTTTATTGTTGAAACATTCTCAATTGATTTCTAGTTCTTATAGCAGAAAGCAATAACAGCTATAAAGAGCATGTAATCCTCTAAATGTTCGCCTGTAGCATGGTAATGCTGAAGAAGAGAGCACCTTCCCCTTGATCATCTAACATGTAGTTATAGATAATTGTGCTTCACCGTTTGTTGTCGTTGTCCTTGTATTCTGAAGAAGGCCACAGGCCGAAACGTCAGTATTGTGTTGTGTTCCTTCCTTGTAAAGCTGTCATCATACTTTGGAGTGTTTAGCACACCCTACCACTGGCTCTTTGCTACCAGCTTTACCGCAGCATTGCAATTATTTGCCTGTTCCCTAATGCTGAAGTAATCCCGTCTCCATAATAAATATAGATTACTATAAACGGTCTTACATTCAATGTTCAAACGCGCGCGCGCACATACACACAAACACACGCACACGTGATTTAATAATTGTAATCCAGGTCGTCATCTATTAAATTCTGCTTGTCAAATTTCAATTTTCATTCTCTATTATTGTTTTTCAATGAAGAAACTAATGTACTTATTGTAACCTTATTCTTTAGTGCAATAAGAACAATTTGAAACATATCGGATACTTTAAGCTCTTCCAATGTGGATTAATGGAAGAATGGGAAGAAATTGGTGGTCACAGAAGAAAATTAATTATACAGTTTTGAAGCAGGCGAACATTAAAAAAATAACTATTTAACACGTTTTGAACTAAGCAAATGAAAAATCTTGGACACTTAAAGAGACAATAACTACCTGAAAGTCGTCTTGGACGAGGAAATGCAAGGTAAACGATGAAGACAAACAAGGTAAACGATGAAGACAAACAAGGTAAACGATGAAGACAAACAAGGTAAACGATGAAGACAAACAAGGTAAACGATGAAGACAAACAAGGTAAACGATGAAGACAAAGACTAATAAAGTGGACTGAAAACATCAAGAGACGTGCAGAAGAATCAATGACAGGGATTACTATTAGGGGTGAGAAACGGAAATAAATGATGGCAATCTTTGGTAGCGAACCGTCGGTGTGGGGAAAATTGAAAAGATTCAGATGTAAATTCATAAAATGGACATGCGCATATGTGAAAATTACAGGATACGGAAACTGTGTAGCACATTAGATAAATGTTGGTTACACACTGCTTACCGCAGATACGATCATCCATCTTTCCGCTTATAAATGTTGGTTCCATTTTGATTATCGCAGATAAGATCATCCACCGCAAGGCATATATATGTTGGTTCCACTCTGCTTACCGCAGATAAGATCATCCACCTTACCGCATATAAATGTTGTTTCCATTTTGATTATTGCGGATATGATCATCCACCGCAAGGCATATATATGTTGGTTCCACTCTGCTTACCGCAGATAAGATCATCCACCTTACCGCAGATAACATCATCCACCGCAAGGGAAAAATGATGGTTCCACTCTGCTTATCGCAGATAAGATCCTCCAGCACAACGCATATAAATGTGAGTTTCCACTCTGCTTATCGCAGATAAGATCCTCCACCACAACGCATATAAATGTGAGTTTCCACTCTGCTTACCGCAGATAAGATCCTCCACCACAACGCATATAAATGTGAGTTTCCACTCTGCTTATCGCAGATAAGATCATCCACCACAACGCATATAAATGTTGGTTCCACTCAGCTTACCGCAGATAAGATCATCCACCGCAAGCCATATAAATGTTGGTTATACTATGCTTACCGCAGATAGGATCATCCACCGAAGCTTTCACGTACTAGAATCAACAACACTGGTGTTGTTTATAGGTATTAATTTTTAACGCTAGTTATTCGTGCGCAACAAGGGCGATATAAAATAGCCAAGGCAAAACAAAAACAAACAAACAAGAGCAAGCTTAATATTTACACGTGGAGAAGGGGAACACTCATTCTTTGGTTATGTAACGAGAAGAAGGGACGAAACATAAAGAAAGGACTGGAAAGAAATTGGGAGAAGAATAGACAGAAAGAAAAAGAAAATACACCAAACAGATTAAGAGTATATTGAGAAGTCAATAGATGATGTTCGTTGATAACGGCGTAAAACAGGAGGTCCCTTGTCCATTCTTCGCACATTAGAGAACTCTTGGGACTCGAAAATCGAAAAGAGTAGACTTAAAAAAGGGCACTTCCGTGCAAACATGATAGGGAGAAATCTACCAACAAAAATTATAAGTAGAGATTTACCAACAAAAATGACAGGGAGAAATCTACCAACAAAAATGACAGAGAGAAATTTACCAACAAAAATGGCAGGGAGAAATCTAGCAACAAAAATGACAGGGAAAAATTTACCAACAAAAATGATAGGCAAAAATCTACCAACAAAAATGATAGGGAGAAATTTACCAACAAAAATGATGGGCTAAAATTTACCAACAAAAATGATAGGGAGAAATTTACCAACAAAAATGATAGGGAGAAATTTACCAACAAAAATGATGGGCTAAAATTTACCAACAAAAATGATAGGGAGAAATTTACCAACAAAAATGATGGGCTAAAATTTACCAACAAAAATGATAGGGAGAAATTTACCAACAAAAATGACAGGGAGAAATTTACCAACAAAAATGACAGGGAGAAAACTACCAACAAAAATGACAGGGAGAAATTTACCAACAAAAATTATAGGGAGAAATATACCAACAAAAATGACAGGGAGAAATTTACCAACAAAATGATAGGGAGAAATCTACCAACGAAAATGACAGGGAGAAATTTACCAGCAAAAATGATAGGCAAAAATCTACCAACGAAAATGATAGGGAGAAATTTACCAACAAAAATAACAGGGAGTAATCTACCAATAAAAATGATACGGAGAAATATACCAAAAACGTCATAGCTCTCGGTGATAAAAAAAAAATAACAACTGTACCTTTGAAATCAGAGAATATCTGCCTGTATGGAGAGGGACACCTGAGCACATGGTTGTCGGTGTGAAAAATTAGAAAAGTAATATTAATGTAACGTTCAGTATAGATGGACTTTACTAGAGACATAAAGTTGTCGTGTGCAAACAAACAAACACACAATTAAACAGAAATGGAAATTACCAAACTATATTGCTGGATATAAATGAACATAAGAACAGTTAAGTATCAACAGCAAACGATTTAAACCAGCAAAGACTGTAATCATCTATTATCAAAAATGAGAGTACCGGCTAACCTACCTGCAGTCCTTTACAGCTGGGCGAGCGACCTAAAACTGATTAATCCTCGTTTCAGCTTTTAACTTATCTCCCCAGATATAGTTCTTGTCACAAATTACTTGTTAACGAGAAAATTATTGGCGTAGTTCCAGCAACATTACGACATACAGATTTATAAATAAATATCCAGCCTCGGACTACACTAAAGGACGGACAAGCTCCAATGATGGAAATTAAAGAGAAAAAAAAGAAAATCGTTTTTCTTTTCCCCTTTTTTTTCGTTCGCCGGCTCTAATGAACTCCCTAGAGACTAGAAATTACATTTTGAGTACTAATCCATTTTCCCTGGCAGCCGTGAGCACAGGGGTCCCTCGCTGCACAGGCAAATAACTTCGACTTCGGAGGTACTGATATTTTTTCCGTCGATGCGTATTTGACGTTTCAAGCCGGGCCTCGCTGCTGAGACCAGGGGTGGTTGCCGCAGAGAGAAATCATAAATATAAATCCCAACCGGTGTAGCCGGGATTTGAACCCACAACCTCTGTCTCGAGGCCGGCGTCTTGCCTCGAGACCAACCAGTGCTCCAGAAAATCTGTTTGATTACAGCTTGATGTAGGTGAGAGATAGCACTAGATCAAACCAAGTTCCGACTCAGTAGGCTTTCAGCTGAGACAATGTACACAACATTAAAATGTATAAAATAAAGAAATGAAAAACTACATAACGACTTGATTACAGATTACCTGAAAAGGAAAAAAAATACTGTAACAAATGAATAAATGAAACTTGCTGCGAACAAGACAACAAGCAGCATTTTCAGTGGAAGGCTCTACTTGGTCGCAACGTTGTTTTGATTTTGCGTTGCCCTTCGTCTATGTAAAGCTGTACATATACCATTGTTGTTAATATTTTTATCGCCTGCTTTACAGCAGACTTGCATGCCTTTAACCCTGGACAAACTCCAACTTCTTTAAGTCAACCCGTGAAATAAAAATAATGCCTTAACGACGACCAAATCAAGAACTGGTTCTATTTTAAAGATATATTTTTGCTTTCCCCAGCTTTTACCTCTGACGAAGTCTTTAGAGACTAGGAACTGAATTTTGCCTGTTAATCCGTTTGTCCATGGTAGCCGTTTGCACAGGGGTCCCTCGGCACGCAGGCAGATAACTCTGACTTCGGAGTTATTTTCCGCCCATGAGTAATTCACGTTTCAAGCCGGGCCTCGCTGCTGAGACCACGGCTGGTTGCCGCAGAGAGAAATCATCAATAAAAATCCAATCTGTTCTACGAACTAACGGATCGCGGCTGACATCATCAACTCAGTACAATAAAGTACTAACATTAGAGGGAGCAATAAAAAGTAAAGATCTCCGCCAAGGCCACGTGACGTATGGGGAATATGGTGTTAGTGACCATAACATTTACAGACCTTCAGCGCATGATTTTTGGGGTAATGTGGTCGGTATTACGCCGTGCCGCTTTAATTTCGCAGAAAACAAATCGGTACCCAGTTAAGACTGGGTGAACCAGGAAGCCGTTGTTGTCCTTTGTAGTGAAGTTCACTAACCCAGTGAGCTATCGCGGCTTCCTATCAACATTAGAGTGGCTCACGTTAAAGTCGTTAATAACGATTAAACATTAGCAGACTGACCCGCAGAGATAATGACACAATCTACAAAACCAACTGCTGCGAGATCACAGAACAGCCAAAAAATAAAGTGGGCGAATATAGACAAGCAACATTCATTATTTTTCTACTCGGGTCACAATCTAGTGTTAAGAATCCTGTCACGGATCGTGCGTGCTGTTTCGGTCATGAAATATAGGATGAAGAATGATCTTATTTTGACACACCTGGAGGTAAGATATTTAGGCTAGGCCAGTACAGTCTTTCTTTTCCCGGAACTCAGGGGAGCCTTTCTCCCTTTTCAGTAAGTTTCGCCCATTTTTGGCCATCTAGAGTCTAATATGCTGGATAAATTAAACATTGATGGCAGGGATCTAAGAATCATAAAAAAAAGCTTGTACTAGCAATAAACATCAGCAATAAGAATTAGCAACCAAACAGGACAGTTCCAATATATAAAACAAGGAGTCAGACAAGGCTGTGTTCTGTCGCTGGATTTGTTTTCACTTTGCAGCGAAAATATGAGATCGATAGTAGATATAAAAGGAATTGAAGTCAACGGTCACAACATAAATAATTTGTGATATGCGGATGATACAGTCTTAATAGCAGAGACAGAGAATGAACTACAAGAAATGATAGACATAATAGTAGAAGAAAGCAACAAGAAAATCTCTGTCTGAATAGCAAGAAAACAAAATAATGTGTAGAAGCGGAGAGATGGAGAAAGTAGAGGAGGAAACAAAGACGAGAGAACAATCCAGAAGTGAGGGTGCAGATAGGCGAGACGAAAGAATGAGGTCAAGGAGGAAAAAGAAAAAAAACATTAAAAACGAAGTCACAGTAAAAATAAAGAGGATGGGTCAAAAATTCACGTGCAAAAACGTGGAAGGCCATCTGCAGAAGTGAGTGGGCAGATAGACGCGTAGGTGTAAACGGGGGAGGAATGGAGAGAATAGAGGAATAAACAGACGATAGAACAAGGTCAAGGAAAAAAGACATTAAGACAAGGTCAGGGGAAAAATGAGACTATGGGTCGAAATAGTGTTAGGGCCATAGAATGGAGAACATGAAGATCTTTTTCCGACTTTAATTCTGTCACAACGGACTCTTGTTACACACTACATCTGGCAGCTTACACACTTAGACTGCACTCTTCACGCTCTCCATTCTATGGCCCTAACACTTGTCTTTGGGCTCCACACGCATTCATACTTGCATCTAACTATATGTGGATGTCCCCATTGACGGCCCACCCCTAAAGCTACTTCTACCTGTCCGGTGGTATCCTGGCCACCGCTGCTAAATGTCTCGTAATAGTGCTACTTACTAATCTGCTCGCCTATCTGTTCTCCTCTAGTCTCTGCATCTCCTAACTATCGCGTGTTCCCTGCTGGCTAAACGTCTATTATCCTGGCTTGATGTTTTGATTGTAGATCGTCACACCCTGCCAACTCAGTCTCTTCCAATGTTCGGTTTTTTCATCCCCTATGCTTCTCTCTGCGTGCTCTTTTTAAAACTCCTTGACTGTTCGTCTAACTCACGTTCTTCTCTAATTCTATTAGGCTAAGATTAGCCTCCCTACGGGTCGACCACATGGTCGCCCGGTTCCTAACGAGCGCGTGTGTCCTGCCGACTACATTTCTCCGAGTGTCTCCATAGGAGTGCTTGTCAATATTTTGTGTTTACCTCTTAAATTTGGATCTTATCAGCCATTCAGAATTGACCTCCCACGCATCTGTCTGCCCACCCACTCTGGGCATGGCCTTCCGTGTTGCTCACGTGAATTTCGACCCAAAGTCTCATTTTTCTCCTGACCTTGTCTTAATGTCTTTTTTCCTTCATCTTGTTCTATCGTCTGTTTATTCCTCTATTTTCTCCATTCCTCCTCCCTTTACACCTGCGCGTCTATCTACCCACTCACTTCTGTAGATGGCCTTCCACGTTTTTGCACGTGAATTTTGACACATCCTCTTTATTTTTACTGTGACTTCGTTTTTAATGTCTTTTTTCCTCCTTGACCTCATTCTCTCGTCTCATCTATCTGTCCCCTCATTTCTGGATAGTTCTCTCGTCTTTGTTTCCTCCTCTACTCTCTCCATCTCTCCGCTTCTACAAATGGTCATATTGAAGAAACAATCATCACCATCATGCAGCATACAAATAAACAAGACAGATTTGAAACAAATTTCAACACGTCAAATATTTAGGCACAATAATAATCATCATCATCGAGCGCCTTCTCCGCAACGAAGGTTGGCTACCATGGAGTGCCATTCTGCTCTGTCTCTTGTTTTGATGGTGCAGGTTGGCTACCATGGAGCGCCATTCTGCTCTGTCTCTTGTTTTGATGGTGCAGGTTGTCATAGGCTGACTTGTCCATCTTTTGATGTTACTCGTCCATGTTAGTCTTGGTCTGCCTCTGCCTCTTTTACCTTGTATTTTCCCCTCCAGGATTACTTTTAGTAGGCTGTTATGTCTTTTAACATGGCCTAAAAATCGCATTTGTCTTGTTTGAATTGTGCTTAGTAGTTATCTTTTCATTTTTAGCTGTTTTAAGACTTCATCGTTTGTTTTCTTTTCCTTCCATCCAATTATACATATTCTTCTATATATCCACATTTCAAAGGCTTCAATTCTCTGTTCTGTTTTCTTGTCTAATGTCCATGTTTCTGCACCATATAGGAATATTCAGAAGATGTAACATTTTGCTATTCTTAGTTTTAGCCCTGGTGTTATTTATTTTGATGTTAGTATGTTCTTCATGACATTAAAATTATTTTATGCCATCCCTACTCTTTTGTTTATTTCAGTTGTACATTTTCCATCACTGATTATAGTATATCCAAGGTAGTTGTAGTTCTGAACTGTCTCCAGATCTATTCCTTCTATTTTGATATCCACTTGTGGTTTTGAGTATCTTCTTTGTTAAACATCATAGTTTTAGTCTTTTTGATATTCATATCTTGTCCATATTTTTTGCTTGTCATGTTTATTTCATTAAGTAATTGTTGTAGATCTTTAGGATTTTCTGCTAGTAGTACAGTATCGTCAGCATATCTTAGGTTATTGATTATCTTTCCATTAATTTGTAGGCCTGGCATCTCTATGTTTTTAAAAATTTGCTCAGTGTATAGATTGAACAAGGTTGGTGATAGGTTTTATTTATATCAATGGGTGTAGAGTTATCTTTGTTATATTTTACTATTGCTGTTTGATCCCAGTATAGATTACATATCAGTGGTATATCCATGTCATCTAGATGTATCTCTTTTAGGCATTCTATAAGTTGTTTGTGGTGTACTCTATCAAAAGCTTTGGTGTAGTCTATGAAGCAGGCATATATTGGTTTGTTTACGTCTGTGTACTTTTCGATTAATGTTCTCATGCAGAATATGGCTTCTTTTGGCCCGCCATTTTTTTAAATCCAAATTGCTGCTCATCTAATTCAGTATTGATTTTATTCTGAATCCTTCCTTGTATAACTTTTAGCAAGATTTTTGTAACATGGCTCATTAGGCTTACTGTTCTAAAGTCACTGCATTCAACTGCACCATTATTTTTAGGCAATGTAATGAAAGTTGATGTTTTTAGTTCATTTGGTTTTTATCCTGTGTGGTATATGTCGTTGCATATGTATGCAATCACTTCAATGCCAAAATCTTCTAGTGCCTGTATCACCTCTATCTGTATTGCTGTCAGGTCCTGCTGCTTTTCCCTTTTTAATTGTTTTTATAGCTTTTTCCACCTCAGATTTTAAGATTACAATGATAATATCAGACGAAATATACACCAATGTTTTGCTTGATATCTTAAGATGTTTTTTTTTATTTTCTGAAATGATATTTTGGCCTGAGTTGTTCTGCTTTTTTTTATTTCTATGGTGTATGTTACAATAATAATATCAGACGAAATATACACCATAGAAATAAAAAGCAGAATAACTCAGGCCAAAATGGCATTTCAGAAAATAAAAACATCTGAAGCAACCAATCTATTTCAATAGAAGTGAGAAAGAAAGTTCATCGGCGCTATTGAAAGCCAATTCTGACCTATAGAAGCGAATCATAGACAGTAAACAAACAAGAACATCTTCCACTAAGCACTGCCTGTTTCACCGCAGTTTAAATATATCAACTACTAGAGGGAGGCTGAACCGATTCAATTGTTGTTAACGGCGGCTCGTAGACATTGTTTCGTGAGGCGAAATCGTTACCAGTGAGGTCGTGTAGTTTCACCGCAAAATTTATTATAAGTCTTGACATTACTTGATGATAGATAGTTTAGTTTATTCGATAGATTATCTTCTTTAAAGAATGATAGATAGTTTAGTTTATTCGATAGATTATCTTCTTTAAAGAATGATAGATAGTTTAGTTTATTCGATAGATTATCTTCTTTAAAGAATGATAGATAGTTTAGTTTATTCGATAGATTATCTTCTTTAAAGAATGATAGACAGTTTAGTTTATTCGATAGATTATCTTCTTTAAAGAATGATAGTTTACCTTATTCGATAGACTATCTTCTTTAAAGAATGATAGTTTAGTTTATTCGATAGATTATCTTCTTTAAAGAAAGATAGTTTAGTTTATTCGATAGATTATCTTCTTTAAAGAATGATAGTTTAGTTTATTCGATAGATTATCTTCTTTAAAGAATGATAGATAGTTTAGTTTATTCGATAGATTATCTTCTTTAAAGAATGATAGATAGTTTAGTTTATTCGATAGATTATCTTCTTTAAAGAATGATAGTTTAGTTTATTCGATAGATTATCTTCTTTAAAGAATGATAGTTTAGTTTATTCGATAGATTATCTTCTTTAAAGAATGATAGATAGTTTAGTTTATTCGATAGATTATCATCTTTAAAGAATGATAGTTTAGTTTATTCGATAGATTATCTTCTTTAAAGAATGATAGTTTAGTTTATTCGATAGATTATCTTCTTTAAAGAAAGATAGTTAAGTTTATTCGATAGATTATCTTCTTTAAATAAAGATAGTTTAGTTTATTCGATAGATTATCTTCTTTAAAGAATGATAGTTTAGTTTATTCGATAGATTATCTTCTTTAAAGAAAGATAGTTTAGTTTATTCGATAGATTATCTTCTTTAAAGAATGATAGTTAGTTTATTCGATAGATTATCTTCTTTAAAGAAAGATAGTTTAGTTTATTCGATAGATTATCTTCTTTAAAGAATGATAGATAGTTTAGTTTATTCGAGAGATTATCTTCTTTAAAGAATGACAGATAGCTTAGTTTATTCGAGAGATTATCTTCTTTAAAGAATGACAGATAGTTTAGTTTATTCGAGAGATTATCTTCTTTAAAGAATGACAGATAGTTTAGTTTATTCGAGAGATTATCTTCTTTAAAGAATGGACAACTCCATTGTGCCCAGATGCCCTCTTCAGTACGTTTCCCAGTATGAATCACGCCCGTCAAACACTAACGAAAAGCATTCCTCACCTGAGAAGAGCTGGAAGTTGTCATCGACCCACAGCTGATGGCTTGCGACAGGATCGATGAACAACAAACATCCAGACCCTGCTTCACTTCTCCGTGGTGCCTCCAGTAACAGCCTAGCTTGTCTAGTCTGGCCAAGTGAGTAGGAATCGAAGAGGGAAGACAACCAGGTACTCAAAAATGTCGTGATGAAGTCGGAATTGTTGGGCCGAAAGGCGCAAATATCACAGTTATGCTGCAAACAATAACACATGTAGACACGTCCACTTAACGTCCTTTTAAGAGCGGATGACAAAGAGGTACAACTTTAGTCATGGGGCGAACGCAAGCAGGCAAGCATACTAGCGAAAGCACCAAAGAAAGCCTCAGTACGAAAACCTTGTTGTCCCCAATCTCCGTAGTCACCTCTTACAACATGCAGCAGATAATACTGGCTCTATTCGTTTCTCCCCTCATCATGGTCAGGGCTCCGGTAGCCACACAGGCAGGCTAACATTGTGGATGCTGCAAATGGCGTTACTATGGTTACACGATTCTGTCTCCACATTTGTTTAACAGGAACCACTTAAAATAGACATTACGAAACTACAGATAGTCATTTTCATAACTGATTGCCAATTCAGCATTTTAGTTTGTAATGTAAAGGGGGAAAAAAAGAAGTCTTCAACAGGTGCTAAGTCAAGATCATCACAACTTTTCAATATAACTGGGCCAAGATGGTATTATATTTAAACTTCATAATATGAAATTTCCAATAATTTCCAATTATAGGAAGAAACAATCATAATTTTGTGGCAATGTAATAAGAACGGAACAGATGGAATATATTGTAACTGAAAAATCGAGGGAAGAAGAGATAGAGGGAAGCAAAGAGAAAAGATATCAGACAGCTTAAGTGAATGGCTTGGCAAAAGGTCAACAACGGGGATGATAGATAACTGTCGAGATCGAAAGTTGTGGAGAGACTTGATCACCAATGACAGCAGACACAGTGGTGGTGGTTATCTGGTGGTAATAATGATGGTCAAATCTCGATCATTGGTAAACTGTTGCATGAAATATAAGTGGAAGCAGTCAGCAATAAGTGTGCGCTAAATAAGTGACAGCAGTCATAAATAAGTGTTCGCTAAATAAGTGAAAGCTGTCAGAAATATGTGTTCACTAAATAAGTGAAAGCTGCCAGAAATAAGTGATTTTGTTTGGATCTAAATGGTGGCAAACGCTTCACTCGTTAAACGAACAGGGACAAAATACATGACAAGAAAAGAGAAGACGCAACATTGAAGAGGCATCAAAAGCAACAAATTCAGCCTCAACATCCCACTAGATCTGTTCTAAATAAGAATATGATTGTCATTCGAGATCGGGATTATTTATGCATAAGAAAAGTTGTGACTGAAATTAACGACTGTGACTAGAAAATATGCACATAACGTTAATTGGTTTATAACTAAGACATCATTATTATCATGATGTGCCATACCGGTTGGCGTAGGCGATCGCGTCTTCCACAACCTTCTATCCACCGTTCATTGTATATTATCTATCTATTGTCCTTTCGAGCCGAAGACGGCACATAGGGCAGAACCACAATCTCAAAAACAGAAATTTTGCGTGCCAAAATGGCACATATTGCGGAGATCACTGCTTTTAAAATCTATGGCTCTGTTTCCATAACAATACTTTTTACAATGGCAGCTTCTCAAGCCATCGATCAACCTCCTTAGTCCCCTCTTACGACATGACTGGAAGGTCACAGTGTCACTATTCTTTACTTCCCTCATAATGAAGCCCCGGTAACACACGGGAAGTATATTATAGAGCCGTATTATTATTATTAATTATATATAAAAATAAATATAATATATATTATTATATATATATATATAACAGAGTAAAAATGTAGGCTGTAGCGACTTTATACAATATAGCTACAGAAACGTTAAATATTGCTGACAATCAACTACAGAAAACAAAACTATGAAATATTCAGAAAAACAAATGTCAATTTACTTAACTTCAAGAACACAATAAGTTACATTAGAAGATGCAATTTTTTCTTCTCCATTTTTTCTGATTGATAAAGGTATTATATGTTAGCGAGTAAAGTGCAAACAAGAAAATCAAACAATCTATCAAACGACATTACCTTCTCACGTATACATGCTTATATATAAAGGTTATAAATAATACACCAGGCAAGTGTCGAATCAACACAATATGATTATTGAAAACTAGGGAATATAACTCCGTCAAGATTCATAGAGGGAAGCAAAGAGAAACGATACCAGACAGCTTCAAAGCTTGAAAATTCAGACGAACAATCCCCCAAAGAAAAAACAGTATTGATATTACAAGACCCAAGGGGAATGTTTTGCTAGTCTATACAATTATGTTTCTAGGAGAGACAATTCTGACTATAGACTTTTGCTGCCTTGCTGAAGGGTCAAGGTGGCCAACCGATAGAAAGCACTCAGAAATAAATGTGTGCTAAATAAGTGAAAGCACTCAGAAATAAATGTGTGCTAAATAAGTGAAAGCAGTCAGAAATAAATGTGTGCTAAATAAGTGAAAGCAGTCAGAAATAAATGTGTGCTAAATAAGTGAAAGCAGTCAGAAATAAATGTGTGCTAAATAAGTGAAAGCAGTCAGAAATAAATGTGTGCTAAATAAGTGAAAGCAGTCAGAAATAAATGTGTGCTAAATAAGTGAATGCAGTCAGAAATAAATGTGTGCTAAATAAGTGAAAGCAGTCAGAAATAAATGTGTGCTAAATAAGTGAAAGCAGTCAGAAATAAATGTGTGCTAAATAAGTGAATGCAGTCAGAAATAAATGTGTGCTAAATAAGTGAAAGCAGTCAGAAATAAATGTGTGCTAAATAAGTGAAAGCAGTCAGAAATAAATGTGTGCTAAATAAGTGAAAGCAGTCAGAAATAAGAGTGTGCTAAATAAGTGAAAGCAGTCAGAAATAAATGTGTACTAAATAAGTGAAAGCAGTCAGAAATAAATGTGTGCTAAATAAGTGAAAGCAGTCAGAAATAAATGTGTGCTAAATAAGTGAAAGCAGTCAGAAATAAATGTGTGCTAAATAAGTGAAAGCAGTCAGAAATAAGTGTATACTAAATAAGTGAAAGCAGTCAGAAATAAATGTGTGCTAAATAAGTGAAAGCAGTCAGAAATAAATGTATACTAAATAAGTGAAAGCAGTCAGAAATAAATGTGTGCTAAATAAGTGAAAGCAGTCAGAAATAAATGTGTGCTAAATAAGTGAAAGCAGTCAGAAATAAATGTGTGCTAAATAAGTGAAAGCAGTCAGAAATAAATGTGTGCTAAATAAGTGAATGCAGTCAGAAATAAATGTGTGCTAAATAAGTGAAAGCAGTCAGAAATAAATGTGTGCTAAATAAGTGAAAGCAGTCAGAAATAAATGTGTGCTAAATAAGTGAATGCAGTCAGAAATAAATGTGTGCTAAATAAGTGAAAGCAGTCAGAAATAAATGTGTGCTAAATAAGTGAAAGCAGTCAGAAATAAGTGTGTGCTAAATAAGTGAAAGCAGTCAGAAATAAGTGTATACTAAATAAGTGAAAGCAGTCAGAAATAAGTGTGTGCTAAATAAGTGAAAGCAGTCAGAAATAAGTGTATACTAAATAAGTGAAAGCAGTCAGAAATAAGTGTGTGCTAAATAAGTGAAAGCAGTCAGAAATAAGTGTGTGCTAAATAAGTGAAAGCAGTCAGAAATAAGTGTATACTGAATAAGGGAAGAGAGACACTGAGAAGAACATTGCTGAGAGAGGCAAAAGCAGCAGGAATCGGCTCCCTCAATGAGATAGAGCTGCTTGCACAGAACAGAGACAAATGGCGAGATTTGATAAATTATCTTTAAAAGAATTGAAAACTGCTAGAACAAAAAATTCAGATAAGAGAAGGAGTATCTTGGTCTACGCCCTATGGGCCGGCTACGGCTCGAAAGGTCAATAGATAGAATAAGGGAAAGCAGTCAGAAATAAGTGTATACTGAATAAGGGAAAGTAGCCAGATATAAGTGTGTGCTAAATAAGTGAGAGCAGTCAGAAATAAGTGTTCGTTAAATAAATGAGAGCAGTCAGAAATAAGTGTTCGCTAAGTATGTGAACTGTGTGTTACCGGGGCCTCATTATGTTGGAAGTAAAGAATAGTGACACTGTGACCTTTCAGGCATGTCGTAAGAGGCGACTAAGGAGATTGATCAATGGCTTGACAAGCTGTCATTGTAAAAAGTGTTGTTATGGAAACAGCGCCATATATTTTAGAGCAGTGATCTTCGCAATATATGCCATTTTGGCACGCAAGGTTTCTGTTTTTGAGATTGTGGTTATGCCCTATGTGCCGTCTTCGGCTCGAAAGGACAATAGATAGAGAAATAAGTGAAAGCAGTCAGAAATAAGTGTTCGCTAAATAAGTGAGAGCAGTCAGAAATAAGTGATTTTGTTTGGGTCTAAGTGGTGGCAAACGTTTCACTTGTTAAATGAACGAAGATGAAAATTTCTTTCAGAAATATCTCTCACGAAGAAAGAAGTCGAAGAAATTCGAACACATAAAGTGCGAAACAAATATCTTGAAATATGATTCAATGAACTACGTTTTTTTTTCTTTGGGGATGGGGGAGAGGGAGAGAGAGAGAGAGAGAGAACGCTTGTAATGTTACATACCCACAGAAAAATACTAAAAGTATAGATATAAAATGGACGGATCAAAAACAATAAATAAAAATCAATTTTCCGAGTGCTGTAAACATACCTCTTCCTCTGAATTGAATCTAAACGACTGACCTTACAAAAAACAAATAAAAGATTTGGAACAGACGTGGGACGCGACGACCGTTGGGAAATGAAGACGCTTAATCAGTTAAAATCCTCCAGCTGACAGAAATTTGAGTATGTTTTTTTTTTTTTTTGTTGCTTTTATGATTTCTCTCTATCTAATCTAAATCTATCTAATCTAAATCTATCTAATCTAAATCAATCAATCAATCAATCAATCAATCAATCCATCCATATATCCATCCATATATCCATCCACATATCCATCCATATATCCATCCATATCCATATATCCATCCATCCATCCAGCCAGCCAGCCAGCCATCCATCCATCTATCTCTCTCTCTCTCTCTCTCTCTCTCTCTCTCTCTCTGCAATCAAGACTCAATCAGAGTAAGATTCCAGACTCTCTCATGAAGTCAGCTGTCTGTTTAAGCGAATCGATTGCCCCATAGAGTGTTGCTTCCAGGGAGGTGGGCGTGGACCACATTGCTCTTCTCAGGTCTGTGTACGGGGGGCAATCCTGTAGAACATGGTTTGTAGTCATATTGTCCAGTGTACAGTGGCATAGGCTGGTTGTACCTATTTTGAATTTGGTGAACATGTGCTTTCTCATCCTATTGTGGCCAGTGCGTAGGCGAAGTAAGATGACTTCATCCCTCCTTGATAGTTGGTGGTATCCGTCACTCTCGTTATGCTTTTGGTGTTCTCGTTTCCATTTTTCATGGTACTAACCTTTGAGGATGGATTTGGCTTCATCATAACTGAGCGGATGGTTCTCTTGTGGATCTCCAGCCCTCTTTAGCTAATTTGTCTGCGCGTTCGTCCCCGTATATATTACAGTGTGATGGTATCCACTGAATGATTACTCTCTGGAAGTTATTGCATAGTTGGTCCAGGGTTGTTCTCAAGTCATCTAGTTCATTGTTCTTGTGGCTTTATAGAGCTGATAGTACTGACAGTGCATCAGTCAGAATCACCAATTTATTGTGCATGTTATTTTTGTGTTGTAGCCAGTGTTGCAACATCTCTGATGGCCTCAGTTTCTGCTTTAAAGTTGTTTGAGAATTTTTCAGTAGTTATTGACTTGGTGATCTCGTCCTGATTATTCAGCGTCAAGAACACACCTGCCCCTCCATTTCTGGTGGCATTTGTAGCAGAGCCATCTGTGTATATCTGGGACCAAGAGTCCTGTGGGTAGGTATCGTGTATGTGTTTTTCTGCTACTTGTTTTCTTCCTGTGTCTGATTGGGTGCCTTTTTTTCTTGATTCCTGTTATATCTTCGTTAAGTACTGGTATTTTATGCTTTCCATGAGGAGACATATCAGATGGGCCCAAGGGTTTCGATATTGTTTTGGGAAAGTACTGGGTCTCCAGTAGTTAGTTCAATGGCAATTGCAGCGAAGTTGCTCCTCTTTAGTCGTACAATTCCGGAACCAGTTATTCTTTGGTGCATGGGGTGACTAAGGAGCCTTCTATATTTCTCCGCTTCTTGCAATACTTTAGTGACCCGTCTGTCATCTAAGGGTTGTAAACCTGTTACTGTTTCTAGAGTCTTGATAGGTGTAGATTTCATAGCACCAGTGATGATACGGGCCGCTTGGTTCTGTGTTCTGTTAATTTTGCTAAGGTGTGATTTGGAAGCCATAGCCCAGGCTGTGACCCCATACTCTAGAACTGGTCTGACTCTTCCTACATATAGTCTTTTCAAAATATTGCTGTCTGCCCCCCAGTCCGTTCCTGCCAATTTCTTCATAATATTTGTTCGTTTTCTGGCTTTTTTACTTGTTCTGTCTATCTGATTTTTCCAAGTCATTCTGCGATTTATGGTGACGCCAAGATATGTTGGTTGGGCTTTGGTCAATAGGGAGTGTATGGTCTTTTATCTTCAAGTTTTCAGAGAGTGTGTTTCTTGATAGGCTGAAAATTGTATATGTAGTTTGTTTTTTTTTCGTTGATTGGTAAGAACCAGATGTTCGTCCATTTTTCAAGTTCACCTAGGGCATATGGCATCCTGGGTGCAGTCACCGACATACTTTCCTCGCGAGCCCATAACGCCAGATCATCTGCGTTTATTACTGAGTGTATTCTGGGTGGAATGTCCATTACGGTGTCATTTATGAAAATTAAAAAGAGAGTTGGGGACAAGACCCCGCCTTGTGGGACACTTTGTTCGATTGTGACCTATTACTTAGTTGACCTTGAACTTGTACTCTGGCCGTTCTATCCTGAAGGTATTGAGAGACCCAATTGAATAAACGACCCTGGATGCCAAGTCTAAAAAGCTTGTTCTTTAAACCCTATCGCCAAACCCTATCAAAATCCTTCTCCATGTCGACCCACACTGCCAGTGTGTGTTTCTTTTCTTGCAGAGCATCCTTGATTTCCTGTGCAATGTAGGTGACCAGGTCTTCAGTTGATCTGTGCTGACGGAAGCCACTTTGTTGAGGTACGATTTGTTGTTTTGTCTCCAAATGCCACATAAGTCTTCTGTTAACCAGTCTTTCCATGCATGAGTTTACTCAGGCAGCTAAGAAGGCTAATTGGTATATAGCTACTTGGGTCTAGTGGGTTTTTTCCACGCTTGAGGATGGGCACCATAATAGCTTCTTTCCAGATTGCCGGCACATGACCTCTCTTCCAGCTAGCATTTATTATCCTTAGAAGCTGGCTCTTGGCTTTCTGTCCCAGATTTAGGAGCATTTCGTTGGAGATTCCATCGTTACCAGGGGAACTTTTGAGCTTCAATCCTTTAAGGGCAACATCTAATTCAGTTGGGGTAAAGATGGTCGTCTGATGCTCTTCTGGTGCTAAAGGCATGTGTTTTGCATCTTGGTTTTCCCGTGTTGCAAGTTGCAGTTTTCTGTTTGTCTATTGTAATGTTTATTCTACTAATGTTTTTGTAAGTCTCTATCAGTAGATTTTCTGCCCTTTTGCCTGTGAGGATGTTCTGATTGTGTGTTAATGATATTGGAGGTCGGCAGTTGTTTTTGTCGCTCAGAACTTTCGCAAGTTTCCATAGTTTATGACCATTTTTGTCTAGATTAAGGCTCTCTGTTTTGTCTATCCAGTTCTGTCTTGCTGATATCATGACCTCACGTCTGTATTTGGCCGAGGCTGCTTTGTAGGCAATGTTGCTCTCTGTGCTGTGTGATGTTTCAGCTAGTTCTCTGGCAGAGTTCAGCTCCTCTTCTAGTCTTTGTATTTCCTTGCTCCTGTATGGCTTGTAGTTTGTTCTTGCTCCTCTAGGAATGGATTATTTAGCAGCTCTCAGGATTCCATTTGTTAACCGCTCTATCATATTATTGACCTTCTTTTCATTGGTGTTGATAGACGCTGTATATGCATCAGTGAGCCTTGCAAACTTTGCCCAATCTGCTCTCTTATAGTTCCAGCGGGGATGAGATATTTGCAACTCCTGTTTATGAGCAAGATCCACTGAAAGTTTGACTGGTCTATGATCACTATCTCCAAATTGGTTCAGTACATTTCTGGTTATTTTGATAGATATGTCTCCAGTTGCAAATGCTAGGTCGGGAGTGGAAGTTGTTTTCCATCTTCTTGAGTAGAAGGTTGGGGGGTCCTCTCTAGATTTTATGAGGAATAGGTTGTTTTCTATTTCCCATTCTTCCACTTCTTCACCTCGAACATTGGACTCCTTATATCCCCATCTTTCAGAGTGGCTGTTAAAGTCTCCTACTACCAGACACTTTGATGGTGTTATTTCCATTGATTCCAGCTTCAGTAATTTGTCATTTAGACAGTATATATTAAATATCCTTATACTAGCGGAGTTAATGTATAGGTCTGTACCAATGATCTCTGCCTCTCCGTTTGTGACTACATCTATCAGTTTTGCTGGGATGGAATTTTTAATAATTATAAGAATTCCACCCTTGTGACCTTCCCTGTCTTGTCTAAGTGTTTGGTAGCCCATGATCATAAATCCGTGCTGAGGATTAAGATGAGTTTCCTGGATACAGGCAACGTCTATCTCCTCCTCTGCTAGTGTGATTGTTAGAGCTTGTTTTTTTTTTTGTGGTATATGCCCTCCGCATTCCAGTGTATTATATTCAGCTGTTTATTGAAGCCTTTCCGGTCAGGTAGTTTCTATCATAATTAGAGTCTGTTAGATCCAGTCTGATTGATTACTTGTTAAAACTTTGCACTGTGTTCTGCGCCAGTGGCATAGTGCATCCTATTTCAGCCAGCATTTTATTCGGGTTTGCTTTCCTTAACCTTTGATTGTCCCCAATCTTCCTGCAAGGCAGCAGATCGTCTTTTCTGTAGGGGGATTCTGCCCTTAGATGGTCGGCCCTTCCAGGCTTACGAGCACCATCTGTCCAAGCTTGATGTAGTAATTAGTTGGTGATTAGACCATCACCATCACACACACCGATGCTGACACATCATGTTATAACAAGTATTTTAAACTAAAAGTTCTAAGAGATATATACGAATATATGATGAAAAATGTAATTTACTATTTGGATAGTTTGTCAAAGAAGGTGTTGATCTCCTCCTGCGTTAGTGGACGCATGTTTGTTTACTAATTTGGTTCATTTAAGACAGCGTCCACATCACACACCTGTTTGTTTTATTCTTAAAGTGCATTTTAGTTATTGGAGTGGTTTCTAGTATGTGACACTGAACACAGATAGGAATATTCTAGAACAGTTATTTTGTGTCCAATTGATGCTTACGTTGAATGATGTTTATGAGAAAAATTTGTTTCCAAATTTGGAAAGATGCGATCATATCAAGTGTCAAATAATCATATTTTAACCACAAACGTTGTAAAAATGCAGGCTCTTATAATACATTAAGATATAACAAATCAGAACTATACTCTAGATATATTTAGGGTTTAACTTCAATAATAATTCTACTATAATATAATCAACAAATAGCTTCTGGCATCCAGACGAATTTATCTTCTTCTTCTTTCCTTCTTCATTTGCCTTTCAGCGTCGAGGGGAGATATAATTTGCGGTCTTCTGCTCGTTTCTGTTGCTGTTATGTTTCCTAGTACTTCTAATATTCCACGATCCATCTTTTTCCTGGTCGACCCTTTGGTCTGGTTTTCTCGTAACGTTTATTGAGGGCTCATTGTGTTGTGTTTTGATCACTGTGCCTTGTCACGTAGCCAAACCATTTTATCTGCAGCTACTTATATACTCTATGGCGGGAGTTATTCCTAGCTTTTTTCTCAACGAATTTAATGCACTCTATAAAACAAACTGAGCAGACAGAATCCTCGAAAGCCGGCAATAAGTTTTGTTTTGGCCACAGCCATAAATAAGTGTTGTTGTCCCTAGCTAGAACGATCAATTCACTAGGCTTATTCCAGACAATCATTGAACGAGTCTTAAGGTCACATGATGATGATGACACTGGGCTTATCACAAACATTCATTGCACGTAATTGAGTCCATATAAATATGGCAACTATATTTAGCACAATTAATCAAAACAATTGTCTAAGTCCAACAATCAAGATATTTCTCTACATAGCAACAATTAGGACATTTTGGTTACAGCCCAACCAACAATCAAGACATTTGTCTATATCCCAACAACGAAGACATTTGGCTACAGCCCAACAATCACGACATTTTGGCTGCAGCCCAACAATCAAAGCATTTTGGCTACAGCCCAACAATCAACGCATTTTGGCTACAGCCCAACAATCAAGACATTTTGGCTACAGCCCAACAATCAAGACATTTTGGCTACAGCCCAACAATCAAGACATTTGGCTACAGCCCAACAATCAAGACATTTGGCTACAGCCCAACAATCAAGACATTTTGGCTACAGCCCAACAATCAAGACATTTTGGCTGCAGCCCAACAATCAACGCATTTTGGTTACAGCCCAACAATCAAAGCATTTTGGCTACATCCCAACAATCAAGACATTTTGGCTACAGCCCAACAATCAAAGCATTTTGGCTACATCCCAACAATCAAGACATTTTGGCTACAGCCCAACAATCAAAGCATTTTAGCTACAGCCCAACAATCAAAGCATTTTGGCTACAGCCCAACAATCAAGACATTTTGGCTACAGCCCAAAAATCAAGACATTGTCGCTACAGCCCAACAATCAAAGCATTTTGGCTACAGCCCAACCAACAATCAAGACATTTTGGCTACAGCCCAACCAACAATCAAAGTATTTTGGCCTCAGCCCAAACAACAATCATGACATTTTGGCTACAGCCCAAACAACAATCATGACATTTTGGCTACAGCCCGACCAACAATCAAGACATTTTGGCTACAGCCCAACTAACAATCAAGACATTTTGGCTACAGCCCAACAATCAAGACATTTTGGCTACAGCCCAACCAACAATCTAGACATGTTGGCTACAGCCCAACCAACAATCAAGACATTTTGGCTACAGCCCAACTAACAATCAAGACATTTTGGCTTCAGTCCAACAAGCAAGACATTTTGGCTACAGCACAACAATCAAAACATTTTGGCTACAGCCCAACCAACAATCAAGACATTTTGGCTACAGCCCAACATTCAAGACATTTTGGCTACAGCCCAACAATCAAAACATTTTGGCTACAGCCCAACAATCAAGACATTTTGGCTACAGCCCAACTAACAATCAAGACATTTGGCTACAGCCCAACAATCAAGACATTTGACTACGACTCAACAACAAAGGCATTTGTCTAGTCCAAAATCCAAGACATTTGTCTACAGCCAACAATCAAGACATCTTTATAAGCCGCAACAACAAAGATATTGGTCTACATCTCAAAAACCAAGACCTTAGGCTACCTCCCAACAATCAATACATTGGTCTGTAGCCCATAAACCAAGAAATTTAGCTACTCCCAACAATCAGGACATTTGGCTACAGCCCAACAACAAAGACATCTGTCTACAGCCCAAAACCAAGACATATGGCCACAGTCCAACAATCGAGGTATTTGTCTACGGTCCAAAAACAGCTACATCTGCCCACAGCCTCAAAACCAAGACATTGTACTACAGCCAACAACAGCTACATCTGTCTAGAGCCCCAAAACCAAGATACTGTACTACAGCCCAACAACAGCTACATCTGTCTAGAGCCCCAAAAGCAAGACATGGTACTACAGCCCAACAACAGCTACATTTGTCTACAGCCCCAAAACCAAGACATTGTACTACAGTCCAACAATTGAGACATTTGGGCTACAGTCCAACAACAGCTATATCTGCCTACAGCCCAAAAACCAAGACATTGTACTACAGCCCAACAACAGCTACATCTGTCTACAGCCGAACAATAGCTACATCTGCCTACAGCCTCAAAACCAAGACATTGTACTACAGCCCAACAACAGCTACATCTGTCTACAGCCGAACAACAGCTACATCTGCCTACAGTCTCAAAACCAAGACATTGTACTACAGCCCAACAACAGCTACATCTGTCTACAGCCTCAAAACCAAGACATTGTACTACAGCCCAACAACAGCTACATCTGTCTACAGCCTCAAAACCAAGACATTGTACTACAGCCCAACAACAGCTACATCTGTCTACAGCCTCAAAACCAAGACATTGTACTACAGCCCAACAACAGCTACATCTGTCTACAGCCTCAAAACCAAGACATTGTACTACAGCCCAACAACAGCTACATCTGTCTACAGCCCAACAACAGCTACATCTGTCTAGAGCCCCAAAAGCAAGACATGGTACTACAGCCCAACAACAGCTACATCTGTCTACAGCCTCAAAACCAAGACATTGTACTACAGCCCATCAACAGCTACATCTGTCTAGAGCCCCAAAACCAAGATACTGTACTACACCCCACCACCAGCTACATCTGTCTAGAGCCCCAAAAGCAAGACATGGTACTACAGCCCAACAACAGCTACATCTGTCTACAGCCCCAAAACCATGACATGGTACTACAGTTCAACAATTGAGACATTTGGGCTACAATCCAACAACAGCTACATCTGACTACAGCCTCAAAACCAAGATACTGTACTACAGCCCAACAACAGCTACATCTGTCTACAGCCCCAAAACCAAGATACTGTACTACAGCCCAACAACAGCTACATCTGTCTACAGCCCCAAAACCAAAACATGGTACTACAGTCCAACAATTGAGACATTGGGTTACAGTCCATCAAATGAGACACTTGCCTACAGCCCGACATTTAGGACACCCTCCCATTATGGAAAGATGAGAAATGTGTTCTGGTCTGAAACTACATACATCACCATCAATATCAGTGTGGTCTAGTCCAGACTGCTTGTACACATTCCCGCAATTTAACAAATCAAAGTTTCCATTTAATAAACGCATCCACCTTTTTCTACTTCCAGCCTAGTAAGCTCTTACGTAGCTCCTAGTAATCTTTACGTCACATAGTACCATTGCTGGTGTATGACGGGGGGGGGGGGGGGGGGGGGGGGGGGGGAATAGAACCAGAGGAATAAAGGCCGTTTGGTCAAGAAGTCGCCACGACGTGTGAGACTCAGGATTTTTATTTCACCCCCGATAGAAAAAATCCTTTCTGTCTACCGTGGCCTTCGAACACCGAACGTCGGCTTTTCAGCCAACACCAGAACAGTGGTTTTATCCGCACGGCCACGCGCACCTCGAGTGTGAAATGGAGACAATAAAAATTAAAGATCCACAAGACTATCCACATTATTACAAAAGACATTAAAATCGGGTCGAAGCCAAGATTATTTATTTTTAAAAAAACGTCGATCGATCAATTAATTGTGCCCGCTGATAAATGAAATAATGAACACCCCCCTTTTTTTCCCCGGCTCCTTTGAAGCTACAAATAATTTCATCTCGATCTTACCTTAAGCTCCGAGTGAAGGTAGGTCTTCAACAAACACTTTCCAATCCGTCCTTTTTCTTGCCACTCTTTCGTGGGATAAGCTTATATATCAAATATACACAATATTAAAATACTAACAAATTTAATTCTTTTATGATCGTTCAATGTCTTTCCATCCTCTTCATCTCCGCCTCTATTTGTCTTCTCCAAATTTATTTTGATCTTCATCCTATTATTGCCCCTCGATGCTGAAAGGCAAATGAGGAAGGAAAGAAGAAAAAAGAAGATCCTATTATTTAAAATAGGGCTTGTCGTGTATTATTCTCAATTGGCTTCCGAAGTATGTATCCTATCCAACGTCATATCTTCGTTGTATATTATTGTCCACGGGCATTTGACTGGTAAATTCCCATAGTTCCACATTAATGATTTTGTCCTGCCATTTCCATCCTTTTATTCTGTGCAAGCGTCCATTAATGACTAGATGTATCTTAGCGATTGTCATGTTTGTTGTTGTCCATGTTTCACAACCATACAATAAGACTGATTTAACACTGAAAGTGAAAATTGTTGGTGATAGTACTTACATTACAAGAAACGCTTACAATATCTTTAAGGTTAAGCTTTTCTACTTGTGCTTAGTATTCCCTACCTGCCCTTGTGACAAATACAGCCATAATTAGGGCACTCTTCATCCCAACGTTGTGCCACCAACTGTAAACTCGCATGTACAAATATGATAATAACATGGAGAAAATAATATAAACATAATATAAATATTGTATAAATATAAAGGAGAAAAAGACAACATGAGGTGTAAGTAAGTAAAGTACCCCCCGTCACGCCAAGTGGCGTATAGGGAAATATTGTGTTAGTGACCCTATATTTTACAGACCTTCAGCACATGATTTTTTGGGGTAATGTGGTCGGTATTACGCCCGTGCTGCTTACTTTCCCAGAAAAAAATCTGGTACCCATTTAAGGCTGGGTGAACCCGGAAGCCGTCGGTTGGGATCGAACCCTACCCCTTGTCCTTTGTAGTCCAGTTCACTAACCACTGATCTATCGCGGCTCCTAAACATGAGGTGTAGGGCAAAATATTAATAAACAAAACTGTGACATACAAAGAGGCACAGGCGTTACATTACACACACACACACATATATATATATATATATATATATATATATATATATATATATATATATATATATATATAGAGAGAGAGAGAGAGAGAGAGAGGTACGATGCATAAACATACATACATAACTACATGCACGTAGCGTGCTAAAAGAAATACCGCATATACGCGGGCTACCAACAGAAACATCTGGATGTCTCCAGGTTATCCTATCTAAAAGTGCAAGCGCAGGGCACCTTGACCCGAAATTCCCCTTTCATTGCGCCGCCTCAAAGAGACGCAGACAAACCGGCAACATAAATGTAGGCCATCGCACGTAACCAATCTGTCTCTCCTTCCCTCGCTCTGTCCTCGGCATAGGGCTACATGACTATGTCAGTTGTATTAGCGGAGCCGCTCCAGTCACCGGTATATGTCATTTTATTTTCCCGATAACTCGGGAGATGGGTGTGTGAGAGAGGGGGGGGGGGGGGGGGGGGGGGGGGGTTTTAGGGCTTTACTAACTGCAGAAGCAGGAAAATGTTAATCTTCATTAGTAATTAATTGTCGAGCAGTTTCTCTCAGGACTGGTTTTACAATATTGGAACAAAAGATCCAGAACAGAATAATAATTTAGCTTATATAAGTGGTAGGTATATCCAATTTTCTCTTCAGTCTTTATCATTTAACTTCTGACTTTGTTTTCCAGCATTGCATCATTCCTTATACTTACTACTTTCTGTGTGCCACGTCAGCAGTTTTAGTAGTAGCTTGATGGCGCAATAAATGAAACCTCGGGTCGATCGAAGCTTGGTAGTCGAGCAAGGTTAAAAATGTGTACCACGCTCAACGACTATTTCTTTAGAACCCGTCACGCCAAGTGGCGTGTAGGGAATATGGTGTTAGCGACCATAAATTTTACAGACCTTCAGCACATGATTTTTTTGGGTAACGTGGTCGGTATTACGCTCATGCCGCTTTACTTTCAAAGAAAAAAATCCGGTATCCATTTAAGCTGGGTGAACCCAGAAGCCGTCGATTGGGATCGAACCCTACCTCTTGTCCTTTGTAGTTCAGTTCACTAACCACTGAGCTATCGCGGCTCACTCATGACTAGGTAAGACTTCGGACAATGAAGAAAAAAAAACTACTGGCCCTTCACCTTCAGATTACGTGAAGTAGTTCATTCAATATATGTCTCGGGTACCTATCCTGTCTATGATTGAATCCTCAACAAGGACGTAGCCATCACTGCAATTTGAAGCTGTTGAACGAACAAACGATAACGTTGTAACCCACCAGAGTATTTGTCAGCAAGTGTGGGTTTGGATCCAGCTGTTTAATTCTGCAGAAAGCATACACCGATCTCCACAATTAGTTCAAGGACACAGTGTGCTCCACGAGCAGCTACCTGATGCCGTCATTAGATGATGTACTAGTTGAAGCGACCATTAACCGCTTCTACAACACACTGTTGCACCTTATATTGTCTATAATTGACTTATCCAGACATACGCTGCATTGTCTATAATTGACTTTATCCAGAAAATATTGCTGTTTTGTCTATAATTGACTTTGTCCAGAAAACAATGCTGTTTTGACAATAATTGACTTTGTCCAGAAAACAATGCTGTTTTGTCTATAATTGACTTTGTCCAGAAAACAATGCTGTTTTGCCTATAATTGACCTTGTCCAGAAAATAATGCTGTTTTGCTTATAATTGACCTTATCCAGAAAACAATGCTGTTTTGTCTATAATTCACCTTGTCCTGACAACAAGGCTGTATTGTCTATAATTGACTTTGTCCAGTTGGCTAGTTTTAGTTATTGAGTCTTGTTGGCAGTGTTATTAAATAATTCTGTAACAATCAACTAGAGAACTCTGTACGACTTATTATCGTGTCACGCAATTACTGAACTTCGTTGCTGAGGCGGTGTCAGGAGAAAGTACGCCACCCAAAGAAATAAATTATACTTGATCTAATTAGTTCTCTTGGAATCTTGAACAATTACGTGTTAAAGACACAATCCAGCGCTAAATTAACAAATGCTACACTGTAATAGGCCTTGTATCACGAGAGATATATTGATGTGTGTCATTGCAAGTTATTCAAAGGCGAACACAGCGTTTATTTTTTTACTAAATAATTCCAGTTATTATAACGTCCACCACCATCATCATGAGCACATGGTGTACAACTGAAGTATGTGGTCATTATGAACTTCAGACAGGCTTCCCAGAGCAATGTTTTATAGTTCTGAGGCGTGCCCTCCACTTGGCATGTTTGATACCTCTTTCAAATTTGAAATACTATTTTACTCTTTATAACTATTATTTTACGCGTTACAAACTTTTATTTTATTAGTTAAGACCATTATTTTACTGGTTACAACTATTATTTTACTGATTATAACTATTATTTTACGGATTACAACTGTTATTTTACTGGTTATAACTATTATTTTACTGGTTACAACTATTATTTCACTGGTTGTAACTGTTATTTTATTGGTTATAAATAACATTTTACTAGTTATAACAATAATGTTGCTGGTTATAATTATTATTTTACTGGTTATAACTATAATGAAACAATTATCATTTTTTTGGCCATATAATGAGATGGGAAACGCTGGAATGTATTGTAACAACTGGGAAAATTGAGGGACGAAGAGATAGAGGGAAGCAAGGAGAAAATATACCAGACAGCTTAAGAGAATGGCTTGGCATAAAGTCAACAACAGAAATATCGAGATCGAAAGTTGTGGACAGACATGATCACCTACGCCAGCAGGCACGGTACATGATGATGATTTTCAATGACCATTGGGTGGTACAGTCAGTCATTAACACCAACAGATAACAAAATACTGACTACAGTAAAGAGATGCTTTCAAAGAATACTGAGTGTACCATGAATAGAATAAAACGAGGAATCAGGTAAACACTGGGAGTTGAACGTCAGTTCTGACCTACATTCATTCATTCATTCATTCATTCATTCATTCATTCACTTACGATGCCCACACGCAGAGGCGCTGGATATCACGTTCTAACATAGCCCTCCATCTTGTGCGCCACGTAGCAGTGCCCCAGTTGGATTTAATTTATTTTTCTACACCGTCACAGCATCCAAATAATTTCTTTTTATTTACATCTATCCCACTGACCTTCGACTTGTCCAGATGTTTCATTAAGTGTGTTTTGAAGTGTGATCCTTTCACACACAAAAAAATGGTACTATAATGTCAGAACTAGGACACTCTGTTGATACTGTTATCTCTATCGGCGCAAAGAGAATAGGCGAGATAATTGAGTCGGTTAAAAAAAAAAAAAACATCGTGAAGAGCAAAACTTCCAACTAAATACACAGAAAACTAAGATAATGTCCGCAGACAAAGTAAAAAGCCAACACAAAATCATCCCTGACAATGAAGGTCTTGAAATTGTAACAAATTATGAATATCTTTGATCTGTAGTAACTACTAAAGAAGACTGCCAAACGGTGATCAAAAGGAGAATAGCGATAGCAATTTTGTTATGCCTCGAAGAACATATGATACAATACTAACAAGGCAATAACATTAAATTCATTTAAGGCATACATATCTATGATGGACAATCCAGCAAACAAACAAGAAGAAAAATCGTTAATTCGAAAAAAATGCCATAGAAGAATCTTCATGATACTTTGGATAATGTAAAAGAGAAATTATGTCAGTATTAAATGATCTGAACATTAAAAATAACTAGATTATGAACATCTTACATGAGAAGATAAAATATTACGGTCGCATTAAGATACAGTTGGCAGGATAGAATAATAATGGGAGGTAGGAGGAAGAGATGGGGGCAGAGCAAGAAGTAGGTGGCTTCAAGACGTCATCTTAAGACAGTTAACTTGGCAACAAAACAAGTGAGAGATCTGGCTAGCGACACAAATTCTTTCTGAGCAGCACCGATAAAATCGCAAAGAGCATGTAACTTGACGACATTAATGATCTCAACCGAGCACGGTATACATCAGCTACGAATCTGGACTGCCATTTCGTAATTTGTTTAACAATCGTTCTGTCTTCCTTAGAATTACATTCAGAAACAACAAGCAAAATGGACTTGACGCAAACACCAACAACCAACATCTCACGATTTGACGCAACCACCAACAAGCAACATTTCACGATTTGACACAACCACCAGCAACCAACATCTCACGATTTGACGCAACCACCAACAACCAACATCTCACGATTTGACACAACCACCAACAAGCAGCACTTCACGATTTGACGCAACCACCAGCAACCAACATCTCACGATTTGACGCAACCACCAGCAACCAACATCTCACGATTTGACGCAACCACCAGCAACCAACATCTCACGATTTGACGCAACCACCAGCAACCAACATCTCACGATTTGACGCAACCAGCAGCAACCAACATCTCACGATTTGACGCAACCACCAGCAACCAACATCTCACGATTTGACGCAACCACCAGCAACCAACATCTCATGATTTGGCCCAACCAACAACAAGCAGCACTTCACGATTTGACGCAACCACAAGCTACCAACATCTCACGATTTGACGCAACCACCAGCAACCAACATCTCACGATTTGACGCAACCACTAGCAACCAACATCTCACGATTTGACGCAACCACCAGCAACCAACATCTCACGATTTGACGCAACCAGCAGCAACCAACATCTCACGATTTGACGCAACCACCAGCAACCAACATCTCACGATTTGACGCAACCACCAGCAACCAACATCTCATGATTTGGCGCAACCAACAACAAGCAGCACTTCACGATTTGACACAATCACCACCAACAACCAACATCTCACGATGTGACGCTACCACCAACAAGCAGCACTTCACGATTTGACGCAACCACCAACAACCAACATCTCACGATTTGACGCAACCACCAACAACCAACACCTCACGATTTGACGCAACCACCAACAACCAACATCTCACGATTTGACACAACCACCAACAACCAACATCTCACATTTTGGCGCAACCACCAACAACCAACATCTCACGATTTGACGCAACCACCAACAAGCAGCACTTCATGATTTGACGCAACCACCAACAACCAACATCTCACGATTTGATGCAACCACCAACAACCAACATCTCACTTTTTGACGCAACCACCAACAACCAACATCTCACGATTTGACGCAACCACCAACAACCAACATCTCACGATTTGACGCAACCACCAACAACCAACATCTCACGATTTGACGTAACCACCAACAAGCAGCACTTCACGATTTGGCGCAACCACCAACAACCAACATCTCACGATTTGACGCAACCACCAACAACCAACATCTCACGATTTGACGCAACCACCAACAACCAACATCTCACGATTTGACGCAACCACCAACATCTCACGATTTGACGCAACCACCAGCAAGCAGCATCTCACAAGAGGTAAGCAACAACCACAAGTACTGAATAAGGGTTCTCAATAGATGGATTCAAGATATATCAAACGTCACAGACATTAATATTCATGAGGCAAAACTAATCCATCTGCCCCCGGTGCTGTACGACACATGAGAAAATAAAAGCCGACACCACAGAAGGGTCACTTCCGCTAACACCTCATAAATCAATAGACATGTGGGAGTCAGATTGGACTCGCGGCAAGACGTCAGTCTTAAGAAAGAGAGATTATGTGTTCAAATCTTGGCTGCACCAGTAGGTTTGTGTGATTTCTCTCTGCGACAAGCACCCCTGTTCTCGGCCAGCGAAGATCGGCTTTAAACGTCAATTACTCATCGACGGACAAAAATATGAGTACCTCCGAAGACGGAGTTATCTGCCTGGGCGGCGAGGGACCTATCTATGTGCACCGGCAGTCAGGAAAAAAACCGGATTAAAGGATTCGCAAAATTCTAGTCTCTAGGGACTTCGCCAGAGGTGAAAGCTAGCGAACCAAAATTATGTATCTTCCAATTATCACTAGGGTGGGACACTGAAACTTTCGAATTCCGCGTATCTTGACAAAGATTTTAAAACTGGAACCGTTGCGAGTTGTTGTTTTTTTTTCGAATCATTCTAAACCTAACCCAAAAAATGTAAAAAATATCAAACTTTTGAATAGAAGATTTCGCCAACAACAACCACAAAAACTAAGACCGTTGCAATTTCGGTGGTACCGGGATATGGTGCCCTGAATGTCGCACTGCTGTCATTACGCAATCTGGCGTCTTCAGGCACGCTCTAGACATCACACTGCCAGGGCGTTTCGCTCGCTCTAAAACTCTCGAAAATAACTCTCGATAGTTCAGGAGATTTCTAGCATCTCAAGCAGAGGTATACAAACGCTGCGTCGTGTGCATGATTCAAGTTACCTACAAAATGAACATGGCACTTCTAGTTCTACTCAACTCTCAGCTGAGTCTTACTTGACCACACCAACCAGTCTATGCTCGGCATTAACCAGTTTGCATTTGTGTCTATAGATATCAACATTTCTTACGATTTATTCATATCTTGTAGTTTCTATCGCTTACCACAACATTTAGGAAAGTTTAGGGATCTCACCCATCATATCGATAAACTGCAACTAATGTTAACCCGTGAGATGCCATCAACAAAAGCATCTGTTTTAAATATTTTGACCTATTTCTAAATTTTGGATTATGAAACGTATACGGATTGCAATCTCAGTTGATATCCAGAGGAAAAGGGTCACATACTATTTCTGCAAGAAGGAGAAATTTGAAAGCAACACATTCAACCACATCTTAAGAAGTGAAAAATTAAATATCGCTATCCACACTGCTGACTCAAGCGTTATCATTTAGGCCCTATGGTCGTACATTCGAAAACAATGATAACTAAGATGATCCAGGCGTTGTTGGGAGTCTTGCATCAGTTAGTTCAACTCTTAGTCCAGTTGTTGGGAATCCTGCATCAGTTAGTTCAACTCTTAGTCCAGTTGTTGGGAATCCTGCATCTGTTATTTCAACTCTTAGTCCAGTTGTTGGGAATCCTGCATCAGTTAGTTCAACTCTTAGTCCAGTTGTTGGGAATCCTGCATCAGTTAGTTCAACTCTTAGTCCAGTTGTTGTTGGGAATCCTGCATCTATTATTTCAACTCTTAGTCCAGTTGTTGGGAATCCTGCGTCAGTTATTTCAACTCTTAGTCCAGTTGTTGTTGGGAATCCTGCATCAGTTAGTTCAACTCTTAGTCCAGTTGTTGTTGGGAATCCTGCATCTATTATTTCAACTCTTAGTCCAGTTGTTGTTGTGAATCCTGCATCTATTATTTCAACTCTTAGTGCAGTTGTTGTTGGGAATCCTGCATCTGTTATTTCAACTCTTAGTCCAGTTGTTGCTGGGAATCCTGCGTCGGTTATTTCAACTCTTAGTCCAGTTGTTGCTGGGAATCCTGCGTCAGTTATTTCAACTCTTAGTCCAATTGTTGTTGGGAATCCTGCATCTGTTATTTCAACTATTAGTCCAGTTGTTGCTGGGAATCCTGCATCTGTTATTTCAACTCTTAGTCCAGTTGTTGTTGGGAATCCTGCATCTGTTATTTCAATTCTTAGTCCAGTTGTTGTTGGGAGTCCTGCATCAGTTTAGTCCAGTTGTTGTTGGGAATCCTGCATCTGTTATTTCAACTCTTAGTCCAGTTGTTGTTGGGAATCCTGCATCTGTTATTTCAATTCTTAGTCCAGTTGTTGTTGGGAGTCCTGCATCAGTTTAGTCCAGTTGTTATTAGGAATCCTGCATCTATTATTTCAACTCTTAGTCCAGTTGTTGTTGGGAATCCTGCATCTGTTATTTCAACTCTTAGTCCAGTTGTTGCTGGGAATCCTGCGTCTATTATTTCAACTCTTAGTCCAGTTGTTGGGAATCCTGCATCTGTTATTTCAACTCTTAGTCCAGTTGTTGCTGAGAATCCTGCGTCAGTTATTTCAACTCTTAGTCCAGTTGTTGTTTAGAGTCCCGCATCAGTTATTTCAACTCTTAGTCCAGCTGTTATTGGGAGTCCAGCTGTTATTGGGAGTCCTGCATTAGTTATTTCAACTCTTAGTCCAATTGTTGTTGGGAGTCCTGCATCTGTTATTTCAACTCTTAGTCCAGTTGTTGTTGGGAGTCATTCATCAGTTATTTAAACTGTTAGTCCAGTTGTTGTTGGGAGTCCTGCATCTGTTATTTCAACTCTTAGTCCAGTTATTGTTTGGAATCCTGCATCAGTTATTTCAACTCTTAGCCCAGTTGTTGTTGGGAGTCATGCATCAGTTATTTCAACTGTTAGTCCAGCTGTTGTTTGGAGTCACGCATCACTTAGTTCAACTCCAAGGTCAGGTTCAGTAGCCTCTTTCATATCGACAACAAAACGATTTCAAATAAAATGCAAATGAGTCACTTTTTTTTTAAATTCTAACCAACTGACAAGTAGATGACAGTGATTTGCTGCGATCAGAAAAAAAGTACAAGAGATACCACTAAACAATCACCACCTAAATAACAAGGGGTTTAAAGCTTGTGGAATAAGTATTCTCGTTTAATAACGTCATCTACCATTAGTTCGCAATGTTACAATTTGCCTCCCAAGAGAAATAAATGCCAACTTAGTCGAAACAGAGTTACCGCCATCTGCGGACATTTATAACTATTGTGGAGGACAACAACAAATATCAACATTTGAGGTAACTCTAAAAAGTTCTTAATAGAACCACCCTCGACAGTTATGGTAGAAAGACAGCTCAGTACATCACGGTGCTACAGCTAATAAACAATTAAGTAGGCTAGACCCAGAACAAGCTCCAGTGCTAGTATCGCCATTAAAGGTTTCTTATTTGTTAAGTTGTTCTGAAAGGTTATGGTTTTCAAGTTTTTTTTTTTTTAATTAACTCTTAATTAACGTGCTTCTAGATAATAATTCAGTGGTCCACGTTTAGTGTTTATTAAAAAATTAACACTTGAAATAATCCCTGCCCCTTTTTTCTTCACGGTCTCTTTGACTTAAAAAAAACATTTTGGAGTTTTTTTTTGTTTTTTTTTGGGTGTAATTAAAGAAAAACGTCAAAAAAATGTGAATTGATGCTCCATTTTAATTTTATGTGTATGTGTGTGTGTATGCGTGCGTGTGTGAGAGAGAGGAAAAAAGTGTGGGGGATGGGGGGGGGGATTATGTTGAGAAAATAAAAATTAATCACAGGTTTGGGTTTATATTTTTAATCACGAATTTCATTTAACAAATACCAATTTGATTTGTTTTTTTTTTTTGTTTTTCAAACTGTATTCGTTAATTTGGTTTTAATTAAACGAAGATTTAAAATGTGGCTTCATTTAAGAACTTGTAATTTTACATAGAAGTCTTTTGTCTTCTTTTTTCTTCTTACTATTAATTCCTAGATGAAGAATTCAGAGTCTGAGATTCGAGAACCTTCCAGGGTTCCAGTTCGGATTCCGATTCGGTAAAATGTCTGTTGATTTGATCCCACCTGCGATTATTGCCCCTGCTTCACCTCCTTTTGTATTTTGAACGAGTTTGATGTCTCGCCAGCTATCCTGTTTACTGTTGATGAAATAGTATAGTTCGATAAGCTGACTCAGGTGTGTTGGAAAACCAATGTCTTTCATGATGTCCCACCGTCTCTGACGTTGCACGCAGTCATTGGCTTTGATGTAAACTTATTACCACAGAGCATAATTAGTTCTGCATTTTGGCTGCACATTAAGCGGAATATCCCTATTATGATCATACAATTATCTATAGATAAAAGCGCGTTGTTCTCCAAATAACGTGGACATGGGTTCATATCACGATATATTTAAGCTGCCACCGACCTCCTTTTCCTAACAATCAGGGTCGAAATACAAATCTTTGCCAGAGTTTGTAATTCCCTCCTCCCCCTTTTTTAAACTGTGACCCGAACACATAGTGGTGTTATCGCACAAGTAGTTTGATCATGGAAATTATGGCTGTCACTAGCCTTATACACACAGTGGTGTTATCGTCTTGACTACAAGTAGTTTGATCATGGAAATTATGGCTGTTACTAGCCTTATACACATAGTGGTGTTATCGTCTTGACTACAAGTAGTTTGATCATGGAAATTATGGCTGTCACTAGCCTTATACACATAGTGGTGTTATCGTATTGACTACAAGTAGTTTGACCATGGAAATTATGGCTGTTACTAGAGCATTAGCATGGCTTGAGACACAACCTTATACACACAGTGGTGTTATCGTCTTGACTACAAGTAGTTTGACCATGGAAATTATGGCTGTCACTAGAGCAATGCATGGCTTGAGACACAGCCTTATACACATAGTGGTGTTATCGTCTTGACTACAAGTAGTTTGACCATGGAAATTATGGCTGTCACTAGAGCATTAGCATGGCTTGAGGTACAACCTTATGCACATAGTGATGTACTTTGACTACAAGTAGTTTGACCATGGGAATTATGGCTATCACTAAAGCATTAGCATAGTTTGAGACACAGTCTTATACACATAGTGGCGTGCCTTGACTACAGGTAGTTTGACCATGGAAATTATGGCTATCACTAGAGCATTGGCATAGTTTGAGACACAGTCTTATACACATAGTGGTGTATTCGCAATCACTACAAGTAATTTGATCATGGAAATATGGCTGTCATTAGAGCATTAGCATGGCTTGAGACACAGCCTTATACACATAGTGGTGTTTTCCCATTGACTCAAAGACTATGCTCAGAAAATCGCAACTGACTGTGCTCGACGACAGTAGTTAGAGTCATAAAGAGGTATATTCTAACAAGTGTCTTCATTTTCGTCCCAGGTCACGCTGGTATAAGAATTAATAAACGAGCTGACAGACTTCCCAGTTTGGCTATTGTTGGGTTATAGAGTTGTTTGAGAATCATCATCATTGGATTCTGAAGATGTCCATAATTGATCAGATCCCCTCCTCAGCAAGTCCCGCGATGTCCAGCGACTGACGACTCCAGTTCTGTGTTGGTTGATATATCTTCTTATACGCCCACTAAGTTTCTCCTTGCTGGTTGTGCCAATCTTTACTCCCATATATATATATATATATAGGGAGCCGTGATAGCTCAGTGGTTAGGGAACTTGACTACAAAGGACAAGAGGTAGGGTTCTATCAAATCGATGGCTTCCGGTTCACCCTGCCTTTAATGGATACCGGATTTTTTTTCTGGGAAAGTAAAGCAGCACGGACGTAATACCGACCACATTACCCCACAAATCATGTGCCGTAGGTCTGTAAAATTTATGGTCACTAACACCATATTCCTTATACGCTACTTGGCGTGAAGGGGGTACTTTACTTTTACTTGCTATATATATATATATATATCATCATCATCATCAAGTACCGGGCCTGCTGGCGTAGGTGATCATGTCTCTCCACAACTTTCAATCTCGGCAGCTATTTCTCATTTCTGTTGTTGACCTTCTGCCAAGCCATTCTCTTAAGCTGTCTGTTATTTCTTTCTCTTTGCTTCCCTCTATTTCTTCATCCCTCAATTTTTCCAGTTGTTACAATATATTCCAATTGTTCTCTTCTCATTACATGGCCCAAAAAAATGATGATGATGTTGTGGCGGTTCATGATTGTACAAAGAAGTTACGACGGTGGTTTTCTGTTGCATTCCGTCGGTTTGTTTACGGTCGGCTCCGCAAGCCTTTGACTAAAACGTCTCACCCACATGGCAGTGGGGTTGTTTTACTTCGGGTTACCCTCCCTTAGCCTTTTACTCTCCCGAGCTTACCTTCAAGGCAGCAGGGCAGCCACAGGTTGTACTGTTTACTGCATACAGTAGCGGGTAAAATTACCCGACGTGACAAATTATATATATATAAGAATACACACGTTACTATGTCATATCAAGTCTGCAAACGGGGCTCACTTACTGTAAATTATATTATTAGAGACAATAATTACTAATCTGACAAGGATCAAAGAAAGTTACCGCTTTAAGGAAACCGTATTACCTGTGTTAGTTTAAATTATAAAGTCAAAACGTTACAGAAAATTTAAGACCACATACAACAAAAAACATGGTTATCTGTACATGGGTTTTATCGATATTTTATCAGGCTTGAAGGAATGAGCTTTGAAAGGTATTAAAACATTTGAGCTCATAAACAAATAAAGAGATTTCTATTTCTTTTCTATTCTGTTTAAATATGTAATTTAACAAGTATTGACAAATGCGATTAAAATAATATAATTATTTACCGGCATACAGATCAGGGCACAACCGGCGCGATGACTCGCTGTCTATTAATAGCTTGAGCCCTCCACTAGTCTTTTTTTTTTTTTTTTTTTTTGGGGGGGGGGGGAGAGAGAGAGAAGAATCATATACCATATATAATTCTTCTTCTTCTTCCTTTTTAGCTCCCAGTTTTCAACAAACACTTTCCAAGTCGTTCTGTTTTTTTTCCATTCTTTTAAGATCATTCCATGTCTTCCCCATCATCTTCATCTCTGCTTATATCTGTCTTCTCCAAGAATTCCTTGGTCTTCCTCTTTGTCTTTTCCCCTGGGGATTCCAAAAAAGTGCCAGTTGTGTAATACTCTCAGTTGGCTTCCGTAGTGTGTGTCCTATCCAGCGCCATCGTTTTCGCTGTATCTCTTTATCCACTGGTGTTTGACTGGTACATTTCCATAATTCTATGTTAGTGAGTTGTCCTGCCATTTCCATCCTTTTATTCTGCGCAAGCATCCATTAACGAAAGTCTGTATCTTCGTGAGTGTCAATTTTATTGTTCTCAATGTTTCACAGCCATATAATAGGACCGCCTTAACATTTGAGTTGAAAATTTTTACTTTTGTATTTAACCTAATTTCTTTGGATCTCCATATGTTTCCCAGTGGGAAAGCTCCTCTTGCTTTTGATATCCTTATTTTGGTATCATTTTATGTTCCTTCCTCTTATACCATATATAACTATAATATAATTATAATATAATAAATATAATTATAATACTATAAATGTAATATAAAATATATATAATACCAGGGGGGATTGCTTGACTCTACTTATGTCCTCTGACATTTACATTCTGGCGTAGCAAGCCCTCACCTTGAAACAAACAACAATAATAATTATCCGTCTAATGAATGATGTCGGGACGGAAACATACACTGATTCTACAACCTCCAGCATTTTTGTCGACGCACTTTCTATCAATTATCTCTCACTTTCCTGTCCCGTCTGTCTTTCTCTCTCACTCTCCATTTTGTCTGTCCAATCTCACTCGTGAACTATTGCTATAAATCGTTCATTCACATTTCTCTTTCTCTCTCTCTCTCTATCCATATCACGTTTAGACCATTTATATCCCTTTTTCATCTATCTATTTCCGTCTCTCTCTTTATCTCTTTGACTTTCTCCATCTTTCTGGATAACCTCTAGAGCTTTTATTAACCAACCTTTAATTTCTCTTCCCCCCCTCTCTTTCTCTGCACGGTATTCACTATCTCGCTATATTCGCATTTCTATTAAAATTCTATGGCACCACTTCTCAAGACACGTCTGACTCACGTTAACCCCGCCATGCCTTCATATTGTATCTCAATGCTAGACGCCGTTAATTATTCACATTCCAACACGTTTACTTTTCTCTTTCTTCACACAATTTTCACCAACCCTCCCAACCACTCTTCCTCTAACTCTCCAAACTCAAATTAACCACCACATTCATTTTTTTTTTAAATATTCATATGTATACTTATTAATTTATTATTATATAAATTATTATATAATGGCTCAGGCAAAAGTAGCTTTCCAAAAAATGAGGAAGATACTATGCAATCCATTTTTGACAATAGAAACAAGAAAAAGAGTTCTTAAAAGTTATGTAGAGCCAGTCTTAACATATGGATGTGAATTATGGACAATAGGACAACAGACAAGAAAATCACAGGCGTCTGTAGAAATGTGGTTTTACAGAAGAATGTTGAGAGTACCATGGACAGCTAGGAAGAGTAATAAAAACGTTCTGAAAAAGGCCAAAGCAAAAAAGAGAGTTAATATCCAATATTAGGAAGAAACAATCATCTTTTTTTGGCCATGTAAAGAGAAGGGAACAGCTGGAATATATTGTAACAACTGGGAAAATTGAGGAACGATGAGATAGAGGGAAGCAAAGAAAAATGATACCGGACAGCTTAAGAGAATGGCTTAGCAGATGGTCAACAACAGAAATGATAAATAACAGTTGAGATCAAAAGTTGAGGAGATACATGGCCACTTACCCCAGCAGGCCTGGTACTTGATGATGATATACTTATATATATATATATATCTCCCAACTTCCCCCATTTCAATACAGATTTCTATATTAGCATATGATATTTACGTATCAGTTAAACATTAGCAAACGACCCCAGTCGCTATAACCCAGACTGAAAGCTAAATCAGATAAGGCTCCCACTTCACAAGGGAGAGAATTAATAGTGATGCGATTGAGAAAATAAGTACGCAAATCAGAGAAATGAAAATAATATAAGTAATGAGAAAAGACTGTGAAAATGAATGGAAAATAATGGGAAAGAAAAAACGCGAACAAAAACGAGATACGTGGCAACACAAAGAGGGGTGGAAGAGTAAACACAGGGGTGGGAACAGGAAAAATAAGATGAAATGTCATTAAAGACACTGATAAGAAAGGAAAGGAGAGGCTACACAACTAAAAAGACACTGATTATGAACGGAATATAGACGCTACACAATTAAAAAGAGCAATGATTACGAAAGGAAGAGAGAGAGAGAGAGATTACACAATTTAAAAATGCAATAATTAAGAAAGGAAGAGAGAGACTAGATGATTAAAAAAAAAAGCAATAATTAAGAAAGGAAGAGAGAGAGAGAGACTACACAATTTAAAAATGCAATAATTAAGAAAGGAAGAGAGAGACTAGATGATTAAAAAAAAGCAATAATTAAGAAAGGAAGAGAGAGAGAGAGACTACACAATTTAAAAAAGCAATAATTAAGAAAGTAAGAGAGAGAGAGAGACTACACAATTTTAAAAAGCAATAATTAAGAAAGGAAGAGAGAGACTAGATGATTAAAAAAGCAATAATTAAGAAAGGAAGAGAGAGAGAGAGACTACACAATTTAAAAAAGCAATAATTAAGAAAGGAAGAGAGAGAGAGAGAGACTACACAATTTAAAAAAGCAATAATTAAGAAAGGAAGAGAGAGACTAGATGATTTAAAAAAGCAATAATTAAGAAAGGAAGAGAGAGAGAGAGACTACACAATTTAAAAAAGCAATAATTAAGAAAGGAAGAGAGAGAGAGACTACACAATTTAAAAAAGCAATAATTAAGAAAGGAAGAGAGAGAGACTACACGATTTAAAAAGTCACTGGTTAAGAAAGGAAGAGGGGGGTTGCACAATTAAAAAGGGCAATAATTATTAAGAAAGGAATAAAGGTGTTACACAATTAAAATGGGCAATAATTAAGAAAGGAAGAGAGGGGTTACACGATTAAAAAGGGCAATCATAAAGGGAGGAAGAGAGAGATTACACATTCAAAAATTAATCCACCAGGCACGTGTTATGCTTTAATTTTGCTTGGCGAAAATGTGTACACCTTGCACGGACCACGCCTACCATTTTATTTTGGAACCCTATTATTATTATTATTTTGATGTTTGTGTTTGGTTTCGACTGTTATGTAGACCGACTCATACATTTTATTACGGATACACCAATAGAGCGTGGTGACACGCCGTTAATGTTTTTCCACTTTATTTTATTTTATGTTTTATTTTATTTTTTTTTCTTGTGTTGGGGGGAGGGGATGTATTACTGTTACTTTCAAGGTTCATTTCGACGGAAATCCTAACCGGCCCCTGTCCCACAGCGACAATGTGGGTTATTTAAGCGAACTTGAAGAACATGGGTCGACGGTACATTAACCTCGGCACTGGAGGTCTACGAACAGGGCTGAAGACGTTTCTTTCGCTGGTAGGTGAGTGAAGTTGATGAGGAATCTCCCGAAACACCAAGTCACCGATGTCATGTTATCACTGGCTCGTGGGAACCATCGAGATTTGACTCAAAACTAGGCAGGAAAAAAAACAAATAGAAAAGGCAAGGAATGATGAATATGTGATTCCAACAACACGGTCAACAGCTTATGAAAACTCAGACCTGAACACCTCGTGGCGACTGCACTGTACAAGAAGCCTATATTCACCCCCCCTCCCTCGAAAGACTTCCAAAATGGGGTAATATTGTAAGGATAGATTCATTTTTTTTGTGTTATTCATCATCATCATCATCATCAAGTACAAACCTGCCGGCGTAGGTGATCATGTCTCTCCACAACTTTCGATCACGACAGTTATTTAATATTTCTGTTGTTGACCTACTGCCAAGCCTTTCTCTTAAACTGTCTGGTATCTTTTCTCTTTGCTCCCTCTGCCTCTTCGTCTCTCAATTTTCCCAGCTGTTACAATATATTCCAGCTGTTCTCTTCTCATATTACGTGGCCAAATAAATGATTTTGTATTATTAACAAGGTGCTATTCCACAAACAGCGCAAGAAGCAATTCTTTTTTCTCTCTGTACCTCTTGTTCGGGTGTTGAGGGAGATACAAAGATGTTGTCTGTCCATCTTACTCTTGCTCTTCTCCCTTCTGCTATTTTAATATATGCTTTCAATGAAAATGAATCAAACAGCATTCTCTTTAGATGAGCGAGCCAGTTTATTTCTCGTTTCTGTGTGTGGCTTAGGGTTGGTTCAATGCTTGAAACAATACGAATTTTAAATGGTACATTTCCTTCTTCTTCACTATCTCATTTTTGCCTTTCAGCGTCGAGAGGGCATGTTTCCTGGTAGTTTAATTTCGTGTTTTGCGATTTCAACTGGTCACCAAGATCTCCTGATTTTATTTTAGGGACATCCGGGGAATATGGTGCCCTGTTCGCTGGCTTCTTCAGAGGACTCATAGATAAGTGCTGATTTCCAGTGAACTTTTCTGTTTATTTGTTTGTTTTTATTGATATTTGAAGGGATCATATGATTGTACGTGCTTTCTATTTGATGTAAATGACTTTGCCTCTTTTGATTCATTGCATTTTGTTACAATTTCTTTATTTGATCACTTATACTCATCCTTGTTGTTGATTGGTCTATTGAACGGGTCAAAAAATGGCGGTTTGTTTTCGCCGGTCAAGGACGCGTAATTCATTTAAATTGTGGAAGGCTCACAGTGTATCCGCGGGATGCAGAGCTATTTACTGGAGTTGGCCAGTTTATAACGTGGAAACGGCTTCTGGACCGTGCGACTGAGTAAGTGCGCGTGAGTCTAGACCATCCACAGCATCGACGTTCAGCGACTAAATCATCTATGAGACTATGACGAGGGTAAGTGTTCAGGTGCAGCCCAAACGACAACATCGAAGAAGGAAAACACGACTAGGCAAGTGTGGTGGCGTTAAACTGTCGAAGTGTGAGAGGCTAGGCCTAAAGTATGTGCGCGTTACTTATTGGAATTGTGGGTCCATAAATCAAAGACGGCCCATTCTTGATAAGCTACTGTGCGGCGCCGATATAATGGTTTTACAAGAAACTCTTCTTGGTGACAGGACAGTAAGTACTCCTGGATTGCATTGTTTCTACAATAGGCGACACCTAGGGCAGGTCATCCTTGTGCGCAACAATATGGTGGCAGCTGAGGTTGATATGTCTGCGTGGGACAATGCAGAATTGCAGGTACATGCGGTTAGGGTGCAGACCCCAGTTCATTTCGTGATTGTTAATGTGTATGCCTGTAATGGGAAGGTGAACACACAACAATGTCAGAATCTTTTCGAGTTCGATGAAGAGAATGTCATTTTCTGCGGAGACTTTAATGCTAGAGGAAACCAGTGGGGTAACGTCATAACCAACAGGCAGGGAGAAGACCTAGAGAACGCACTAGTGTCAGTCGATTTAGTGTGCTTGAATGATGGATCAGAGCATGAATGGCACAACACGACACAGAGGCATACCAGACTTTCAGATCACAGGCCGGATATGGCACAAATCGGATGAGAGCAAAGGGAAGGCCCTGCTTGCCCACTACATTGAGCAGACGGACCAAAGAATGAGGCTGTAAGAATGAGGATACGGGGATCGCTGTCAAAATTGTGTAAGGATGTAGCGCGGGAAGAAGATCTCATAATCACAACCGATACCATTCGCACGACACTTAAAAGGTCACACAACACTGCACCTGGTCCAGATGGTGTTCGGTGCGATGACATAGGTCATAGGTGATTTAGCTGACAAAACTTGACAAAACTGGCCAATGAGTTTAATGCCAGCATTCGGAGTGGCTATACAGCTACTTACTACAGCTACCGAAGCCAAATAAGGACCATTCTCAGATCAGTGCCTACAGAATCATGACAATGCAGAAATCTGCGGTAAAGCTGCTGGAAAAAATAGTTGCCCGTGTCCTCATCTGTCACCTTGAACAGAAACGTGCATTCCAACCCACACTCGGCGGTTATAGATATAACAAAGAGACATGGCTCAATGCGGCAGACTTTGCCTATGACGTCTTCGAAGGCTTCCACAGACAAGAGGAGACATGTGCTGCTGCTATAGATCTGGAGGATGCATATAACAGGGTACCATTTGAATATCTCATGCATATGCTCCTCAAGCTGGCGGTGCACCCCTTCCTCATTAGATGGATCGCCGCGGCACTGTTTCAGAGGAAGGTGATACTCAGATGTGGAAGTTGGTCTTCCGAGCCTACATCCATTTGTCCAGGGCTGCCACAAGGTTCACCATTGTCACCAGTTCTATTTAACGTGTACACAATAACGATCACGGAACAACAGCTGGATGGGAGGGGAAGAACGATGACTTTTGCTGATAATATTCTGGTATATCGACAGGGAAGAGACAGACGGGGAATCGCCTCCACAATGCAAGACGAACTCGATCGCATTTCTTCCTGGTGTGGGGTTTCATGTGCCTTGGTTAATCCTAATAAAGCATCAGTTTCATGGTTTTCCCTTAACAATCATATCGTTAATAAGACCACACCGGTTGTACGAATGGGAGCTGATAAGGTGACCAGGGACAAGTTGATGACATACCTCGGAGTTAAGTTTGATCGCTGCTTGTGTTTTCGGGACCACATCGACCATGTGATAACAAAATCCCGCAAAGGATTAGCCGCCTTGAAGGTCATGGCAGGTGCCAACATTGAGCAGAGACTACTTACTCTTCTGTTCCAGGGATTAGTCCTCGCACCAATCGATTATGCCCTGGCAATTCTTACTGTCAGTACGACTCAAATTGATAGGCTGGAGAAAATACAAAATGAAGCCATGTGCATTATCTTGGGATGTACAAGGGACACTCCCTGTGTAGCAATGAGGTGTCTTCTTGACTTTCCAACCATGGATGACAGAATCAAGATCTGGAGAGCACGAGCATACCCGAAGATTAGTACAGATAAAGAGCATCCATTGCACCACATGCTCAACACAGGGAAAGGTGCCAGGCTAAAAAGAGGCAAATCATGGGTGGGCCGAGCAGAAGATGTCATCAGAAAGGTCTGTGGGCTTACCAATATCAGCGTTGGTGAGGAGTGGATACCGGTGCTTACGTCGTTCACGGGAACTTTCTCGTGTATTGAACAGAACCCGGTCGTGGTTAATGCTGAGATCAACGGTCTCATCTGCGATAACACCGATGAGAAAGACGCAGCCATATATACAGACGGATCTGTAAGACAACACGAAAGAAGTGCATGGGCATTTACAGCCCGCTCGGCAGGCAGAATAGTCAAAGAAGACAGTGCAACCACGAGTAGTATGACAATGGAGGTGATGGCAGTGACCAAGGCATTCAAATGGTTAGAGTCACAAGACTACACCCACGCATGTATACTGAGTGATTCGATGAGCATGATAAAAAAAAAGTGGAGGCGGGCTCTATACCCTTGCAATGGGTAGAGTCGTTGCAGAAATCCAAAATACGGAAGGTCACCTTTGTCTGTGTCCCTGGACATGCGGGAGTACGGGGAAATGATAGATCGGACGGGTTGGCTAGCTGTGCTGTCGTTGAGGACGGGCAACCAATGGATCGGGCGAACATCATCAATGCCCTCCGAGATGTGGGAATAGCACAGGACTTCGACAAACACAGATTCACATCACTTCTTCGGATGATGGAAATGGGAGTTAAGATGGGCACAGCCAGAAATGAGAAACTTAGTGACCGTATAAGAAGACTTATCAAAAAACATAAAACTGGAGTGGTCAGTCGCTGGACACTGAGGGGATTGCTGAGGAGGGGATCTGAGCACCTATGGACATGTTCGGAGTGTAATGATGATGACCCGCAAATAACTCAATAACTCCTGATTTTTTTTATTTTTTTTATTTTACGTTCGCCAGCTTTACCTCTGACGACGTCCCTTGAGACCAGGAACTTAATTTTGCGTATTAATCCGCTTTCCCTGGCAGCCGTGTGCACACGGGTCCCTCGCCGCACAGGCAGATAACTCCGTCTTTGTAGGTACTCATATTTTTTCCGTCCATGAGTAATTGGCGTTTCAAAGCGGGGCCTCGTTGCTGAGACCAGGGGTGGTTGCCGCAGAGAGGAATCATAAATAAAAATCCCAATTGGTGAAGCCTACTGATTTGTCTGCGCCAGACTCATTTTATACAGTGTATAACAAAAAAAAAATAAAAAAAAGATATTTGGTGCAGGAAAAACAAGTATATATATATATATATGTTTAATGTTTTAAAATATCTCTTTAATTATTTCAAAATTTAATCTCTCAATTTTTTTCCCCCTTTTTACAGCAAAAGATATTGAGCAGAAAACTGAAGCATGACACTTGCCGCATCCTGTATAAACATAGCAAATATGGGTTTCCATTCATCCACATCTTTACTATCGCATCTCTAGATTGTCTCGGCTATTCTATAACGCAATGGTTCCCTCAAACGTTTGACACCAGGGGGTCCATTTACCAGCAGATCATATGTCAGGGGCAGCTATGATCAAATGTCAGGGGATATAACAGGATATATAAGACAATTAATAACGACGGAATTAACATAATCATCTAGAAGCGCGTTTATCTACTTTAAAAAATACAAAGCTTATGTGGATGTTGTCATTTCATGATTTGTAATCAAAGAGTTGGGACACGACAATAACCTCGGCGCAGCGCGCTTTACCTAGTTTGCCGGCGCCGCTGGGAGCCCTTGCGTGCTACTATAATGTAGCTTTCAACCAATGTCGCTTTACGGTAACACTACTATAGTCCGTTCAGAAATTCATAATCTTACCTGAATTAGTTTTCCGTGATAACCGTTTGTTATTTTGCTTTCAAATTTTGCATGCAGTCTTAGAATATTGATGACGTTATAGAAATATTTTTTGCTCTCAGAAATTTGATCTAGTTTAAAAGTTTTCTTCTTTAGGCTATATTAAATTCATCCTGTTCGAATTTTCACAATTTTAGGATATATACATTAATTTGGTGCGGTCGTTGACGTAAAATAGTTTGGCTATTGCAGAAACACTATGGAAGATTGTGCGAGGAGCCGGCTTCACTTTCAGAAAAAAACTGTTGGGGGCAGGAATATTATTTGTGAAAAACCACACTTGGTCACTACTCAAAGCAAATACTTGAGACAGATTCGTGAGCGGCGGAGTGAACGGTATGATATTGTATATTTGGACGAATCATGGGTCAACGCACACCACACCTATGCTAAAGAATGGCAGTCAGTAAATGGCAAACTCAAAAGAACAATTCCGAGCAGCAAAGGCCAGCGCATTATATTAACGCATGATGGAAGCACTGAAAACGGCATTGTCCATGATGCGGGACTTATTTTCCAATCAAAAAGTACCGACGGTAGGGACTACCATACTGAGATGAATGGAAACATTTTCAGGCACTGGTTGGAGAACGATCTTTTACCAATCCTGACAGACCTTCATGCATAGTCATGGATAATGCATCATACCACAATGTCGTATCAGAGGAAGACAAAGTGTCTACTGCATCAAATACAAAAGAGCAAATTAGGACATGGCTTGCGAATGAAAATGTCAAATTTGGCGACACACATTTAAAACCCGAAATGTTACAACTTGTGAAGAATACGAATAAGAAAAGGTGTACCATGTTGACAAAATCATTGAGAAGTACGGCCACACCTCTCTTCGACTCCCTGCATATCATGCGCACCTTAATCCAATCGAACTTGTCTGCGCTCACGTCAAAGGACAAGTTGCAGAACAGAGCAGGACGTTTAAAATATGTGATGTTGAAGTTCTGACACGCGAGTCACTCTCAAAAATAGACATTCCGTTCTGGAAGAAGTGTGTTGAACATGTGCTGCGGGTAAAAGATGAGTACTGGAAACGAGATGGATTACTATTTGTCCAGCCAGTAATGATTATCAACCTCTTGGAATCGTCAGATTCGGAATGATTAAAATTAAGATGAATTCAATTCCAGCTGCAGTTAGGACGTCCTGGGGTCTAATGGTGACCGAAGGACAAGACTAATTGTAACCAATTGAATTCATGTTTGCAAATACACATAACGAACAACACCCATAATTAAGCACTATGTAGATACGCCTCTGACAAGAATTGAGGTAAACTGGACAATTTAACACGATTAATGTAAACTCTAAAATTTGAATCAACTTGTGTGATATCGTCATGAAAAGATCAAAGGAATTCGTTGATGTGCAAAATCTGTTGTATTTGTGGAATAAAAAATACCAAAATCTTTGCGTCATCAATATTCTAAGATTGCATGCAAAATGTGAAACCAAAATAACAAGCGGTTATCACGCAAAGCTAATTCAGGTGTGATTATGAATTTCTGAACGGACTATAGCTTCGTTTTTACCTGAATCCACGTACGGACATCAAGCCTAACCTTGTCTGATCTACTATGACTTAATGGATGAGTGGTTCGGGCACACTAAACGACAAGCTAATACATTCCAGTTGTTTCTGACTTTCGATAAGTAAAGGTAAAGTACGAGACATGAATCGGCGTCAGAAGTGTTCGAAGACTTCTGAGTAGTGTCGTTCAAGCATCGAAACTCACGATGCAAGGCGGCATTCCTCACCTTCCCAAAGTACTACTCTAGTACCCATTTCAGCCAGTGGCTGGGTCGACCGCGAGGGTATTTTTTTTTCTCCCAACCACGAGTACAACTCGCACTGCTCCCAGCGGGAATTGAACACGGGTTGTCCGAACGTCGGTATCCCAGTCTGGTGGTTTTCCCACCTAGGCTACCGAGGCCCCCTTTGGATTCTGTCTTTCGATTCTATCACTGAATTGACGGAAATCCACATTCCAAATGATGTCCTCATCCCCAGTTCTCTCTGCCTCTTCATCTTCGTCCTTTTACCAAACATTGCATGATAATTTTCAAAAGAATAACACAAATCCTATCAGACTGGAACTTTCTGAATGTTGAACATTGCAAACAGCTTTGCCGCTAATCACATAACAACGCATCTACGACCACTGTGTATACTTCAAAAGGCTCACGACAAAGAGGATTACTCATCAGGTGAATGCCAGAAATAAAGAAAAACCTTTCCTCCTATCGCTAAGAAGTGAAGAATTAACGCCACTGTATTTACCCAATATTTAATTTAGAAACAAAATTTTATATTTTATTTTATGTATTTATTATTCGCTCACTTCATCCACCCTTGTCCTCAGGCGATTTCAAACGGACTCTCTAAAAAAAAGTTAACATCTATAGCGTTAATGTATGTAATTTTACAAATTTACTTCTCGTTTTGTTCTTGCTTTCTTAATTCTACCTTCATTTCCCCCTATGCAGTATTTCACCTTTAATGTTGTCTTGTGTGTTTAAAAGATGCTTTAATGTGGAATGTGACAAAAGAAACTATACTATAGATGGAACTTTTGTTTCAGAGACAAATAGTTTCTTTATTCTTAAAACTTGTAGACATATGGAAATTATTGCAAGTATCTTATTTCGAGATTTTATTACTTATACTATTTATGTAAAGGTACGAAAAATGACATATATTCATATATATATATATATATATATATATATATTTATATATATATATATATATGTGTGTGTGATCATAAGAGCTGAATACCAAATTGGAAGGTTTAAACAAATAAAACAAGGTGTTAGGCAAGGTTGTGTGCTGTCACCATATTTGTTTAATATGTATAGTGAGATTATTTTTTAATATCCATAAGGCGCATGCCTGGAATAACAATTGGAGGTCATAATATAAATAAGCTCAGGTATGCTGGTGCTACAGTCTAAACTACTAAGAGTGAAAATGAGTTTCAAGTAACGTTAGTCACTATAGTGAAGGAAAGCAAAAACAAAGAAACAAGACCAATTACAAAAAGACAGAAGCAATCATATCAACAAAGAAAAAGGCATCACCGCAACGCACAATAAAGACAAGTCGAACACGATTAAAACAGATAAATGAATTTGAATACATGGGAACAATGTTAACCTCAGATGGTAAATGTTCAACAGAAGTGAGAAACAGAATAGCTCAAGCAAAAGCAGCTTTCCAAATGATTAGGAAGATACTGTACAATGCATTTTCGACAGTGAAAACAAGAAAAAGAGTTCTTAAATGTCATGTAGAGCCAATCTTACCATGTGGGTGTGAATCATGGACAATAGAACAACAGACTAGAAAACGCTAAGAAGAGAAATGAAAACCTCCTAAAAGAGACCAAAGCAAAAAGAGCAAATTTCCAATATTAGGAAGAAACTTGAACATGTAATAAGAATGGAACAGCTGGAATATATTGCGACAACTGGGAAAATTGAGGGACGAAGAGATAGAGGGAAGCAAAGAGAAAAGATACCAGACAGCTTATGAGAATGGCTTGGCAGAAGGTCAACATCAGAAATGATAAATATCTGTCGAGATCGAGAATTGTAGGGAGACATGATCACCTACGCCAGTAGACACGGTACTTGATGATACAATTTTTGTTAGCAGCGTATGTAATTGGCTTACGTTTATAGGACGGACGGACGGACGGACTGATGGATGGATGGATGGGAAGCGCTTGAGTTGGTTAACTGACAGGTATATAGATAGATATGCATACAAAAAGAAAATATGGATGGACACACCGTCGAAGAACGGACACATAGACGGACAGACAGACGGGCGGTCCAACCGACGGACGGAAAGTACTAGCCTCCGTCAGTCATAATTGACTATTGATTTTGCAGCCCCCTAGAAATAGTATTGCTTCTTTTCTTTCGCCGTGTATTCTCTTTTTTGTATGAATTTATTTGCTTCTTGTTTGAGTTGGAGCTTTAGAGTGTGCTTCTAAAGATTGCGGTCTGCAGCTATTACTTTCCAGGCTGCAGGGTTTATGTCAAGAGTCTTCATGTCACGTTTACAAACAAATCGAAGATTTGGGCGTCCCCTAGTTCTTTTGCCATCTGCTAGTTGTCTATAGAGTATATCTTTTGGTAAGCGGCCATTTTTCATACGGTGTAAGTAGCCAAGCCAACGTAACCTACGTTGTTAGAGCAGCGGGTAGATGTTCGGGAGGCTTGTGCGAGTCATGCCCTCCACGTTTGTCACTTTATCCTTCCAGGTGATACCAAGAATATGGCGCAGACATCGCATATGGAATGCATTTAGCCTTCTCTCCTGCTTTGCTTAAGTTATCCAAGATTCGCTGGCATACAGGAGGACACTAATGATGCAGGCGTTGTAAACTGCGGCCTTTGTTTTAATTGTCAGTTTGATGTTTTGCCAGACGTCCTAGAAAGACGGTCGAAGGCAGCAGCTTTACCAATGTGGGTGTTAATTCCTGTATCTAAAGACAGTATGTCGTTGATGATGGACCCCATGTAGATTTACTGCTGCACGAAATCAAAGTTATACTTGTCGATAAAGATGGCAGGTGTTGCTTCGACATCCTGACCGAGTATATTAGTTTTCTTCAGACTTATTGTTAGACCGAAGTCTCTGCAGGCATATGAAAAGGTATATACCATGCTCTGGAGTTCTTCCTGACTTTCCGTAACAAGTGCAGCGTCATCAGCAAATAACAAGTCTCTAATAGTTATATATCTGATTTTGGACCTTGCCTTTAGTCTTGCAAGATTGAGCAACTGACCATCCGATCTAGTATGAAGATCGAGAGAAGACTCATTCGTTCACATTTAAGAATGCATGTCTTAATGGAACAGGGAAGAAGATTCCAAATAGGGTCGGAGCAAGAACACTGCTTGACACCACACCGTATGTTGAAGTGTTGTGATGTGCTGCCGTCGTATTGAATGGTACTCTTCATATGAGACGATTTGAATAGCGTCAGCAGAGTACGTGGGCAGCCTGTTTTAGATAGTATTTTTAAGAGATCATCCCTATTGACTAGGTCAAGGGCCTTTGTAAGATCGATAAAGGCGAAGAAGAGAGGCTTTTTCTGCTCTCCAGATCTAGGTTTTTCTTGAAGCAAAGAGAAAATCATGTCTGCATTTGATTTTCCGGAGCTAAAGCCGCATTACGATTCAGGATATACTAGTTCTGCGAGTTTCTGTAGCCTTGCTAAGATGACTCTGAAGAATGTCTTCCCGACGATGCTGAGTAAGAAGATACCTCTGTAGTTGTTGCAGTCGCAAATAAATCTCCTTTATTTGTGTAGCGTTACATTCACGGAGTCTCTTATATCTCGAGGAATGATTTTCTCTTTCCAGCATTGATGTAGCAGAACACTTTTGCCGAATTTGAAAATACGTAGGGAGGTCAAAAAGTAATGCACACCAATTTTTTTCTCGGCTAAAAATAAAGATAGGAATATGAAATTTTGCACACTTGGAATATGACATGTTCCAATTATGTGTACCAAATTGCACAGCATTCTGATAAATATTACGCAATCTATGAACCGTTAAAATGGAGCTTGTCAACAATGTCCGTTACAAACAGCGAATTGTCATAGAATTTCTGGTTGCGGAAAAAGAAACTGTGGCAAACATTCATAAACGACTGTGTGCAGTGTACAAATGTTCTGCAGTCGATAGGAGCACAGTTAGTCGCTGGGTTCAGAGAATTAAAGCTGCAGAAAGTGTACGAGTGGAGCTGCATGATTTACCGCGTTCTGGACGTGTTGCCTCGGCTACCAGCACAGACATGTTAAACCGGGCTGATGCCATTACTCGTAAGGATAGGCGTATCACTAGTCAGCAATTGGCATTGCAGCTTACAGTCAGCAAGGGAAGTGCAATCGCAATTTTTAAAACTCTCGGATATTCAAAGATTTGCGCTCGATGGGTTCCTCGGTGCCTAACAAATGATCACAGAGTTCAAAGGAAAACATTCTGTTCTGAATTGTTGGAGCGTTTCGGTGTTGAAGGAGAAATGTTTTTGTCAAAAATTGTTACGGTGACGAAACGTGGGCACATCATTATGAGCCTGAAACAAAAATGCAGTCAATGGAATGGCATCATCCGCAGTCACCAAAAAGAAAAAAATTCAAAACATCTCCATCAGCCGGAAAGGTGATGATCACTGTCTTCTGGGACATTGATGGTGTGATTCTTGTTGATGTAATGACAAGAGGTGAGACAATCAACTCGACAGCTTACATCAATACACTGACAAATCTCAAAAATCGGTTCAAAAGAGTTCGGCCTAATAAGCCATCTGCAGATTTGTTGCTTCAACATGACAATGCACGCCCTCACACAAGTCTGGTAACACGGGAAGCAATCAACAAATTTGGTTGGACTGTACTGCCCCATCCTCCTTACAGCCCTGATCTGGCTCCCTCAGATTTCCATCTGTTTGGACCACTCAAAAAATTCCTGCGTGGGACACACTTTGACAATGATGAGGATGTGATCCGTGCAGTTAAAAAATGGCTACGCGAGCAGGACAAAACTTGGTACAAACGAGGCATTCATGACCTAGTTTCGCGTTGGCGTAAGGCAATACACTTGGACGGAGATTATGTTGAAAAATAGGTAGTGTAAAGGGGATGTTCAGCTACAATCTGTGAAAATTTCACACATTTTGCCCGAATAGTTTCCGAGAAAAAAATTGGTGTGCATTACTTTTTGACCTCCCTTCAGTACTAAAACACTTCACAATAACTGCCCTCCCTCCAACCATTTTTAGAGATTACATCACTTCCTGACTTCCCTTGTACTAACCACCTAACCCAGACAATCGCTAAGACAACATTGACTGATTTAACCAGTTACATCCGTTGTCCTCTGTGGCTCTTATTTGCGCGCTCACAGCTCAAAACTTGTCCATCCTGTGATAACGTCTTCCGCCTTCCGTGCAGCAACCGTTTCGTGCAAGGTGGTCTGGCGAACAGAATCCACTCGACCATGCTATTGAGTGTGCGTTTCTTGGTGATTCCCAGGAAGCCTTCATAAAGATCAACGAGGGGCTACCCGTAACTATCCGGAATATTGTCCCGATAACTCGAATCTAAAAGTTAATAAATTTGTGACTTTTCCAAAGTAAACTTGTCAATTACCTAGTTTAAGCATATAAGTTATTTCAGGGAAATGAGTGACCTCGCTTTAGTTGGCGTCACAACAAAACTACACTGGTTTTCAAATATTAAATATTATTTCAGGATGGGTTTAAGGTTAGGACTTATATACCCTCGCGCTATTCTCTTTTCTCCACAATAATAGATGATTAGAGAACCACCGAATAAAATACAATGTTACTCATAGGGACTTTCGAAAAACAATGTATATGTTTAAACTAGGACTTTAAAAAGTAAACTTTATATGCCTGAATTGTTGTGGTGGAAGTTACAAGTGTCAACTCATTTTCTCGCGCCGTGTTATTTAAAATGGCATTCGATTGGTCAACTCTAATGTAGAAACAGCATGTGGTCTTGAAAATATTTTCGTGAAAGAAAGTTTAACATTTGCTGATATTTGTTGTGGGCAGTTAGGTGTGTCCAGAGACCAAACCGTAGCACGTACATCGGTGTTTCACTGGTTTAAACGATTAGTAAACAAAACACAGCACAACGAGCCCTCAATAAATGTTGCGAAAATACCAGACCCAGGGGTCGACTACAAAAAGATGGATCGATGGAATATTAGAAACACCAGGAAACCTAACAGCAGCAGAGGCGAGAAGAAGAGCAAAAGACCGCATATTATATCTCCCCTCGACGCTGAAAGGCAAATGAGGAAGGAAAGAGGAAGAAGAGGAAACGCTTTGTGAAGGGCTGAAGGTCGTGAATCCATCCATAATGATCTCGAGTCAAGGTCGGCCGAGTGAAGCCATACACGATGTCCCGCTGATGACTTATAACGATGCGCTAATTACTGTGTGACAAGTCGCGATGGCTACTACTATAAGCGAAAGTTCTCTTGGTTCTATAATAAAAGATCGCTTCAGTTTAAAAATTTAAAAAAAAAAAGTTTTTTATCGGTTGGGGGAAGGGGCGCCGAAACAACTGGATTTTGACTTTTGTTTTGTCCATTACCACGTAAAGCTGTCACCATACCACTTTTATTCTTCTTTTTTTTTAGTATTGATATTATTATCAGCTTTGCATCTCTACGCATCTTGATGCCTTTACTTCTTTCCGCTTATCGCTATCTCCATCTCAACACCGTTGGCTGGTAATTTATTGTGTCGAACCCAACCTCCCGAACCTTCAAGGCTGACGGCCCTGCTCGTAGCTGCAGTGCGGTTTGTCATGATTCACTACCGAATGATGTTAGGGGGAGCAGAAGCGCCTGCGACCTGCGGTTGCAATAGCAGGGTCGGCGCACCATCAGCTGACCAAGACCTAGCAGTTCTACCTCCTCGTGGTCTCCCTTGGAAACAGTCAGCGTCAAACCAGACTGGCTAACAGAAGCTAGGATCGCCGTGCTCCCTGTAGTGGTGGCTGTTACTGATATAGAGGACCCAGTATTGCAGTACCTCTGGGCTGGACTGTTAGTTTCCCAGCATAGCCTGGACAGACGAAATCCAACCTCTCCAGTAAGAGCCGGGAATGTCAAGAAAGCCATTACGACCTGCTACATCTTATGAGTCAAAGGGCAACATGTTCGCATCAACTCGTGGCAATCTGTCAACAACAACAACAACAACCGAATGATGTTAAACAGACAGAGAACTACGTCTCCCATACGAACTGTAATTTATGTTCGGAAGTATTATTTTTTTTCGCAATTACCATAGATTTTGATGAAAGAGAACATTTTTTAAACGATAAAAATGATATGTTCACAGCATTAAGGTGGTAGATGTTAGTAGGTTTTAGATGTTAATGAACTGATCTTCAGCTCTGGCACAAACAATCAACACAACGCAAACAAATTAGAAACAAACACACACAAAACTGTAGACAATGTTATTACGTTTGTTACCCGAAACACTCAAATCTAATCTGACCTGTTGGAATGTCTGAGCAAGGAAGTCATTTGATCGAGGTGGAGTTGGGGGTTTTCGTCCAGCTGGAGTAGCTCTCGTTGTAAATGATTAATTAGCTACGAGAGAAGGGAGACTGAGATTACTAGGAAAGAATCGTAGTAGAAGGGAGACTGTGAGATTACTAGGAAAGTATTGTAGTAGAAAGGAGACAGATTACTAGGAAAGAATCGTAGTAGAAGGGAGACTGTGAGATTACTAGGAAAGTATTGTAGTAGAAGGGAGACTGAGACTACTAGGAAAGAATTGTAGTAGAAAGAAGACTGAGTACTAGGAAAATTGCAGTATAGGGGAGGGAGACTGGGAGATTACTAGGAAAGAATTGTAGTAGAAGGGAGACTAAGGGAATACTAACAAATAATTGTAGTAGAAGGAAGCCTAGGGATTACTAAGAAAGAATTGTAGTAGAAAGGAGACTGGGAGATTACAAACAAACAAAAAAAAAAAACTAGTAGAAGAGAGACTGGGGATTACTAAGAAATAATTGTGGAGTAACTGCAAGATAAACTTGTAAAGTGACACTAGAAGGAAGAGCGTATGAATTGAAAATATCAAGAAGGTGTATCTCAAAATATGTCACGTTTGTTTAAAACAAAGGAACTCTGCCACATGCCCCAAAGAATGGCGCTTGTGTTTTGAAAAAAAAGGAACCAAATAGTAGAGTATGTGGTTAAAAATGGAATATACTAAAATAGTGGAGAATGTGTTTATAAAGAGAAAAAAAGGAATATGCGCCACACACAAAAAAAACGAGAATGTGCCAAAAAAAGGGGGCAGAGATAAAAAAAAAATTAGGCAGTGATAAAAAAGGAGGCAAAAATGGAGTAGGTGTGTGGGGTGGGGGGGGGGGAGGGTGTTGAAGCAATTCTGACACTTAGAAAAAGAAAGTGCCAGTGAGTGAGAGAGTGAAGGAGTTGAAAGTTAGTTAGCAAGTAAGTGAATTACAACGAAAGTGAGTGAACAAGTAAGAAGTGAGCAAGGGTGTTAGTGAATGAATTAGTGAGTGAGCAAACGTGTAGAATGGTAGTCAGAAAAACGTGAATTAGAGTGAGTGAGTGAGTGAGTGAGTGAGTGAGCAAACATGTAGAATGATAGTTAGAAAAAAGTGAATTACAGTGAGCGAGTGAGTGAGTGAGTGAGTGAGTGAGTGAGTGAGTGAGTGAGTGAGTGAGTGAGCAAAAGTCTAAAATAAATGTCAGCATATAAATTAATTACAGTGAGTGAATGAGTGAGTCATTCAGTGAGTGAGTGAGTGAGTGAGTGAGTGAGTGAGTGAGTGAGTGAGTGAGTGAGTGAGTGAGTGAGTGAGTGAGTGAGATCGCGAGGGGAAATTTAGCAAGTAATTGAATTAGAGAGAGAGAGAGATAGAAACAGATTGAGTAAGAAATTAGAGAAAGAGAGAGAAAAAAACAGATTGAGTTAGAAATTAGAAAGAGAGAGAGAGAGAGAGAGACAGATTGAGTAAGAAATTAGAGAGAGAGAAACAGATTGAGTAAGAAATTACAGAGAGAAAAAAAGATTGAGTAAGAAATTAGGGAGAGAGAGAAAAATAGATTGAGTCAGAAATTAGAGAGAGAGAGAAACAGATTGAGTAAGAAATTAGAGAGAGAGAGAGAGAGAGAAACAGATTCAGTAATAAATTAGAGAGAGAGAGAAACAGATTGAGTAAGAAATTAGAGAGAGAGAGAGAGAGAGAGAGAAACAGATTCAGTAATAAATTAGAGAGAGAGAGAAACAGTTTGAGTCAGAAATTAGAGAGAGAGAGTGAGAGAGCCAGTAAGAAACAACTCAGCCGACGTGTTCTTTGTTAAACATCAGCAGTTCAGTGCGGTTTGTCATGATTCACTACCGAATGATGTTAGGGGGAGCAGAAGCGCCTGCGACCTGCGGTTGCAATAGCAGGGTCGGCGCACCATCAGCTGACCAAGACCTAGCAGTTCTACCTCCTCGTGGTCTCCCTTGGAAACAGTCAGCGTCAAACCAGACTGGCTAACAGAAGCTAGGATCGCCGTGCTCCCTGTAGTGGTGGCTGTTACTGATATAGAGGACCCAGTATTGCAGTACCTCTGGGCTGGACTGTTAGTTTCCCAGCATAGCCTGGGACAGACGAAATCCAACCTCTCCAGTAAGAGCCGGGAATGTCAAGAAAGCCATTACGACCTGCTACATCTTATGAGTCAAAGGGCAACATGTTCGCATCAACTCGTGGCAATCTGTCAACAACAACAACAACAACCGAATGATGTTAAACAGACAGAGAACTACGTCTCCCATACGAACTGTAATTTATGTTCGGAAGTATTATTTTTTTTCGCAATTACCATAGATTTTGATGAAAGAGAACATTTTTTAAACGATAAAAATGATATGTTCACAGCATTAAGGTGGTAGATGTTAGTAGGTTTTAGATGTTAATGAACTGATCTTCAGCTCTGGCACAAACAATCAACACAACGCAAACAAATTAGAAACAAACACACACAAAACTGTAGACAATGTTATTACGTTTGTTACCCGAAACACTCAAATCTAATCTGACCTGTTGGAATGTCTGAGCAAGGAAGTCATTTGATCGAGGTGGAGTTGGGGGTTTTCGTCCAGCTGGAGTAGCTCTCGTTGTAAATGATTAATTAGCTACGAGAGAAGGGAGACTGAGATTACTAGGAAAGAATCGTAGTAGAAGGGAGACTGTGAGATTACTAGGAAAGTATTGTAGTAGAAAGGAGACAGATTACTAGGAAAGAATCGTAGTAGAAGGGAGACTGTGAGATTACTAGGAAAGTATTGTAGTAGAAGGGAGACTGAGACTACTAGGAAAGAATTGTAGTAGAAAGAAGACTGAGTACTAGGAAAATTGCAGTATAGGGGAGGGAGACTGGGAGATTACTAGGAAAGAATTGTAGTAGAAGGGAGACTAAGGGAATACTAACAAATAATTGTAGTAGAAGGAAGCCTAGGGATTACTAAGAAAGAATTGTAGTAGAAAGGAGACTGGGAGATTACAAACAAACAAAAAAAAAAAAACTAGTAGAAGAGAGACTGGGGATTACTAAGAAATAATTGTGGAGTAACTGCAAGATAAACTTGTAAAGTGACACTAGAAGGAAGAGCGTATGAATTGAAAATATCAAGAAGGTGTATCTCAAAATATGTCACGTTTGTTTTAAAACAAGGAACTCTGCCACATGCCCCAAAGAATGGCGCTTGTGTTTTGAAAAAAAAGGAACCAAATAGTAGAGTATGTGGTTAAAAATGGAATATACTAAAATAGTGGAGAATGTGTTTATAAAGAAAAAAAAAGGAATATGCGCCACACACAAAAAAAACGAGAATGTGCCAAAAAAAAGGGGGCAGAGATAAAAAAAAAATTAGGCAGTGATAAAAAAGGAGGCAAAAATGGAGTAGGTGTGTGGGGTGGGGGGGGGAGGGTGTTGAAGCAATTCTGACACTTAGAAAAAGAAAGTGCCAGTGAGTGAGAGAGTGAAGGAGTTGAAAGTTAGTTAGCAAGTAAGTGAATTACAACGAAAGTGAGTGAACAAGTAAGAAGTGAGCAAGGGTGTTAGTGAATGAATTAGTGAGTGAGCAAACGTGTAGAATGGTAGTCAGAAAAACGTGAAAGTGAGTGAGTGAGTGAGTGAGTGAGTGAGTGAGTGAGTGAGCAAACATGTAGAATGATAGTTAGAAAAAAGTGAATTACAGTGAGCGAGTGAGTGAGTGAGTGAGTGAGTGAGTGAGTGAGTGAGTGAGTGAGTGAGTGAGTGAGTGAGCAAAAGTCTAAAATAAATGTCAGCATATAAATTAATTACAGTGAGTGAATGAGTGAGTCATTCAGTGAGTGAGTGAGTGAGTGAGTGAGTGAGTGAGTGAGTGAGTGAGTGAGTGAGTGAGTGAGTGAGATCGCGAGGGGAAATTTAGCAAGTAATTGAATTAGAGAGAGAGAGAGATAGAAACAGATTGAGTAAGAAATTAGAGAAAGAGAGAGAAAAAAACAGATTGAGTTAGAAATTAGAAAGAGAGAGAGAGAGAGAGAGACAGATTGAGTAAGAAATTAGAGAGAGAGAAACAGATTGAGTAAGAAATTACAGAGAGAAAAAAAGATTGAGTAAGAAATTAGGGAGAGAGAGAAAAATAGATTGAGTCAGAAATTAGAGAGAGAGAGAAACAGATTGAGTAAGAAATTAGAGAGAGAGAGAGAGAGAGAGAGAGAGAAACAGATTCAGTAATAAATTAGAGAGAGAGAGAAACAGATTGAGTAAGAAATTAGAGAGAGAGAGAGAGAGAGAGAGAGAAACAGATTCAGTAATAAATTAGAGAGAGAGAGAAACAGTTTGAGTCAGAAATTAGAGAGAGAGAGTGAGAGAGCCAGTAAGAAACAACCCAGCCGACGTGTTCTTTGTTAAACATCAGCAGTAACAAACGTCAGTGAAGAAGTTATGTCTCTCGAAAACGTCATGAACATGACATCCTACAACACGAATCACTTACGTGTGCAGACAGATGTAGTAGAAACCGTCTCCCTCTACGTTCAACCCACACAAACCAAATAGCAAAATGGTCGCACACAGCCAGCGTAAAAGAGGATCATCCTTCACTACAGAGAATATGACCGCTGGCTGAACATTATCAAGACAAATGTCGCCCAGACTCAGGCCAACAATGCTGCCTCTTAAAACACAACCTCCCTGCCAGTCACGAACGGCATTATTCGCGCTTTAATCTCCTGCCATAACATCTAATTAAATTTTGAACAGATACATTTGAGACATTTCCTGAAACGATTCCTTGCTATAGAATCTTATGGAGGAAAAAAAAAACACCTGCTGGAGATCGGTTAGCTGCGGGGGAGGGGGGGGGGGGGGTGGTTGCATTTAAAAGGTTTCCAATTATGTGGACAGTGGTTTCATTTCTAGTAGGGACAGAACGTTTTTTTTTTTTTTTTTTTTTTTTTGAAAAGTCATTTCTTTAATATTCGGGAAAAATAATATCAAGGAGTCGAGGTAAATCAGTGACATTTTAGCGTTTCTTGTTGGGTTCGATTCCGACCAACTACCTTTGGGTTGACCAAGAGTTAACAATGGGTGAGTAAAAAGTAAGCAAATGTGCCCTTCACGCTTTGATAGGCGTATGGGGGGAATATGGTGTTAGTGGCCACATTTTTCTATGACCACAGAACATTTTTGAGAGCCGCAATAGCTCAGTGGTTAGTGAACTGGACTACAAAGAACAAGAGGTCGGATTCGATCCACATCGACGGCTTCCGGGTTCACCCAGCCTTAAAATGGGTAACGGATTTTTTTTCCTAGGAAAGTAAAGCCGCATAGGTGTAAAACCGACCACATGACCGCAAAAATCATGTGCCGAAGGTCTGTAAAAATTAAGGTCACTAACACCATATTCTCTACACACCACTTGAAGTGACGGGGCTCTTTACTTTTAGTTTTTTAAACTTTACAGCACATTTTTGAGTGATGTTAAAATGGACACCTAACATTTGTTAATGGCAAAGAGAAACGACACTGAATGTATGATGAAAACTTTATCCCAAACTCTCCTACCCCCTCCAAAAACACTAGCAGTATCACCCCATTCCATGTAGACAACACTCCAGATTTGAGGAATGGGAATCTTTCTTCTTCTAAACAAATATAGTTTGAGTGGCAATTGAGCAGAATCCAACCGAAAACACACTCCCGAGCTTCAACTGTGGACTCATCTTTGCTAACCGGATAAACTTTTCATCTTTTTGTCCATCCTTTTGATGTTCAGAAGGCAATTTCTTCAGCAAAAGCGATATAAATGAGACATAATAATAGAGATCTAAAGAATAGCTAAAAAAAAAAACAGTTGTAGAAACAGCTAAATAGCGTTGGATCATAGTGTCTGTGACTTGCTAGATATATATATATATATATATATATATATCTTTACCAAACAACAAATAATTCAACCAGCCAACAAACTTGTCAGTCAAACAACAAATAATTCAACCAGCCAACAAACTTGTCAGTCAAACAACAAATAATTCAACCAGCCAACAAACTTGTCAGCCAAACAACAAATAATTCAACCAGCCAACAAACTTGTCAGCCAAACAACAAATAATTCAATCAGCCAACAAACTTGTCAAACAACAAATAATTCAACCAGCCAACAAACTCGTCAAACAGCAAATAATTCAATCAGCAAACCAACTTGTCACACAACAAATAATTCAATCAGCAAACCAACTTGTCACACAACAAATAATTCAATCAGCAAACCAACTTGTCACACAACAAATAATTCAATCAGCAAACCAACTTGTCACACAACAAATAATTCAATCAGCAAACCAACTTGTCACACAACAAATAATTCAATCAGCAAACCAACTTGTCACACAACAAATAATTCAACCAGCCAACCAACTTGTCAGTCAAACAACAAATAATTAAATCAGCCAACCAACTAGTCAGTCAAACAACAAATAATTAAACCAGCCAACCAACTTGTCAGTTAAACAACAAATAATTAAACCAGCCAACCAACTTGTCAGTTAAACAACAAATAATTCAACCAGCCAACCAACTTGTGAGTCAAAGAACAAATAATTCAACCAACCAACCAACTTGTCAGTTAAACAACAAATAATTCAACCAGCCAACCAACTTGTGAGTCAAAGAACAAATAATTCAACCAACCAACCAACTTGTCAGTCAAACAACAAATAATTAAATCAGCCAACCAACTAGTCAGTCAAACAACAAATAATTAAACCAGCCAACCAACTTGTCAGTCAAACAACAAATAATTAAATCAGCCAACCAACTAGTCAGTCAAACAACAAATAATTAAACCAGCCAACCAACTTGTCAGTTAAACAACAAATAATTCAACCAACCAACAAAATTGTCAGTCAAACAACAAATAATTCAACAACCAACCAACTTGTCAGTCAAACAACAAATAATTCAACCTGCCAACCACCTTGTCAGTTAAACAACAAATAATTCAACCAACCAACCATCTTGTCAGTCAAACAATAAATAATTCAACCAGCCAACCAACTTGTCAGTCAAACAACAAATATATCGACCAACCAGCCAACCAACCTGTCAGTCAAACAACAAATAATTCAACCAGCCAACCAACTTGTCAGCCAGTTAAAAATCGAACCAAACCGAATAAATAAGCCAGCAAAGAGTTTCTTACGTTTGAGTTGATTTTCATGGTATGCCAGAACATTGATAATACACCACCGAATACCTTAGATTTTGGCAGATTCAATCACGGGAGAAACTGCTCCGTAAAACAACATCCAACGTAAGACACTAAAATATTACCTAACTAGTGGTAAATCATGATTGCTTCTACCAATATTCAGACAACACGCCAAAGGCTAAGGTAAAGCAGATTATTTAGACTACCTTCGTTGTTCGGCCGCTACTATTTTGACTGTCTCCGTTTTTTGATCGCTACTATCTGACTGTCTCCGTTTTTCGGCTGCTATTTTCCATGACTTCATTGTTCGGCCGCTACTATTTTAACTGTCTTCGTTTTTCGGTCGTTACTATTTTGACTGTCTCCGTTGTTCAGCCGTACTATTTGACTGTGTTCGTTTTTCGGTCGCTACTATTCTGTCTCCATTTTTCGACCGCTACTATTTTGAAAGTTTCCATTGTTCGGCCGCCACAATTTTGAAACTTTCCATTGTTCGGCCGCTACTATTTTGAAACTTTCCATTGTTCGACCGCTACTATTTTGAAACTTTCCATTGTTCGGCCGTCACTATTTTGAAAGTTTCCATTGTTCGGCCGCTATTAATTTGAAAGTTCCCATTGTTCGACCGCCTCTATTTTGAAAGTTTCCATTGTTCGACCGCTACTATTTTGAAACTTTCCATTGTTCGGCCGTCACTATTTTGAAAGTTTCCATTGTTCGGCCGCTATTAATTTGAAAGTTCCCATTGTTCGACCGCCTCTATTTTGAAAGTTTCCATTGCTCGGTCGCTACTATTTTTTGAAAGTTTCCATTGTTCGGCCGCTATTATTTTGAAAGTTTCAATTTTTCGGTCGCCACTATTTTGAAACTTTCCATTGTTCGGCCGCTACTATTTTGAAAGTTGCCATTGTTCGACCGCTACTATTTTGAAACTTTCCATTGTTCGGCCGCTACTATTTTGAAAGTTTCCATTGTTCGACCGCCTCTATTTTGAAAGTTTCCATTGTTCGACCGCCTCTATTTTGAAAGTTTCCATTGTTCGGCCGCTACTATTTTCAATATCTCCAAATAGTAGCTCCAGTCGAGGATATGTACACCAGGTTGTTCTATATTTTGTCACGCCTTCCATCGTGAGAAGAATAATATATAAGGCCTTTAGCAAGATCTTAAGCACAACTTAAAGAGCTTATTTTACCTACCTTGTACGCGTTTTCAGAATTTGGACCATCCTGTGCTATACAACGTTTTCAAGAACACGTTTGGCATATCACTAAATATGAGTAGAATGTGAATTCTTCTAGAACACGTTTTGGCATATCACTAAATATGAGTAGAATGTGAATTCTTCTAGAACACGTTTTGGCATATCACTAAATATGAGTAGAATGTGAATTCTTCTAGAACACGTTTTGGCATATCACTAAATATGAGTAGAATGTGAATTCTTCTAGAACACGTTTTGGCATATCACTAAATATGAGTAGAATGTGAATTCTTCTAGAACACGTTTTGGCATATCACTAAATATGAGTAGAATGTGAATTCTTCTAGAACACGCTTGATATTATGCTACCGGCCAGGAGGTCACGATAAAACTGATACATTTATAGCCAGTAGTGAATTTGAGAAAAACGCTGGAGACGACCAGACAAAACACAATCACAAATTGTTTTATAAGAGAAGGTGTGGGCACTGAACCAATCCTAAATTACACACAGAAACAACAAATGAAATGTTTTGTCCATCCAAAAGGAATGCCGCGCGATTCTTTACCATACAAAACATATATTAAACGAGCTAAAAGGAGAAGAAAAAAAGAAATCATCAGAGCAAGATGGACAGTCAATATCAAAGAAGCTCTACAAGTTTAATTGGCAATGATTGAAGCCGCCAAAAGAGCAAGAACCAGAACTTCGTTATCTCCCTCAAGACCAGAATGAGTACAAGAGGAAGTGAAGAAGAAAAAGACAGAAAGTGAAAAAAGCGACTTAAAACCTCTATCCTCCTATTTCCGTGGCAAATAAGGAGCGCAGCTTCAGTAAATTAAAACTAATCATGTTTGAAATAAAAAACATATCTGCGCTGTACCAGTCAGGATAGTTTGCCAGATCTAGCAAACATCTCAATTGAGAATGAAATTCTCAAAAACTTGGATCTTTCTGATAACTTTTCCTGAAAAGCAAAGCTAGACGCAAAAACATTGTGTGAGGATACGACAGGAAATTCTTGTTATAGTGTCTTTTCAGAGAAGCACTCTTGATAATAATAGGAAACTCGTTATACAGAGCTTTGCAGCAGAAGACAATCTGATCATCAGAAGGAGATCCTACCGAGCATGTGTTCCGGCCCTTTAGCTTCTTGACACTCTAAAGGAGGTGGGCCCACTTGGGTCACGACTCCCAGGCGTCGACCTCCTGATGCATTAACTCGAAGGCTTTTTATGACTTTCATAAGTCTGGCAACTGTGTCTTAACAGAAAAAAAAACACGCTTGACGTTTAAGTGTGAATTAAAAGTTAATGACACATTCCGAAAGTAACAAAATATAAGTGTTTAAAAAAGCATATGTGATGCAACAGGATGGGCGGAGTAGAACATAAACTTCAATGACGGATGTCGCATTCAAGCACTGTAAATCACTTATACAACATAATGGATTATTTACGCTCCGACGTTTACAAGACCCACGACCATTAAAAACGTGTGGGGAGCGGAGCGCCAGTATCAAAAGTTGCCTTTTGCAACGTTTGAGCCTGTTCATCACCATCTATAGCTCGTTTCAAATCATGTGCCCAACTTTTAAAATCGATATCTTTTTAATCTCTTTTGTAATTTTTTCAAAATTTGCATGTAAAGTTATAATGATTAGAACCCAACAGGGAATTAATTTCATTTAAAAAAAAAACATTTGGTTATTATTGTTGCTTATTTGATTTATATGGGTGTCCGGTTAGCGCAATCGATAGGCGGTTGGCTTACCACGGCAACAGCCGGGGTTCGTACCCTGGCGAGGACACCTGGGTTTTACTAATTCCCTAAAAATTAGTGGGAGCCGCGATAGCTCAGTGAACTGGACTACTACGGACAAGGGGTAGGGTTCGATCCCAACCGACGGCTTCGGGTTCACCCAGCCAGGATTTTTTCTGGGAAAGAAAAGCAGCACGGGCGTAATACCGACCACATTACCCCAAAAATCATGTGCTGAATGTCTGTAAACTATAGGGTCACTAACACCATATTTCCCTATACGCCACTTGGCGTGACGGGGGGTACTTTACTTTACTTTTTTTTTATTTGATTTATATAAATTTTTAACGACCCATTGATGTAGTCAAAACTTAATGTTTACAGTATTTTAAGTTAAAAATAACGATTAAAAATCCATACACGGTACAATTGACGTTTTTGCACGCTTTCCACGTGGGCTTTCTGACACAATTAGACACTTGTAGAAAACACGAGGCATTGTGTGTTCCATTTCCGTTCATTCATAGGTGGAGACGTGGAACAATAACATTTATCATGAGTCTTAAAATGAAATTCTGCAGTTTACAAAACATCGCAATAAAAATGTATGACTATTTTTGCAAAGAGGCTAAACGAGGAAGATTATTTCATTCTTTAGAAAACCCTGAGAATAGGACAAGACACATTTTTGATTTATCTAAACGGTCATTTAATCGCTGGATTCAAGCACGTGACCGTCAATGTTCAAAATGTACAAAATCACAAGGAAGAGCAAAAATGTTGGATAATTTCGACAGTGAAATTCGCAAAATGTTGGGTATGAATGAAACTGTTACAATAAGACAATTAAAATTATCGCTGAAAAAGAACAACAGTATTGAAATATCAAAGTCTACATTATGGAGGAATGTGAGAGCTGCAGGCTTTACATTCAGAAAGTATTCCAATGGACGAAACATCATCTGTGAGAAGCCACATATAGTAGTCATGAGAAGCAAGTACTTACGTAAAGTAAAAGAGGTGCGCAAGCAAGGTTATGATATTGTGTACTTGGATGAAACATGGATCAATGCTCACCACACTAACCAAAGGGAATGGCAGTCATCAGATGGAAATATTATGGAAAGATTAAGAGATTAATACCTAGCAGCAAAGGACAGCGCTTGATAATTGCTTATGCAGGTAGTCGACAACATGGACTAATACAGAATGCAGAGCTCATTTTTCTTTCAAAATCCATAGACAATCGGGATTATCACTCTGAGATGAATGGCCACATATTTAGACATTGGATTGAAAATTCTGTTCTCCCATCACTAGATCGACCATCTTGCCTAATAATGGACAATGCAGCGTACCACAACATAGTTGCACTTGAAGATAAAGTCCCGACGTCATCCAGTACAAAAGATGCTATTAAGATATGGCTCACAAAGGAGCACATACAATTTAATAACATGTACTTAAAACCTGAATTACTATCTCTAGAAAAGCAAAAACAGAGGACAAAGATTTTTCAAATAGATAAGATTATCCAAGAGCACGGTCATATAAGTTTGGGGCTGCCACCTTACCATGCTCATTTAAATCCAATAGAACTAATCTGGGCAAAATTAAAAGAACAAGTGGCAGATGAAAATACAACATTCAAAATATGCGATGTAAAGACTCTTGCTAATCTCGCTTTATTAAATATAGACAAAGATTATTGGGCTAAATGTGAAGACCACGTCTTAAAACAGGAAGAGGAATATTGGAAAAATAATGGTTTGTGGAATGTTCAACCCCAAACAGTTATTAATCTTTTAGACTCGTCTGATTCAGAATGAAAGTATATAGCCCCCACAATGTTGGCCCCTATATTACCTTAAATTAGTTCAACAAACGGTCCTTTTCAGGACCACACAACTATGAAAATTGGACATACAGGTATACCTTGATATTATCGTCCGTCCTTGAACTGAGCAGACAATAATTCTCCTAGTGTTTTGTTTTATCCAGTTATTTCCCCATTACGGCCACGCCTTTACTTAGTGAAAATTAATCATAGACCAGCAACTACGGTAATTTCTATTCTTTAGGGCTTCACAATTTACAATTTTGACAAACATCAAAGAAATATCGCCGCTTTAAGAAAACTGCAGCTGCAAGATATTTGTTAAATATACATTTAAAGGGTCTTTTGCATTCTAATAACATTTGGAAAATTTCAAAAGTTTTTAACAAACGGTTAGAGAGTAATAGCGTTTTGAAGTTGGGCACATGATTTGAAACGAGCTATAGTGCCGTCACCGCTTCGAAGATTTGGGCTACGACGGATTGAGATTTCACACTGTCTTTTGTCTTGACGGTACACGCTGTCTCAAGCTCTTCTGTTCATCTCTTGCTGTTATAAGTCAACTTTTAGTCTCTGCCTGTCTCTACCTTGTTTATTATTTTCCAATCCAAGATGACTTTCTGTAGGTTATTCTACATTTATTTATCCAAAAACGTCGTTTGTCTTATTCGTTATATGTTAAATAGTTATTTCCTCATTTTCAGCTGTTTCAAAACGTCATTACTTGTTTCCTTATCGGTCTACCCGACTGTAAGACGAAATGAAAAAAAAAAAAAAAAAAAATATATATATATATATATATATATATATATATATATATATATATATATATATATATTTATATTTAAAATTTTAAAAATAAACAACAGTATGGTTAAATCTTCACGTAACAAGTGGGCAACACAAACCAGTACGACGTTTCGGTTCAATGAGCCTTCAGCAGGAACAAACATATAAAGCGTATAAAAATATATATTTACAATTAAAAACAATAAAAAATATAATAATTTCGTTACGAAATCATCATCAAGTAGCAAGCCTGCTGGCGTAGGTGATCATATTTCTCCACAACTTTCGATCACGACAGTTATTTATCATTTCTGTTGTTGACCTTCAGCCAAGCCATTCTCTTAAGCTGTCTGGTATTTTTTCTCTTTGCTTCCCTCTATCTCTTCGTCCCTCAATTTTCCAAGTTGTTACAATATCTTCCAGCTGTTCTCTTCTCATTACATAACCAAAAATGATAATTGCTTCTTCCTAATATTGAAAATTCGCTCTCTTTTTACTTTGGCCTCATTCAGAAAGTTTACATTACACTTCTTATCCGGCCATGGTATTCTCAACATTCTTATGTAAAACCACATTTCTACAGCCTCCAGTGATTTCCTTGTCTGTTATCCTATTGTCCATGATTCACATTCATATGTTAAAACTGGTTCTAAGTAACATTTAAGAACTCTTTCTCTTGTTTCTCTTGTCAAAAATGGATTACACAGTATCTTTCTCATTTTTTGGAAAGCTGCTTTTGCCAGAGCCATTCTGCATCTCACCTCTGTTGTACGAAATTATCACACTTTATATATATTTATTTTTAATATTATATATATATCGGCAAACTCACAAAAAGGGCATGGAACAACACGAAACTAACTCGAAAGACTAAACTCCTAATATATCAAACATGTGTGCTTAGCACACTACTATATGGATCCGAAACCTGGACAACATACTCAAACCAGGAAAAAAGACTAAATGTCTTCCACACGCGATGTCTCCGCAAAATAATGCACATCAAATGGCAGGACAAAATAACCAACTTAACTGTCCTGCAACGTGCTAAGACCCTAACAATCATGTCGATGCTCAGAAGTCGAAGGCTAAGATGGCTGGGGCATGTCCAACGGATGGAAGAAAAACGCATTCCTAGGCAAATACTATATGGCGAGCTAAAACACGGAAAACGACAAATCGGCAGACCTAAACTACGATATAGAGATATCTGCAAATCATCTCTGAAAGACTTCTCCATCTGTGAAAACGACTGGCAACATCTGGCAAGTGATCGCACATCATGGAGAGCACGTATAAGGAACGGTATAACAACATTTGAGACTGTGCTAAGACAGGACTTGGAAGAGAAGAGACTCATGAAAAAGGATGGTAAACCCTGTGGACCAGCGAGCCTGACTTGTTCATTATGTGACCGCGTGTGTTTGTCAAACATTGGTAGAATTAGCCACGAGAGAAGCTGTTCGGCAAAAACAATACCTCAAAAAAATACGCAATAGCCTCCACTAGACCGTCTGACAAGACGAAAAGGGCCATATATATATATATATATATATATATATTATATATATATATATATATATATATATATATATAATTTTTATTACTGTTTTTAATTTTAAATAAATATTTATATGTGTGTTGTATGTCTGTTCCTGCTGAAGGCATATTGAGCCGAGACGTCGTTCTGGTTTGTGTTGCCCACTTGTTACGTGAAGCTTTAACGATTCTGTTTTTTTTTTTTTTAAACAATTTTTTTTTACATCTATTTTGTTCATTTCTCCTGACAATTAGCTTCACTGCAGCTTCACAATTGTATTAATTTATGTGCATTTCCTTGCCTTGACCCTACCCAATTGTACCCACTTTTCTTTCAATTGGGGGCCTCGGTAGCTAGTTGGGAAAACCACCCGACTGGACTACCGACGTTCGGACAACCCGTGTTCGATTCCCGCTGGGAGCAGTGTGAGTTGTACTCGTGGTTGGAGAAAACAAAAATACCCCACGGTCGACCCAGCCGTTGGTAGAAATTGGTACCAGGGAATTACCCTGGGAAGGTGAGGAATGTTGCCTCGCATCGTGAGTTTCGATGCTTGAGGCGACACTATCTAGAAATATCCGAACATTTTTGGATAGACAGCCGAGCACATATGGGTGTAAACTCGCGTGCTAAGACGCCGGTTCAAGTCTCGTACTTTACCTTACCAACTTTTCTCTACCTTCATATTTCAAGATCTTCATATTTTTTTTCTGTTTTCTTATTCAACATCCATGATCCCGCATCAAACTTGAATGTTGAGCACTCACAGCACTTTACTATTTTCAGTTTAAAAGTCTAGTGTTATTTTTCCTGAAGTCTGTGTATCTTTATGTTGTTGATAATTAATTTTTTTAACATAAACATGGCGTCATAACTATCCTTTTCTTTCATTTCATCTCGTATTTTCTCTCAATCGTTACGTAAAGAAAAAGGTGATAATATAGATTAGTTATGAATATTAAGAAGACTAGAAAATTATGAAACAACACACTAAAACATCAATGGAAGGTCCAAGATAAATAGTTATATTCTTGGACTATCTCTAGCCTTTTTCCATTTACTATGACATTCACTTCTTGTGAACTTGTTTCTTGTATTATTGGTCGTTTCAAATCTAAATGTTCACGATTAACATGAAATATCTCCTCTTTCCCTGCACTTACAAACTTGATTTTTTGCATCTGGCCTTGTTTTTCCAAGGTCCCACCGATTTCACAAAATTTAATGATGTAGGAAGTATGCTTCATCATGAAGCAGCACTTTCCTTTGATCTCAGTGAATTTACGGATCTTTTTGCTCCTGGAGAAAATAATTTACCGTACATTAATGGAAATCAGCTTCTCGACATAGGCGTCTCTACACAACTTGAAAGTTGGAGGCGTTTATCAACTGTTTACTTTCTATTGTTTACTTTCTTTAAAATACTATGAGAATGTCAATGTTATAGCCTTTACAGACGGTCTAAAACAAATCAGCGTATAAACAGTTCCATTAATGAAAACTATTTAAACAATATACAACAAAGAATACATTTAAAAAAATTAATTATCCGTTGCGAGCGATAACGAGCATGACATATCAAGCAAAGTTATTGTTTATGGGTACGCATGTGACTAAAGAGTCCGATGTAAGCACGGGATCCTCTTCACTGTAAAGAGCTACATTGTTCGTTTTATGTCTTTCCATGTGACTTTCATTATTTTACGTAAACAAGACATATGAAAGTGATTTAGTTTCTTTGCATGCCTGCAGTACACATATCAAGAATCTTTACATTTTCAAAACGTTATCAACTTTAGCTAAAGATTGATCATGCGGACATATAAAAACGTCCATTATTATTTCATTTATTCTGAATCAGAGGAGTCTAACATATTGATTACTAATCTGGGCTGAACGAACGATAGTCCATCTTTTTTCCAATAGTCATTTTCTTCTTTTAAGACATGATCTTCACATTTGCACCAAAAATCTTTGTCAATCTGTGATAGAGCAGCATATGTCAGTCCTTTTATATCGCATAGTTTAAAACTTGTATTCTCAGCTGCCACCTGCCCTTTAATTTTTGCCCAAACGAGTTCAATGGGGTTTAATTGTGGATGATAAGGGGGCAGTCTCAAGCACGTATGACCATGCTGTTGAATGATTTTGTCTATTTGGAATACTTTGGTCTTTTGCGATTTCTTAACAAGTGACAGTAATTCAGGTTTCAAAAATCCCTCGTTAAATGGAATTCCTTCCTTTCTTAGCCAAATCTTTATAACATCTTTTGTACTGGTAGATGTAGGAATTTTGTCTTCTTCTGCCACAGCGTTGTGGTACGACGCGTTGTCCATTACCAGACAGGATGGTCTGTCTAGAATTGGAAGAAGAGTATTTTCAATCCACTCTCTAAATATATGGCCATTCATCTCGGTGTGATAGTCCCTGTTGTCAGTATAATTAGAGGTGAATATAAGTTCTGCATTTTTCACCAACCCTTCTTTTCGGCTGCCTGCATGTGCCATTATAATACGCTGTCCTTTTCCAGTGGGTACACATCTTTTAATACTTCCATCTGATAACTGCCATTCCTTTGCACTTGTGTGGTGAGAATTTATCCAAGATTCATCTAGAAATACAATATCATAACCTTGGTTACGCATTTCCCGTACTTCACGTAAATATTTACTCCTCATAGAAACTAAGTGCGGCTTCTCGCAGATGACATTTCTACCACTATCGTACTTTCTAAACGTAAAACCGATGCTTCTAACAGTTCTCCATAATGTTGTTTTCGACACAACAATGTCATTTTCTGCTCTCAGTCGAATTTTCAGTTTTCTTAAAGTCACAGTTTCTTTGGAATCGAACATTTTACAAATTGCTCTTCTAATCACTTCCTTGTCAAAACTATCTACTACTTTCTTTCTTCCTAGCGTCCTAGTCTTGATTGAACTGGACACTCCGTTAGCTTTAAGCACTTGTTTGAAAAAGCGTTTGCTTATACCCAATGCGTGAATAGTTCTCTTTTCTGGCTTTGAGATGCTTCGATACAGTTTTCCACGCTTAGCTTCTATGCACAAATATTTATACACCTTTATTGCCACTGATTGCAATGTAAGGAACTTTACTTTTATACCCATTGACTAACAGATCACAAATTTAACGAAATTACCCAATAATTAGGATACGCCGTTGCACATAAATCACAACAAAACGACAGGAAATGGGATGCACCGGATATAAAATTATAACTATGACGCGTTTTATGTGTTTTTTAGTGCTTAAAACAGGGAAATTGGCGCGCATTACGTTCAAGATGACAAGTCCGTGGGTGCTCACTCATATGAAGCGGTAATTCCTCCAAATATATGGTTTGACCAAAATGCCTTAAATTTGTATACTTCAAATAAAGAATATTTAAAACTATACGTTTGTTGGTGAGGAAATGAATGTACTTCTTGGGACCAAAAAATCACAAGACCATATGCAAAATTTCAGCATTATCAATCAATTGGTTGCAGAGATATGGAATTTTAAACACCTTCAAAATATTTTGAAACGACCTATAGTGTCATTAGTATATCTTTAGTTATTACATTACCACAGACACCGATGAGGAGCCGCGATAGCTCAGTGGTTAGTGAACTGGACTACACAGGACACGAGGTCGGGTTCGATCTTGATCAACGGCTTCCGGGTTCACCCAGCCTTAAATGGGTACTGAATTTTTTTTTCTGTGAAAGTAAAGCGGCACGGGCGTAATACTGACCACATTACCATAAAAATCATGTGATGTAGGTCTATAAAGATTATGGTCACTAACACCATATTCCCTATACGCCACTTGGCGGGACGGAGCACTTTATCTTTACAGACATCGATGCCCTGGCATTTACATGTCTTCAAAGACCCTCTCAGTGTGTAAACTGAACAGACTAGAGACACAAAGCAGCCTTGACTGTCTCCTCTGTTTATATTAATAGCAACAGACTCTCTCATACATCTAATAAATGATGCCTAATCCTAGAATAAATTACACATTAGTCTTATGCCTGTATCATTAAGATATACCTATTTCACACATTATATAAACTGTTAAGAATAGCAAAATGTTATATCTTCTCAGTATTCCTATATGGTGCAGAAACATGGACATTAGACAAGAAAACAGAACAGAGAATTGAAGCCTTTGAAATGTGGATATATAGAAGAATAGGTAGAATTGGATAGAAAGAAAAGGAAACAAACAATGAAGTCTTAAAACAACTAATAATGAAAAGAGAACTACTAAGCACAATTCAAACAATACAAATGCGATTTTGGGCCATTTTAAAAGACACAACAGCCTACTAAAAGTGATCCTGGAGGGAAAATGCAAAGTAAAAGAGGCAGAGAGAAGAGAGGGTCGTTCTTCCAACCCAATATTTTTTTTATTATTGTTATATAATCTTAAGTAAGATTTGTTTGTAAGATTTGTTTCGGGTGTCTTATAAAACTTACTGTTCTAAAACCGCTGCACTTCACAGCGCCAGCCTTCCGAGGCATGGAAATAAATTCTGAGCTTTTTAAGCTCGCACGCTGTATATCCTGTGTTGTAAGTATCATTGCATGTGCATGTGATCATTGCCTGGCTAGCAATTTACTTTGCTTCAATCTCCCCTCACTGTATGTCGACAGTTCTTGTAGCTTATCTTTAATTATTTATTTTTTTCCCCACTTAAGATTTTACAATTCCATAACCTGTCACATATTTTGACTTTCATCGTTCACCTTTTACCTTTGAACAATTCTGTTCCTATATTACATCCACTTGTTGTTAATCTCATTTTATTTTGTCTGTTAGCATTTCTCCAATTTGTTAATTTGTTTTACATTATATCCGCCGTCTGTAATTTAACTCTTATTAGTCGATTTTATTTCTGTGTACCCCCTTCAATCTTGCTTCTTCTCCATGGCTTCTATTTGAAGATATCTCTGACTGAATCAATCTTCTTTTGTCTATCCACATATTCCGCGCATTAACCAAAAAAAAAAAAAATATATATATATATATATATATATATATATATATATATATATATATATATATATATATATATATATATATATATATTCTGCTATATTGGGTAGTAGGCATTTTTCCCAGTTTTTATTTTTAAAGGCGATTTAATTCAGTTTTCTGGTATTTTCCTCTCTAGGTAAAATACAGTTGACTGCGTTTATACTTTTTGTAGGCATTGAAATTGGCTGTAATTTTTTTGTCAGGATTTTCCTTTCTGATTACGCCTACCCTTCTTTCAGCAGCCTTTCATACGTCTTATTCACTTGTATTGTATGAGTAAATTTAATTTCCTGCTGATTTAAAGCTATTATATATTTAGTTGGTGGGTTATTCTTTGCTTTTTTTCTCTTTAATATAATTCCCAATTTAATTATAACAAGGTTATAGTCATAGATAATATCCATACTCGGTATATGCTATCTGACAGTATTTCGACATTTCGTATTTAACAGCGTTATGGTTTTGGTTCATGACCGTTTCTTAGGCCCTACGTGACCTAGTGGATAGCCGGTGTTATTACGCGTGATGTAAAATACACATTTGTGAGATGAAGAATGGCTCGGGCAAAAGCAGCTTTCCAAAAAGATGAGGAAGATACTATGCAATCCATTTTTAACAATTGAAACAAGAAAAAGAGTTCTTAAATGTTATGTAGAGCTGGTCTTAACACATGGATGTGAATCATGGACAATAGGACAGCAGACAAGAAAATCTGGAGTCTGTAGAAATGTTTTTTTACAGATGAATGTTGAGAATACCATGGACAGCTAAGAAGAGTAATGAAAACGTTCTGACAGAGGCCAAAGCAAAAAGAGAGCTAATTTCCAATATTAGGAAGAAATATCATCATTTGTTGGCCATGTAATGAGAAGAGAACAGCTGGAATATATTGTAACAACTGGGAAAATTGAGGGACGAAGAGATAGAGGGAAGCAAAGAGAAAAGATACCAGACAGTTTAAGAGAATGGCTTGACAGAGGGTCAACAACAGAAATGATAAATAACTGTCGAGATCGAAAGTTGTGGAGCAAAGAGAAAAGATACCAGTCAGCTTAAGAGAATGGCTTGGCAGACGGTCAACAACAGAAATGATAAATAACTGTCGAGATCGAAAGTTGTGGAGCAAAGAGAAAAGATACCAGACAGCTTAAGAGAATGGCTTGACAGACGGTCAACAACAGAAATGATAAATAACTGTCGTGATCGAAAGTTGTGGAGCAATGAGAAAAGATACCACACAGCTTAAGAGAATGGCTTGGCAGAGGGTCAACAACAGAAATGATAAATAACTGTCGTGATCGAAAGTTGTGCAGAGACATGATCACCTACGCCAGCAGGCTTGGTAGTACTTGATGATGATGAAAATACAAATATTGTGGACTTATCTATTACATATCACCCTCTGACTACTTTATTCCGTAATGTAGGACATGAGATACAGTTTCCTAACATATGTTTAAAAACATCATTAAGTGCCAACACCTGCAATGTAATATAATTACAATAATAAATACACTCACAGTCATTTAGGCATATATTCTCACACACTTCTGTTTCTCTACAGTTCACTGTGCTAGGTTTATCTCGCTAGTAATAAAGTATATTTCACACAACCTAACCACCACCGTCTTTACTGAGAACATTTCTATAGATTTGCTAACTAAATAGTCATTTCTTACTAAGCTCATATAAATATCAGGCACTGCATTCGTTACAGAAATCCTAAACACAACGTTCACTACTTCTCTCAATACGAGTCCTTCCACAATCATGCTATCATCTTCGGGGCCTCATGGTAACAACTTGACAGATCATTCCTTTCACCTCCACAGTCGCCCGTCGAAAGCTCTGTTTACCTCTACAGTTATCTGTCGACAACTTTTTGTAAAGGTCTTTGTCTTTCTTAGTGGCAGTTCTACCTCAAGTTCCACGCGTTTTCACAAGCTCTCCGTGAACTCATACTCAAAGCCTTACTGTCTCTTCTAAGTGAGACAATTCACATTATTCATCTATTTCTAGTCTTCCTTGTCTAACAAGTGAGACAACTCCCATTATTCATCTATCTGTGGTCTCCCTTAACTAACAAGTGATGTAAGTCCCATTATTATCCTTACTGGTTAAACTGATTTCCGTCATTATACGTCTGACACATTTCATTCTCACCAATGTCATTCTCAATTCGAGTGAACAGAACTGAAAATATTTAAATATCGCAATTCGCGGTAGGAACGACAGAGAAGCATTTTAAACCCTTTTCGTGCCCGTTTCAGAACTGAAAGGTAGAGAGAGATGTAATCATTAGAACGAACATCAACAACAAAAACTAAAACTAAAATAAAAACCGAATTCAAATATGAACCTCGTAATCAACGTTATAAAACACAGAAAATAAATATGTTTGCCTTTGGAATAAATAATATAAGGAAAGCTCAGAAATCACTGACAGCAAGGGAAATTATGCTTCTGCTATAAATAACTAGCGTCTTCTAGATTTAAAAAAAAAATAAAAAGAAGTCAAGAAATACTTAATTTAAACAGCATGAACGAACTGAAAATTAATGTTAAAATAAAAAAAATAATATCAAATAAGATAAAGGAAAATTATTTTCAGCAAAAAAAAATAATGCAGTTACTGGAAGGGTAAAAAAAAAAACTGTCAGTTTATGCTCGATACTGAATATTTATTTGAGGTTGAGATTGCTTTGGATATCGTGTAATTCCCCACCTTTAATGCAGATACCTCTCGCTCTTGTATTCACTTATCACCAGCCTAATCCACGAATTTGTCCGATAATAAGAATCTATTTATAGAGAGTTTCCCTGAAGGAGGCAAATTGATCATCCGAAGATTTGTAACATGTGAAGAAATGTAAGGTCTCAATTGTTACATCAAATTTAAGCTCTGTGAAATCAACATGGTAAATTAATTGCGCAAGCTTTATAACATAGGGATGATTAGTTCTTCATTAAAAAATTTAAGGTTTTTTTGAGAGGACACACAAGATAGGTTATTTGAGAGGACACGGGAAATGTTATTTGAGAGGACACAAGATAGGTTATTTGAGATGACACAAAAGATAAGTTGTTTGAGAGGACACAAGATAGGTTATTTGAGAGGACACAAGATAGGTTATATGAGAGGACACAAGATAGGTTATTTGAGAGGACACAGGATAGGCTATTTGAGAGAACACATGATAGGCTATTTGAGAGAACACATGATAAGTTATTTGAGAGGACACATAGGATAGGTTATTTGAGAGGACACGCAGGATAGGTTATTTGAGAGGACACGGGATAGGTTATTTGAGAGGACACATGATAAGTTATTTGAGAGGACACACATAATTGGTTATTTGAGAGGACTCAGGATATGTTATTTGAGAGGACACATGATGTGTTTTTTGAGAGGACACAGGACAGGTTATTTGAGAGGACACACAGGATAGGTTATTTGAAAGAACAAGGGATATGTTATTTGAGAGGACACACAGGATAGATTATTTGAGAGGACACGGAATATGTTATATGAGAGGACACAAGATAGGTTATTTGAGAGGACACATGATAGGTTATTTGAAAGGACACATGATAGGTTATTTGAGAGGACACACAGAATTGGTTATTTCAGAGGACACAGGAAAGGTTACTTGAGAGGACACACATGATAGATTATTTGATAGGACACGGGATATGTTATTTAAGAGGACACACAGGATAGGTTATTTGGGAGGACACAAAAGATAGGTTATTTGAAAGGACACAAGATATGTTATTTCAGAGGACACATGATAGGTTATATGAGAGGACACAAGATATGTTATTTGAGAGGACACATGATAGGTTATTTGAGAGGACACGAAGGATATGTTATTTGATAGGACACATGATAGGTTATTTGAGAGGACACAGGACAGGTTATTTCAGAGGACACATGATAGGTTATTTGAGAGGACACAGGATAGGTTATTTGAGAGGACACACAGGATAGGTATTTGAGAGGATGAAGGATAGGTTATTTGAGAGGACACAGGATAGGTTATTTGACAGGAAACACAGAATAGATTATTTGACAGGACACACAGAATAGATTATTTGAGAGGGCACAGAATAGGTTATTTGAGACGACACGGGATAGGTTATTTGAGAGGACACAGGATAGGTTATTTGAGAGGACACAGGATAGGTTATTTGAGAGGACACAGGATAGGTTATTTGAGAGGACACAGGATAGGTTATTTGAGAGGACACACAGGACAGGTTATTTGAGACGACACACGGGATAGGTTATGTGAGAGGACACAGGATAGGTTATTTGAGAGGACACACAGGACAGGTTATCTGAAAGGATACACAGGATAGGTCATTTGAGAGGAAACACATGATCGGTTATTTGAGAGGACACACCGGATAGGTTATTTGAGAGGACACACCGGATAGGTTATTTGCGAGGACACGGTATAGGTTATTTGCGAGGACACGGGATAGGTTATTTGAGAGGACACACCGGATATGTTATTTGAGAGGACATAGGATAGGTTATTTGAGAGGACACACCGGACAGGTTATCTGAAAGGATACACAGGATAGGTCATTTGAGAGGAAACACATGATCGGTTATTTGAGAGGACACACCGGATAGGTTATTTGAGAGGACACACCGGATAGGTTATTTGAGAGGACACACAGGATAGGTTATTTGCGAGGACACGGGATAGGTTATTTGAGAGGACACACCGGATATGTTATTTGAGAGGACATAGGATAGGTTATTTGAGAGGACACACCGGATACGTTATTTGAGAGGACATAGGATTGGTTATTTGAGAGGACACATGATAGGTTATTTGAGAAGACACACAGAACTCCCAGTTCAACGTAGCAAAACTATTATCAAGTCAAAAATGTGACATCACACATGTCAGTGATGACCAACAAGCTAAACCGTTTTAGCTCTAACAGAAATTTGTATTTAAAAAAAAAAAACCAACAGCATTATTATCCTATGATTCCCTGGACTGTTGAACCACGATTGTTGCAGAATTAAAAGTACACAAAACATTAAACGAAATTGGGCAATTGTTTGTCACAGTTCATGCTGTTAGAAGACTTAAGCTCAGAGGTGATGTTCAAACCACTACCTTTGTCGATATATTTGCAATTGTATTTACCTGAATCAGGCATTTACGGACAGAAGTAAACTAAACTAGAAATGTCCACAGTCAGACCTCGTAAGGGTTGTCACAGATACTGTACGAATTCAGAGTCGACCTAGGAATGCCAAATCACATTTTACTCTGAAAAGTTTTAAGATTCTAAATTATGCAAGAGTGTGTGTGCGTGAGAGAGAGAGGGAGAGAGAGAAAAAAGGGGGGGGGGGGGGGGGGAGAGAGAGAGAATGTGTGACAGGGTGCGTGAATGCGCATGCATGCATGTATATATGTTGAGGATTTGTCTATCACTTGCCAGCAAGACCTTCATAATGTGTTCCTAGACTTCAAAAGAACATTTAAAGTCGAGCTTTATAGGCGAAGATGAGGCTGTACAACATCAGTGTCAAAACAATTCATGGTATAAAACATAGCTACGACAAGGTTTCATACCAGAACTTATCAACGGAAACGGTGAGGAATGAATGATACAGAACTACATCCAAAATTGGGCAAGGTTTCTTACTCTCCTCTATCTTTTTCAATACCATGGAACTAATCGTAACATATGCTTTATATGACCATCAAAGCGTTGTCAGTATTGACGACATATCATAACATGTTTTATAAGACAATGAAACTGTTGTCAGTATTGACGATATATATATATATATATATATATATATATATATCATAACATATGCTTTATAAGATAATATAAGACTTCCGTCTCCAAGATGGCGGATCTAGTCCACGTCCTCTCGATCGCTGCAGGAAATGCACCCAGGGTCTGATTAATTTCGGATCTTCATTGCACTTTTCTGCGTTAAAGTCAAAATGATGATATGCTTGATACATCTGTGTCGCTAAAGCGAGGTCGTAGGTCGACGACAGTCTGTTTTTGACGAATCAAGTGTTGTGAGTGAGACCTTCCCCCGTCTAGACTTGATCTGCGCTTTACGTCACATTGGTGCTGTTCATGACCGTTGTTAAAATTCATTGACGCAAGTTATTTACATGTTACACATTAATGTAAACTACTTCGTCAGCCGCAGATTTGTCTCTTTGGGGAATTTGCTTCGTGTTTTATTCGTCGTAGGCTGCTTACACTTGAGTAATCAGACAGAAATCTAAAGGGATCGAGATTATTTTTTCTGCGACATTGGTGTGTGCCACGTCATCGTAATGATTCCCTAAACCGGCCGTGCGCAAATCTTACGGTCTGCTGTTTGATGTGCGACGGGGAAAATTCGACGTCTGACTGTGTGTCTATATGTTCGGAATTGGAGTCATCAACGATGACCTAACATCATCAAGTGCTACGACGATCATCATTTTCAAGAGGACGTGACTTACCGGTATATGGGGATAGGCGGCGGGAACAAATGAAGGCTATGCATGAAAGGTGTTCCTTGTTGCAGTTTCCTCATATTACAAGTCGCATGTCTGTGTTAGTCACCTCTAGTGACTCGGTCAGAAGGTGCTCATAAACCTGGGAAGGCCGACCATCTAAGGGCAGAATCCCCCTACAGAAAAGATCATCTGCTGCCTTGCAGGAAGATTGGGGACAATCAAAGGCTAAGGAAAGCAAACCTGAATAAAATGCTGGCTGAAATCAAATGCACTGGGCCACTGGCGCAGAACACAGTGCAACGTTTTAACAGGTATTCAATCGGAGTGGATCTAACAGGCTTAAACAGACAGCTGTCTTCGTGTGAGAGTCTGGAGTCCTACTCTGATTGAGTCCTAATCGCAGAGAGAGAGAGAGAGAGATAAGACAATGAAACCGTTGTCAGTATTAACTATATATATATATATCATAACATATGCTTTATAAGACCCATGAAAGTGTTGTCAGTATTGACTAGTATAAATTTTAACAACCTGCAATTTACTGATTATATTCATGGGTTAGCAGAAACACAAGAAGAACTAACAGACTTAATACAATGACTAGATAAAACATCTGGCGTTCATGGCATGGAGATTAATACCTGAAAAAAAATAACCCTTGTGGCTCTTTGGGCATTATTACAACAATCAAAATAAATGGACAAGAACTAGAAACAGTTTGAGAATTATGATCAATTCACAACATTGAAGGCTCAAAACTTGATTTATCGGTAAGAATAGAGTTACGATAGCTCTGAGAGGCTAATGTATATTTCAAAAGATAAGTATATTACGCATGGGTCTAAAATCAGGAGATCTTGTTTTATCTTTTTTTTTCCAATAAGTTTGCGAAACACGGACTCTTGCACAGAAGAGCTACATATAAGGTATAGAGATGAAACGTTATCGTGAGGTATTGGACATCTCTTACTTAGATCGTGTCACGAAAAAAAATATATTTGTGAAAGAACACAATAAATAATTGGAGTACATGATCTTTTGATTATTTTTGAAGAAAAAAACGCAAAATGGAATAGTTTGACCACATATCCCGATCATCGGGCCTGGTAAAGACCATTCTGCAGGGAACTGTGAAAGGACGGAAAGGAAGGGAGGGAGAGAGAGAGAGAGATGGGAAGATAACATCACAGAATGGACAGGTCGCGGCCTCAAAGAATCCCAAAGAATGATTAATGGTTGATGAAGTATGTCAGTACTACACCAACGACACACGGGGTTTCGGGGTGATGATGGTAGTACATCTCTCTCTCTCTCCCTATATATATATATATATATATATATATATTTTTTTTTTTTTTTGTATATGCATATTTATATACGTGTGTTTGAGTGTGAGAGAGCGCGCGCGTGTACGAGTACACACAACAGTATTACACGACAGACCCTTTTTGGAAACCCCAGAGGAAGAGACAAAAAGGAAGACCAAAACATTCTTGGAGAAGACAGGTAGAAGCAGAGATTAAGCAGATGGGGAAGACATGGAATAATCTTTAAAGAATGGCAAGAACAGAACGACTTGGGAAGTGTTTATTAAAGACATATGCTCCACAGGGAGTCGAAAGGAAGCAAAAAAATAATAACAGGAAACCCTCCTAAATTTAGGTGTCGACGATATAGCCAACATAAATTATTATTTTAATGGGAAGGTCATTGGAAGAATCATCATCATCAAGAACCATGTCTGCTGGCGTAGGTGATCATGTCTCTCCACAACTTTCGATCTCGACAGTTATTTATCATTTCTGTTGTTGATCTTCTGCCAAGCCATTCTCTTAAGCAGTTTGGTATTTTTTTCTCTTTGCTTCCCTCTATCTCTTCGTCCCTCAATTTTTCCAGTTGTTACAATATATATTCCAGTTGTTCTCTTCTCATTACATGGCCAAAAAATGATGACGGTTTCTTCCTAATATGAAAATTAGCTCTCTTTTAGCCTTGACCGCTTTCAGAACATTTTCATTACTCTTCCTAGTTGTCCATGGTATTCTCAACATTCTTCTGTAAAACCACATTTCCGCAGACTCCAGTGATTTTCTTGTCTGTTGTCCTATTGGCCATGATTCACATCCATATGTTAAGACTGACTCTACGTAATATTTAAGAACTTTTTCTTGTTTCTATTGTCAAAAATAGATTGCATAGTATCTACCTCATTTTTTTGGAAAGCAGCTTTTGCCTGAGCCATTCTACATCTCACCTCTTTTGTACACCTTCCGTCTGAGGTTAACAAAGTTCATAAATATTAAAATTCATTCACCTGTTTTAATATTGTTCCAATTGTCTTTATTCTGCACTGAGGTGATGTCTTTTTCTTTCTTGTTACCATTACTTCTGCCTTTTTGCTGTTAAGGCTGAGTCCTCGAAGAATAATGCACTTATATTGTGAGTTAATTCGATTAGAGAGAGTAACTTGTACGTAGGAGACCAAGAAGGCTGTATTTGGCTTATAACAGCAAGCAGACTGCTTCTGGTAACAGGTTTACCAGTCAGACCAAGCGAGTCAAAGAAGAAAGACAACCTGGCACTAAAAGCTGAAGTCGCCTTCATTGCACTGCAAAAACAACAACACAAGTCATCGACGCCCACCTAACGTCATTTTAAGAGCGTCCAAGAGGGTTATTAATTCCTTCAGGTTATCGCAAGAAAACAAAAAATAAGACGCGCACATTAACTGGGATTGAAACAAGATAATACTGCACAAATACATTCTCATTATGTCGTTAAAACTCAGCATAACCCAGCGACAAAACAATATCAAGAAATCGAAAAGACTAGAAATAATGCATACAAGAGCCCAAAAAGTTCCCAAAGTGTGCGTTGCGCCGAGGACTTTTACATAGTAGTTAAAAGTCATAAAAAGGCAACATCCATATTTGGTCTTTATATTTCTTATTGGCGATTCGTGACTGTACTATTTGGGCTTTATATTTCTTAGTGGCGATTCATGACTGTACTATTTGGGCTTTATATTTCTTAGTGGCGATTCGTGACTGTACTATTTGGGCTTTATATTTCTTAGTGGCGATTCGTGACTGTACTATTTGGGCTTTATATTTCTTAGTGGCGGATTCATGACTGTACTATTTGGGCTTTATATTTCTTAGTGGCGATTCATGACTGTACTATTTGGGCTTTATATTTCTTAGTGGCGATTCATGACTGTGCTATTTGGGCTTTATATTTCTTAGTGGCGATTCGTGACTGTACTATTTGGGCTTTATATTTCTTAGTGGCGATTCATGACTGTACTATTTGGGCTTTATATTTCTTAGTGGCGATTCGTGACTGTACTATTTGGGCTTTATATTTCTTAATGGTGATTCGTGACTGTACTATTTGGGCTTTATATTTCTTAATGGTGATTCGTGACTGTACTATTTGGGCTTTATATTTCTTAATGGCGATTCATGACTGTACTATTTGGGTTTAATATTTCTTAACGGCCATTCATGACTGTACTATTTGGGCTTTATATTTCTTAATGGCGATTCGTGACTGTACTATTTGGGTTTTATATTTCTTAATGGCGATTCATGACTGTACTAAGAAATTACGACGGTGGTTTTCTGTTGCCTTCCGTCGGTTTATTTTACGGTTGGCTTCGCTAGACCTTGACTAAAAGGTCCCAAGCACAAGGCAGTGGGGTTGTTTTATTTCAGGGTACCACTCCTTAGCCTTTTACTGTCCAGAGCATATCTGCAAGGTAGCAGGGCAGCCGCTGGCTGTACTGTCTACTGCATACAGTAAACATGTAAAATTACCCGACTGACACTTGGCAGAAGGTCAACAACAGAAATGATAAATAACTGTCGAGATTGAAAGCTGTGGAGAGACACTGTCACTTATGCCAGCAGGCTTGGTACTTGATGATGGTGATTTGTTAGTACATAAACGGTTTTCTAAAGGATAGTGTTGATTGTACCGTCGCTTATCATCTTATATATCATATCAGGGAATCAGAATATACCGAACTTAATGTGATCGTAACTTACAAGGGGGGCTTCGTCGGTATATGATCAGCAGAGAAAAGGTGCCGCGGGTGATAATAGTTTAGGAACCACTGAACCTATTATATAAATAATTATCATGGGAAGAAATAGATCAACTAACATATTCCGAAAGTTTCATAGATAAAAATAATGAGACACAAAAATAAAAATTAGAACCAGAACAGCTAAGGCAGCAATGGCTTTTAGAAGCTTTGAGAAAATCATCTAAAAAATTATAAACATAAAATCTTTTAGGATATTAAACGTATGTGTATTAGCCATGTTGCTTATGCATTTTGAGAGCTGAAAAAGCTACGCAACAAGAAAAGAACAAAGTCCATACATTAGGAAACAAATGTCTAAAGAAATGTTTGCTTGCACATAATGGAATGCGTTCAAGACTAATGCAGAAATAAGAAAAACGGCAATGGAACCGAAAATTTCATCCATAGCCAAGTAAAGATGATGTGCGTATGTGAACCAAGTAATGAGAGAAAAAAAGTAACAAGAGAGTCACAAAGCAAGCCCTCATATAAGAAGGAACGGAAAAAAAGAGGAAACAACATAATCGACACTGAGATACACTTAGAAGAACACAATTAAGAGAGGCAAGATCAGCATACAGCGACTCTCTCAGTGAAAATGAGAAGCTGCCTGGGGTAGGGACTTAGGATTAAGTACAGTGTGAGACCTGTGTGGCGTTTGACGGCACTTAAATTTACATTCATGAAAAATATTAGGGAATGCTGGTAAGATGATCTTGGCACATGGTGAAGATATGTCTATCAGAAGGGTCATCGTATCATATGAAAAGGAAATGAAGTAATGTTCAAAGAAGAAAATGACTAAAGAGAAAAGCGGCGAGACCACTAGTCATAAATATACCTTATTCGTTCTGCACCCTGACTTACCACTTCAATTTTGGTAAAATGATTGATTGGAGATAGCAAACAATCAGAAAAATCAAATATCCATCGTGAAAATCAAAGAAACGGTCAGAACTAAGACGTGCTTTGATATATATATATATATATATATTGGTATATATGTATATAAATTGGTACGAACATTTGATAAGAATTAAACCAGACCAAACAACATCAAAGACCGACGGCTGCAGTTTCACCCAGTGGGTCATTACCATCATCATCTAGTGCCTTCTCCGCAACGAAGGTTGGCTACCATGGATAGTCATTCTACTCTGTTTCTTGCTTTGATGGTGCAGGATGTCATTGATTAGCTTGTCCATCTTTTGATGTTACTCGTCCATGTTAGTCTTGGTCTGCCTCTTTTACCTTGTATTTTCCCTTCCAATATTACTTTTAGTAGGCTGTTGTGTCTTTTAGCATGCCCCAAAAATTTCATTTGTCTTGACTTAATTGTATTTAGTAGTTCTCTTTTTATTTTCAGTTGTTTTAAAACTTCATCGTCTATTTTCTTTTCTTTCCATCCAATTCTACCTATTCTTCTATAAATCCACATTTCAGAGGCTTCAATATTCTGTTCTGTTTTTTTGTCCATTGTTTTGTTGTTAGTATATTTTTCAAGGCATTAAAATTACTTTTTGCCATATGTATTCTTTTGTTTATTTCAATTTTACATTTTCCATCATTGGTTATAGTATATCCCAGGTAGTTGTAACTCTGGACTGTCTCCAGATGCATTCCCTCAACTGTGATATTTAATTGTAGGTCTTGAGAATTAAGAAGGTCTGCCAAAATGATGGTCACTAACACCATACTCTCTATACGCCACTTGGCGTGACGGGGCTCTTTACTTACTTTTACTTAAAGAACAACATTTTTCCGTTCCTTCTTATATGAGGGCTTGCTTTGTGGCTCTCTTGTTACTTTTTTTCTCATTACTTGGTTCACATACGCACATCATCTTTACTTGGCTATCGATGAAATTTTCGGTTCCATTGCCGTTTTTCTTATTTCTGCATTAGTCTTGAACGCTTTCCATTATGTGCAAGCAAACATTTCTTTAGACATTTGTTTCCTAATGTATGGACTTTCCATAATTCCACGTTAGTGACTTTGTCCTGCCATTTCCATCCCTTTATTCTGCGTAAGCATCCATTAATGAAAGTATGTACCTTCGTGATTGTCAATTTTGTTATTCTCCATGTTTTACAGCCATATAATAGGACCGACTTAACATTTGAGTTGAAAATTTTAATTTTTGTATTTAACCTAATTTCTTTGGATTTCCATATGTTTCCCAGTGCAATGAAAGCTCCTCTTGCTTTTGATATCCTTATTTTGGTATCATTTTCTGTTCCTCCCTCTTTATCTATATTACTGCCCAGATATATGTAAGATTCTACGTCTAGTATAGGTATTTCTCCTAGTTTTATTTGATTATTGCCAACTGCATTAATTCTCATAATGTTGGTCTTATATCTATTAATCTTTAGTCCTAGCTGTTGTGATCTCTCATCTAATATACTCATTTTATCCTGCATCTGTTGATGGCTGTGTGATAGGAGAGCTATGTCATCAGCAAAGTGTAAATCATCAAGTTGTTTGGTCAGTGACCACTGGATCCCATTTCTGTTGTTTTGAGTTATTTTCACAATCCAATCTATGGCCAGTAGAAAGAGAAATGGGGATAGAAGGCATCCTTGCCTTACTCCTGTTCTTATTTCAAATGCTTCTGTAAGCTGTCCTTCATGCACCACACTACATTTTGTTCCTTCATACATTGTTTTTATCAGGTTAATAAACTTTATGGGGATTCCGTAATGACTCAGCAACTTCCAAAGCATTCTTCTGTCTAAACTATCAAATGCCTTTTCGTAATCTATGAATCCAATATAAAGTGGAGATTTTAGTTCTAGACTTTGTTCAACTATTATACGTAGAGTAGTTATTTGATCAGCACATGATCTGTTCTTCCTAAAACCTGGTTGTTCATCTCTCAAGTGTTTCTCTATAGCCTCCTTTAGTCTCTCCAGAATGATTCTGCCTAATATCCACTGGGAGCTAAAAGGTAGAAGAAGAAGAAGAAGTATGGACTTTGTTCTTTTCTATGTGCGTAGTTTTTCAACTCTCAAATAATATACCCCAGTGGGTACCGGATTTTTTTCTGGGAAAGTAAACCGGCACGGGCGTAATACCGACCACAATACCTCAAATATCATGTGCCGAAGGTCTGTCATGATTATGGTCACTAACACCATACTCCCTATACGCCACTTAACGTGACGGGGCTCTTTACTTACTTTTACTTAAACAGCCAAAGTTTTCTACCTCAAAGCATCAGGACAAAAAGCAGAAGGAAGATCAAGAAAATGTGGAATAAATGGAATAAAGGATATTCTCAAGAACCAAAGAACTTCTATCTTAACGGCGTTTACATACACCCAACAACGACACGACATATAAAAGGGAAGTGATCAAAAGAAGAAGCAATACAACATCTACAGACATAATATTATATTATACATTTCTTCTTTTTCCTGAGGCACTTCAATGCAATAACTGATGGTCAAAAGCAAGCAAAGATAAGAAAAAAATAACACACACGCGCCCACAGAGAGAAAGAGAGATAATTTGTCTTCGACACTGAAAAACATGTATTTATAAGGAGATGCTAGAAAATGTCATGTCATCCAATTATTGTTTCCTACAAATAATTATTGTACATTAAGGCAGCCAATGTACGATCTAAGATAAGACGTATTAGATTCGATAATAATCTCAGAAAGTAATGATAGCAGCACCGGCAAGATGTTTGTGAGAAAGGAATAACAAAAGGAAAACACATCATCATCAAGTACCGGGCCTGCTGGCGCATAATGTATTCCAGTTGTTCTCTTCTCATTACATGGCCAAAAAATGATGATTGTTTCTTCCTAATATCATGGCGATTCATGATTGTACAAAGAGGTTGCGACGGTGGTTTTCTGTTGCCTTCCGTCGGTTTGTTTACGGTTGGCTCCGCTAGCCTTTGACTAAAAAGTCTGACCCACAAGGCGTGGTGTTGTTTTACTTCGGGGTACCCTCCTTTAGCCGTTTACTCTCCCGAGCTTACCAGCAAGGCAAGTACTATTTACTGCATACAGTAGCAGGTAAAATTACCCGACCTGACAAATAGGAAAACACAAGAAATTCGATTATCCGGACTTGGGTTGACAGATCTCGCTTACCATTCCATCGAGTTCTTGCACAAAAAACAAGCGACACAAACACACTGATGGTAACCAGGCAACGCAATTTAAACATCGACTGTTATATGCTAGTGGAAGCTTCACGTTCTATTGAAAAAAAAAAATATATATATATCTTTAACTTGCAATAACACATTTACATGTCTCGGAAAAGTTCTTGAAACTAGAGATCTGATGGGGAAAAAACAAAATGAAGAAAATAACAAATCTGACGGAGATTGCGAAGGAGGTGGCGTAGAGAATGCTAAAGTGCAGCTAAACAGAGACATCAATTATCCGGCACTTCAGATCTTGACACACACGAGAACACCGAGGATATAAACGCACATAGGTCGAAGAAACTGAAGATGGACATAACGGAAAAAAGTGTTGTGCACTGTCTCATTGCAACGTTTTTAAACAATGAGAACAGCACTCAATTGGCTTGAGAGTCTTGAAGAATCATCCAATAAAGCTAATACAAATGAAGCGGGTCCGTGCCTTAACTGTCAGGAGACGAAAAAAAAGTAAATAAAAGATTACACCAAATAAGACATATCATCATTAAATCTAAATTGAGCACCCAAGTTTCAAATAGGGAAATGATTCTTAAACTGCTACTTTCAACATTTATAAGTACAAGTCTCTATTTAGTATTATTTAGTATCATACTGCAGGTTGGTCATTTGATCACGTGATAAGAGTGAAAAAAATAATATCAAACAAGCCCTTAAAAGTTACGAGAACATCAGACTCAAAGGTCGACCACGAAAAATATGGATTGATGAAGTATTAGAAACACTAGGAAGCACAGCGGCAGGAGAGGCCAGCAGGAGAGCAAAAGACAATAAACTATATATATATATATATATAACCACGAAGCTGAAAGGGTGCCGCGATAGCTCAGTGGTTAGTGAACTGGATTACTAAGGATAAGAGGTCGGGTTCTATCCTGATCGACGGCTTCCAGGTTCACCCAGCCTTAAATAGACACCAAATTTTTTTTATGGGGAAAGTAAAGCGGCACGGGCGTAATACCGACCACATTACCCAAAAAGCATGTGCCAAAGGTCTGTAAAAATGATGGTCACTAACACCATATTCCCTATACGCCACTTGGCGTGACGTGGCTCCTTACTTTACTTGTACTTACGAAGCTGAAAGACAAATTAGAGAGGAAAAACGATACTTTATGTTTGCAATAAAGTTTGCTATATTCATGTAAACTATTCAATTTTAATCTAGTTAGTAGTATTGGATACTAGTATCTCGCTACGGTATTTAACTTCTTAAATACATGTCTAAAAAAAAATGTATATAAATACAGTGTAGAATTTAAATGTATCACTAACGTCCCTTGCCACGCAACTTCCTGCAAGTATTAAATGGTATGGCTCTGTGGAATGTCATGACCAACATCATATGCATATTTAAGATTACATTGTATTTAATGTTATTGAATTATTTGAGGGTCATTATCATTGAATTCCGAACATGTCCATAGGTGCTCAGATCCCCTCCTCAGCAAGTCCCGCGATGTCCAGCGACTGACGACTCCAGTTCTGCGTTGGTTGATAAGTCTTCTTATACGCCCACTCAGTTTCTCGTTTCTGGCTGTGCCCATCTTAGCCCCCATCTCTTTCATCCGAAGGAGTGACGTGGACTCATGGTTGTCGAAGTCCTATGCCCTTCCCACATCTCAGAGGGCACTGATGATGCCCGCCCGATCCATCGGTTGACCGTCCTCAACGATATCGCAACTAGTCAACCTATCCTTACATTATGTCTAACCGTAATATTTAAAGTATTATCTCATATAACTAACATACTCCTATGGACACTTCTTCTGCACACTACTCTCCATTTTCTGCCACTAAAGGGCGTTAAATAGACGTAAATGCGTTATGCTGTCGTTTATAGCAAGATGCGATATTTTGCGCCTTTCGGCCCATCCAACCGAGACCTCAGCATGGAATTTAAGGGTACCGGACAGCCTTTTTTCTCTTCGTTTTCTATTCGTTTGACCAGACTGTATACCATGTTTAAGGCTAACAGTATGATCTTGATCAGACCTGAGTCACTGATACTGACGAAAACAATTAACTATAGTCGATGCTGGTGGACAGATAAAGATTATGGGGAAGACATAGAATGATCTCCAAAACAAAAATGGCAAAGAAACAGAACGGCATGGAAAGTGTTTGGTGAAGACTTATGCTCCACGGGGAGTAAGAGGAAGAAGGAAAAGAAGAAGCGGATGATGATGACATTGTGTTCTATAAGAGCTGTCGAAACGTTGACTACTGCTATTATTAGCATTGTTGTTATTTAACATTATTGTTATATCGCAGCAGTAACAAATATCAATGCGTGATAAAAGAAAAATAATGCAGCTATAAGATTGTAGATTGAATAATGCTAAAAAAAAAAAAACTATTAAGTTTATATCCAAGAGCATGCGTGAGCCACTTAATTGTCGACATGTATATAATATCCCCTCCTCTTTTCTATCCTTATCATATGACAGGAATAATGTGTCTTTGATTCATATAAAATTAATTTGATAGCCAGCTTATTTCATTGGCCACGGTTTTAATGTTCTTTTCTACTTTAAGTGGATCCGAGAGGATAGAATGAGGAATATAAACGGACAAAGACGGCGAATATATGAAGCGATGGCAAACGGAGTAACAAGAAGCGAAGTTAAATGAACCACGTTTGAGTAGAACAGGTTGGCAAATGTTTCAAATAAACCTTAGTTCACTTGAAGGGAATATAGACAGATAATAAAGGAGTATACACAATACAATTAGCAGAACTGACAGAAAAATGTATGAAAGGTAAATCAGTAAAACTGCAGGGTAATGTATATTATACATTTCAGATAATTTTTTTTTTAATAATAAATAAAATATAGATGAACTGACAGGAATCTATATAGTAAGTTACAAGAGAATATAGATTAACTGACAAGAATCTATATTGTAATAAGAGAATATAGATTAACTGACAGGAATCTATATAGTAAGTTACAAGAGAATATAGATTAACTGACAGGAATCTATATAGTAACAAGAGAATATAGATTAACTGACAGGAATCTAATGTAACAAGAAAATTAGATGAACTGATTGGAAACCACATAATGATAAGATTACTGCAGCTGACAGGGAAATGTGAAACCAGAAATGTAGGTGATAATGCAGATTAAGAAGAAGATGAAGGAAGATACGGGAAACTGTACCATGAAAATATGATCAGTTGATGTTTCATTTATAGCAGACGGTTAACCGAGTTCTTCTTGACGTTCATGCGTTCTGTGGGCGTTAATGCGTTGTGTCGCTAATTTACGACAAAACAACGGTATTTACGTCTTTAAGCCCAACACATCCGTCTTCCATATAGGTAGAATTTGCTAAACAATTTTTGACCTGAAAGTGGCTTGTTTGGTCAACACATTTCGACTTTAACTGGCAAGAATTCTTTAACGTGCGCGAGGGCACACGGGACTTTTAGTTTTTCGCTGTTATCCGAGATGGCTAGACTTCGGATCTCGCTAACCAGAGGTCAGAGGGAAGTAAAGTCACGAAAAAGCCACGAATTAAAAGTGAACAATGTCCACCCGCCTGCCGAACACGACCTTCCAGTCAGAGGTCGATCGATGTCTTATCTCTAAGATCACCCAGTTACCCTTCATTTAATATCACCTTTGAAGCTTTATATAGGCTGAATGGCTTAAACACCGAGTGACACCAGATATATTAACATATGTAGGTTGCCATAGCAATATTTTAACACTGACATCCCATTAAATACCCAGTTACCCTTCATTTAATATCACCTTTGAAGCTTTATATAGGCTGAGTGGCTGAAACACCGAGTGACACCAGATATATTAACATATGTAGGTTGCCATAGCAATATTTTAACATTGACATCCCATTAAACACCCAGTTACCCTTCATTTAATGTCACATTTGAAGCTTTATATAGGCTGAATGGCTGAAACACCGAGTGACACAAGATATATTAACATATGTAGGTTGCCATAGCAATATTTTAACATTGACATCTCATTAAACACAGTCCTACAAATCATAACCTATAACAGCATAGAAGATTGGCTGAATGGATGGGCCATGGAAAAACAGGAAGAGATTTTTAAAAATACATGTTACGGCCAAGCCCCCATGACAACATAAAAAGAAGAGACCAATTTACCATTTTCGGACTGAGAACAGGACCTGTACCATTAAACAATCACATCAATAAAATACAACGAAGCCTAACTCCAGCATATCCATTCTGTGAACGCCCACACGAAATAGTAGAACATCACCTTTTTGACTGCCCAAAGCTCACTGACATAAGAGCAACTCTACTTTCTCTAAGACCTGATAAATGGAACACCATGTACGGAACTACAAGGGAACTCAGAAACACCTGCGACTACATGGCATTGGGCCGAAGAACGTCAGTTCACATGCTTCTGGATTCATAACATAACGACAACAACATAGCAATACTTCTAAGGAAACAATTATCGTTAAGAAGCATTTCAATCAATTGTAATTTCATTTAATTTTGGAGATGATGACAGATAAGCACTGACATCCTCACTTCAAATGCAGTGATGTTTGATACTTCATTCCTCTAAGACAGTTTTAAATTGTATGAAAGTGTTCCTTGTTACAGTTTCCTCATATTCCAAGCCCGGCTTGTTGCAAGAGCTACTGCGTTAGGTGCTCTGTGCACACTGTGAGTTGTGTGCTTCATCCGTTTTGATCATGTTTCGATATTCCAATTGTTTACGATGAATGATGATATCGTATGACAGGGAACAGTTGGCTGTGTTCATTTCTGTGCGGTTTCGCCTTATGTCTTTTGGCGTGTTTTGAGACTGCTATGATGGGGACTACAGCTACCATTCTTTGTTTGGGAGATGAGATAGTAATTCGGATGATTCCACTGGTACTGGCGGTTGAGCAATTATGGATTTTAATTCGTTTGCAGTGATACCGGGGCCTTCCATAACCACAGTTTTAAATTACAGAACACCGCTTATCCTGTTTATGACAAGGTAGCAGCTACCGGTATTATATTTTAAATAATTACATCTAAATATACAACATTTGAACGATCTTTATAGAACACTTGAATTATCGTTATATACAACACTTGGTCTTACACGCTAAAACGCCACAAGATCAACAACTGGAGTATTTATTCAAATGTCTAGCCCTATTTTACTTCTAGAGAGTATGCCCAATAGGAATAACGATAAGGATCATTTATTTACCGTTTTATTACATCAGTAATTATCAGACGCAACACAATCAGTCGTATTGTTCTTGTGTTCATATTTTCGTGTTAGCACAGGCAGGCAAGTGCGTGTTATAACTGCAGCTGTTCTCTGAAGCGTCCCTTCAGTTAAACAGTTTTAGTTGTAATGTTCAGGGTGTAGGCTATTCCTGGTCAAACATGATGTAAAATAAACCCAAAAAAACGGTATAAAATAGCTAAACTAATTGAGAGATGAGACACACTATGACGTTTCGGCAAAAGCATTCATCAGGTACAAAACACAGACTGTACTAAAATAAACACAAAAATCCAAACAGTAACACTGATGTGACAAATGGCGGAAAGAAACGGTGGCCAGAATTTACGTAGTTATTGGTAACATTATTAATAGACAACAGAGTAGGTAGGATTTAATTGGACCAAAAGGGTCTGAATAGTGAAAAATTAAAAAGACCGTCTGATAAGGATGGATGAAATGATGATTCCGAAATGTTGGTATGAATGAGAGAAAAAAAGAGGGGAAAACAAAGAGGACAGAAGTAGCAAGGTGGTAGAAGAACAGGCGAGGTAATAAACATAGCGCAGGAAGGAATCAAGATAGGGAACATGAAAGAAGGGCAGAGGAGCCCAGAGATTACAGTGAAGAGTGAAAAGAGTTTAAACCTCTCGGAAGGTGAGTGCCTAAACGGGATAATGAGTCATAAAAACCAACGTGAATCGACTGTATAATCATCATCATCATCGGGTGCCATCTCCGCAACGAAGGTTGGCTACCATGGAGCGCTATTCTGCTCTGTCTCTTGCTTTGATGGTGCAGGTTGTCATAGGCTGGTTTGTCCATTTTCTTATATTACTCGTCCATGTCAGTCTTGGTCTGCCTCTGCCTCTTTTACCTTGTATTTCCCCCTCCAGGATTACTTTTAGTAGGCTGTTGTGTCTTTTAACATGGCCCAAAAATCGCATCTGTCTTGTTTGAATTATGTTTAGTAGTTCTCTTTTCATTTTTAGTTGTTTTAAGACTTAATCGTTTTGTTTTCTTTTCCTTCCATCCAATTCTACATATTCTACTATATATCCACATTTCAAAGGCTTCAATCCTCTGTTCTGTTTTCTTGTCTAATGTCCATGTTTCTGCACCATATAGGAATGTTGAGAAGACATAACATTTTATTATTTGTTTTGTTTTAGCCCTGGTGTTATTTGTTTTGATGTTAGTATGTTCTTCATGACATTAAAATTACTTTTTGCCATTCCTATTCTTTTGTTTATTTCAGTTGTACATTTTCCATCACTGGTTATAGTATGTAATATCAATATACAATATCGAGGAATATCAGAGGAACAAGTGACGATGTCGATAACCCGGAAGTCGTCAGAGGTGTGATGGCCTGGGGATATGAAATGAAAGGAGACAGGGTGCCGGAATTAAGTTCAATGTTACACATTGTTCGCGGACCCCACCCCCTAAACGTCGACCCTTATGGTCTGTGAATGTCTTTAGACAGCGTTGACAGATGATTGCGTATATGAGATTAGGGACATACATACAGGCGAAGCCTACCTGAATATTAAAAGGGCTTCTAGCTGCCTAGAATAGTATTTAACATTCAGTATATTTTATATATGTGCTTATCTCCTGGAGTTCTCTATTTACGTTTATTAGCGTTCCCTATGATTGTTTATTAGATAGCGACAGAGCGAGTTATCTATGCTTGTTGATTAGAGAGAGAGAGAGAGAGAGAGAGAGAGAGAGAGAGAGAGAAAACGAGTTCTCTAAAACTGTTAATTAGAGATGACAAAACGAGTTCTCTATGATCGCTTATTAATTCTAAGACTGGAAATTTGGTGTGTTCATACATAACTAAGGGAGCCGCCATAGCTCAGTGGTTAGTGAACTGGACTACAAAGGACAAGGGGTAGGATTAGATCCCAACCGACGGCTTCCAGGTTCACCCAGCCTTAAATGGGTACCGGATTTTTTTCTGGGAAAGTAAAACAGCACGGGTGTAATACCGACCACATTACCCCAAAAATCATGTGCTGAAGGTCTGCAAAATATAGGGTCACTAACACCATATTTCCCTATACGCCACTTGGCGCGACGGGGGTACTTTACTTTACTACATACATAACTAACAAGATGCAGAAGCTGTCAGTGTGCGTACATTGTATCATCTATTGAGAGGGAGAAAGCACCAACGAGCAGCCATCATTTCTATCAAATCTATTTGTTTAATCACAAACCCAACATCATTAATAACACGTTAACAGTTGCAATTTCCGTGTTCATGCTAGTGACGATATAAAGAGTATTAATACCGAGAAAACTATTTAGAGTGTCTCATTATTCTAGTAGACAAACATCATGCAAGGCCATTGGCACACATTCTTTTTCTCTTCTTTTCTCTTTCTCACTGGTACCGAAGAGGTGTCGTGGTTATATCATTTGTCGTTCTTGCGCTGTTCTAACTGTCTGAATTAGTGATTTTCCTTTGTTGTTACATGTCTCTGTCACTGCATCTATCCATCTTCTTCTGGGGTCTTCCTCTTGGTCTTTTTCCATGCATTCTCGAGAAGAACGCCCTTGATGGTGATTGATAAGGATTCATTCTTAAGGCACACGTTTAAGAACATATAATTTCTTATGCTCAAACTTAAACGCTGGATTATATAACAAACACTGACTTCTGACTACTAGTTACAATAATCGATCCTGCCGCATCCCATATGCTGTCTCGTGCGTGATCAAACATACGCAACAGATGAAGCAGCAGAGTATACGAACTGAAAGTTCACATAGTTTGCTGGTAATGTGTAGTTATGCCTGCTGCTCTGAAACGCCTTGTAGGGTTAACTCTTTCTGTACGGAAGATTGTTATTAATTTAGCAGTAGAGACTTCAGAGATACATTTTTTTAATGTTTTTAAATATTAACCTACATGTTCATATTTATCTAACACTTAACATAATATATATGATGTTTTACATAATTAAACGGGGAATTATATTTCACCAATACCAAGATGATACAAGACATATGAAAAGAATATGGTTTGATGACGGTTTACACTAAAGAAATTGAGAGTGACGCACTGTGCGGCTAAACGTACATGACCGAAACCGGCATGGCGCATGGTGCGTTGAAGCGTACGGAAAGAGTTAACCTGTTATTTAGGGTTAAAGACGTAAACCATCAACAAATGTGATGGCAGGCGATAGGAAACCACCATTAGACAGTTCTGGAAGATCGTAATAGGCGATAGGAAACCACCATTAGACAGTTCTGGAAGATCGTAATAGGCGATAGGAAACCACCATTAGACAGTTCTGGAAGATCGTAATAGGCGATAGGAAACCACCATTAGACGGTTCTGGACGATTGTAATAGGCGATATGAAACCACGATTAAACGGTTCTGGAAGATCGTAACAGGCGATAGGAAACCACCATTTAACTGTTCTGGACGATCGTAATCCTTAATTTAAAAAAAAAAAAAGCTTATTGACAAGCAACGTTAACGGGGTCATGAGTGGTGTGTCACCGCGTGCGGTAGGCATCATCAATGCAACAGGTGATGCTGGACTGTCGCCAGGATACGGAATGCTAAGTTAATTCAACAACTTAATAACTTTTGTATTGCTTTTTTTTTTTGACAAAGGTCGGAACACTTAAAAAACTAACTACGATGAAAGCACGAAATTTCTACTTTTACAAAAAATGTCATTCTATTGAGGGGAAAATTATAGCAAGCACCACAAACACCACATATAATGTTACGGAAACTCACACAGTAGTATATCAAGCGGCCTCATAGGTATATCAAAACGTTTTGCATTTGTGTATAAGGAGGTAAGGTATGTACGTGAACATGTGTGTGAACGCGAGTCTTTCTCTGCAGATTCAACACTCAATGTGATACTTCTTCCACCGCCTTTTCACCTTCCCAATGCCCTGGAAGTAGAACTCAAAACTGGGACTAAAACCACGTCTCCGGGAGAGTAAACAAATCACCAATTTCTGTCTCATACGGCACCTAGTGAGAGCCATATATTCGTCGGGATTTCAATCAATAGTGTCTCTTTACAAAGATACGTAGCATCCTGTCTGTCTCAACAATTTCTTAGTAAAGTTCCAAGCTTTTTGGCATATTCTGTTCTATCCATTAAACCAGTCAAGAATTCCCCATACCAGTTCACCATTACTTCACTCTACCATTTAGCACATCATTTAAACCTTCTGACCACCCATTGTAAACCAAAGAGCTCAGTGACTGGGAGTTTCATCTCATCCAGACACTCGTAAGGCAAATTTGGCTAAAAGAGTACTTTTAAATATAGGACACACACTACGGAAGCCAACTGAGAGTATTACACAACAGCCCTTTTTTGGAATCCCCAGGGGAAAAGACAAAGAGGAAGACCAAGGAATTCTTGGAGAAGACAGATAGAAGCAGAGATGAAGATGATGGGGAAGACATGGAATGATCTTAAAAGAATGGCAAAAAACAGAATGACTTGGAAAGTGTTTGTTGAAGACCTACGCTCCACTGGGAGCTAAAAAGGTAGAAGAGAAGAAGAGAGTACTTTTAATGGCTTGGTTTACAGGGCTGGGGAAGGTAATAACAACGGGGGGAACGCAATCGGTCTCCTACATTCAAAATATGTCACGTAGTTTTGTGAAGTTAGACACTTCACTCCTATTTTTTTAAATATGATATATGCAGGAAGACAGCCGTTACTTTTTCTGCTAAAAGTTGAATCGGGGAAGATGTGTTGGATAGTGAAGTGATCTACTGATGACAAGAGGGAGGTGTGTTGGGTTAGTGAACTGGTGTAAGTGAGTACAGGAGGGTTGTATAGTGAACTATTCTACTGAGGACAAGATGAAGGTGTGTCCTAATGTGAACTATTATACTGAGGACAAGCGGGAGGTGTGTTGTATAGTGAACTATTCTACTGAGGACAAGATGAAGGTGTGTCCTAATGTGAACTATTATACTGAGGACAAGCGGGAGGTGTGTTGTATAGTGAACTATTCCACTGAGGACAAGATGAAGGTGTGTTCTAATGTGAACTATTCCACTGAGGACAAGATGAAGGTGTGTTCTAATGTGAACTATTATACTGAGAACAAGCGGGAGGTGTGTTGTATAGTGAACTATTCTAATGAGGACAAGATGAAGGTCTGTTGTTTAGTGACTTACTCTACCAATGACATGAGGGAGATGTGTTTGATAGTGACCTACTCTACCAATGACATGAGGGAGATGTGTTTGATAGTGACCTACTCTACCAAGGACATGAGGGAGATGTGTTTGATAGTGACCTACTCTACCAAGGACATGAGGGAGATGTGTTTGATAGTGACCTACTCTACCAATGACATGAGGGAGATGTGTTTGATAGTGACCTACTCTACCAAGGACATGAGGGAGATGTGTTTGATAGTGACCTACTCTACCAAGGACATGAGGGAGATGTGTTTGATAGTGACCTACTCTACCAAGGACATGAGGGAGATGTGTTTGATAGTGACCTACTCTACCAAGGACATGAGGGAGATGTGTTTGATAGTGACCTACTCTACCAAGGACATGAGGGAGATGTGTTTGATAGTGACCTACTCTACCAAGGACATGAGGGAGATGTGTTTGATAGTGACCTACTCTACCAAGGACATGAGGGAGATGTGTTTGATAGTGACCAACTCTACCAAGGACATGAGGGAGATGTGTTTGATAGTGACCAACTCTACTAAGGACATGAGGGAGATGTGTTTGATAGTGACCAACTCTACTAAGAACATGAGGGATATGTGTTTGATAGTGACCAACTCTACTAAGGACATGAGAGAGATGTGTTTGATAGTGACCAACTCTACTAAGGACATGAGAGAGATGTGTTTGATAGTGACCAACTCTACTAAGGACATGCGGGAGATGTGTTTGATAGTGACCTACTCTACCAAGGACATGAGGGAGATGTGTTAGATAGTGACCTACTCTACCAAGGACATGAGGGAGATGTGTTTGATAGTGAACAACTCTACCAATGACATGAGGGAGATGTGTTTGATAGTGACCTACTCTACCAAGGACATGAGGGAGATGTGTTTGATAGTGACCTACTCTACCAAGGACATGAGAGAGATGTGTTTGATAGTGACCAACTCTACTAAGGACATGAGAGAGATGTGTTTGATAGTGACCAACTCTACTAAGGACATGAGGGAGATGTGTTTGATAGTGACCTACTCTACCAAGGACATGAGGGAGATGTGTTTGATAGTGACCTACTCTACTAAGGACATGCGGGAGATGTGTTTGATAGTGACCTACTCTACTAAGGACATGAGAGAGATGTGTTTGATAGTGACCTACTCTACCAAGGACATGAGGGAGATGTGTTTGATAGTGAACAACTCTACTAAGGACATGAGGGAGATGTGTTTGATAGTGACCAACTCTACTAAGAACAAGAGGGAGATGAGTTTGATAGTGACCAACTCTACTAAGAACAAGAGGGAGATGAGTTTGATAGTGACCAACTCTACCAAGGACATGAGGGAGACGTGTTTGATAGTGACCAACTCTACTAAGGACATGAGAGAGATGTGTTTGATAGTGACCAACTCTACTAAGAACAAGAGGGAGATGTGTTTGATAGTGACCAACTCTACTAAGAACAAGAGGGTAATGAGTTTGATAGCCATCTACTCAAGTGATGGCAAGAGGGAGGTGTATTGGATTGTGAACTATTCTACTGAGGACAAAATAAGGTGTATTTGATAGTCGCTGACCTGGTCTACTAAATCTAAACAGGGGGTCGAGGTCTTTCCACCCCATGATTGGCTGCTACTCTCATCCATCCTCAAGTGGAAACTGAAGCTACTTAAGAGAAATAAAAGCGGTAAGGCGGTGTGCTGACAACATTACCCAAAAACATGCGCTAACTCTAATATTCCTTACATACCAGGCTTGAGCCGTCACGAAGCTATTTACCTTTCATCTTCTGATATAAACTGACGCTGACAGAAGACTGACATCAGCTTGCCTATCATGACAGTTTTAAAGGTAAAAACGCTACCTGTAATACGTGTTGTTTCAAAATAAGTGCGAGAGAAAGGCATTGAATAAGCCCGACTTCAATGCTTGAGTCGTGACATTACAAGGAAGCTATATAACTAATAATACATTATTATTTTCAATATAATGATTAGTATTATTATTATAATTATTAATCACACCATAATCATCATCATCATGTGCCATACCGGTGGGCGTAGGTGATCATGTCCCTCCACAATCTTCTATCTACAGTGCATCGTATCAGTTCTGTTGTTGACAGTTTTTAATGCCATGACAACAAGCTATCCAGTATTTTCTCTCTTAATAATAGGATATACTAATAGGGCAACAGGCAAGGAAAACACTGGAGCCTGTAAAAATATGGTTTTACAGAAGAATGTTGAGAATACCATGGGCAGCTAAGAAGAGTAATGAAAACGTTCTGAAAGAGCCCAAAGCAAAAATAGAGCTAATTTCCAATATGAGAAGAAACAATCATAATTTTTTGGCCGTGTAATCAGAGGGAGAACAGCTGGAATATATTGTAACAACTGGGAAAATTGAAGAACGAAGAGATAGAGGGAAGCAAAGAGAAAAGATACCAGACAGTTTAAGAGAATGGCTTGGCAGAAGGTCAGCAACAGAAATGATAAATAACTGTTGAGATCGAAAGTTGTGGACAAAATTGATCACCTACGCCAGCAGGCCCGGTACTTGATGGCGATGAATCAGCCCTTAACTCTGGGGGTAGTTGCACTAATGACAGAATTCATGAACCTTCTCCATTGATCGGTATCTATAGTCTCTCGTTGAGACTGCGAATTCGAGGCCTATCCATTCATTCTTTGATGTTATCTTCCCATCTTTGTCTGTCTACCACTCCTTCCTTGGTTCACAGTTCCCTGTAGAATGATCCTTGCCTGGCCAGATTATACGTGGCCATGATATTGCAATTTGCCTTTCGTCACAATAGTTAAGAGATCATCGTGTATGTACGCTCATCGTCATGTCCGGTTGTTGTAAGCGGTCATGTCCTTCCACAATCTTCTATCTACAGTGCATTGTATCAGTTCTGTTGTTGACTGTTTTCCATGTCATAACACCAAGCTATCATTATTTCCAATCTTTGTCGTCCGCGATCCCTCTTTCCTTCTAATTTGCCAGTTGTAACCAAGTATTCCAACTGTCCTCTTCTCATGATGTGCCCGAAAACTGTTGATTGTTTCTTTCTAATGTTTTTTTTTAGGTGTTACCTTTTTTGTGTTGGCCTGTTTGAGAATGTCCTCATTGGACTTTTTACCTGTCCAATCTGCAATCTGATGGCAGTCAGCCTATGCAATCAAAGCAAGAGACAGAGCGGAATGGCGCTCCAAGGTAACCAACCTTTGATGCGGAGAAGGCACTCGATGATGATGAATATTAAAATTAAGACACAAACGGACAAATATATTAAGGATAAACGAATGGCAGCGTGTTGTAGATCACGACACAACGCAACTTACGCCCTTTTAGAAAGAGGACAAAGCAAAGTAGCATCGTCAATACAAAACAAAAAGACGCCACGATTTAAAAGGAAAATGGGCGAGGGGGGGGGAGAGAAGAGAGAGAGAGAGAGAGAGAAAAGCACATTAATTAAACAAAATAAATGTAACAAAGCTTATTTATTGTGACTATCATATCACATTGGGGCATCAAAAACTGACAATCGCGGAACTGATTTCAACTGGACACAAAGCCGTTTTAATGTCGCTATGCGGGTTTTCAATTTTTTTTTTTTTTTTTTTTTTTTTTTTGGCAATTCGTTTCTAATTGAAGTGTGCACTAGCCTTGATCATTTAATTAAATCTTTACAGACACGGGAACAGTTTACCTGCAGTGTTAATAGAACTTTTCCGAGAGAATGAATCATTCGAGTGTTGAACTGTATCAGTAATACTTTGTTTCATTTCCATTTCTTTCCTCTTTGTGTTAGTCAAAACTTTTTATATAGTCTGACAACTTGTACAAAAGTAATTCTTTCTTTTTAAACAAATGTAAATAAATGCAAAGATGTAAGCGCCAATCGTTGTAATTAGTGGCCCTCGTTACCAACATCATCTCATTATGTGGAGGTGGCAATTATACGAAGTCACTGATGTTCATTTGCCTTGAAGGTACACTGTATGACTACTCTCCCAGTTCACCAACCTCTTCATGCTCTCTCTCAGTCCGGACTGAATCCATGTCTGTTTTTTTTTTTTTTTTCTTGTGCTCTTCTTTTTAAGATTACTTTCAATATGTCGATATCTTGATACCTCGTAGTCTGTAGCTCAATCGTCATGCTAGGGATTATGTTCAATATTTTTACTTCGCTTTCAGTTATTTCTGAGTTTTGTTATTCGTGTTCTCTGTCTTCCCCTATTATGTTCCTCCTTTTCAACTATATTTTTCACTTCTGTCCGTATTTGTATCGACAAACTGGATTCCTCTGTCCAGTTGTGGGGGGGGGGGGGGGGGGCTGTTGTGATATGGGCAGTAAGGGGTTAACAATTCTTGATATGTCTGATGTTTGTCTACAAATTCGTTTGGCTTGGTAGATAAAACTGCTACTCTTAAGCCGTCCCAATGCAAGATTTTGGAATCTGTCTTTCACTGCATGTTTGGGCATCCATGAAAATTCGTCTTCCTGTATCAGCACATTTGTGTCCCTTCGTTCTCTCAGTGCTGGTATCCTCCATAATTTCTCCATCTCCAATATTTGTGTTGATCTCATTGCCCCTGGTAATCACCCTAAGTGCCTGGTTTTGTACATTATCCAGCTCTTGCAGTGTGGTGTTTGATGCTGAGCACCATGCAGATTGTCCATATTCTAAATGTGGGCGTATACTATGTTAGCAAACTTTACTGAGTATGTTCCCACTCGCATCCCGCGTGCACAGTTTTCTTAGAATAGGTAATATTCTCCTTGCTTTGTGAGCTGCCTTGCTGCTGTTTCCAAGATAGTTTGTTGTTAAATGTAACGTTTAAGCGTGAATTTCTGCTTCTTAAATTATGCCCGTGCAGTGGTATACAACCTGTAACTTTGTACTTTCAACTCCCATGGATTATTTACATGCTCAACAAGATAAACATCAGAGCCTAAGTTTTATTATTCGGGTTCGATAGACTAGTCAGACATTCTAATCTAAGCCAAGATCGGGGATCACTTGGGCAAAGACGCGATCATAGCATCAATGTTTTTAATTAAGCGACAGTTCAGCGTGAATGCGAATAATATAATATAGTTGAATTTTGGTAACAGGTAGCTGAAATGGTAATACGTGTTTCCACGTGTGTGAATCACGACGCTTCTGACCCTTCAGCTTGTGAAAGTGATCGCTATAGTGTTTTTGTTTGTTTTTTTACCGGATGGAGGTAACTTGAAGAGGTAACAAAAGATGTTAGCTTTAAGGTAACACGGTGGGGAATAGGGACCAAGCAACCATTTACTAATAGTCACGTTACGGGAGAACGTGCGGACAAACAGACAGACTACATTAGACAGACATACACAGACAGAGATGAACTTCTGGTATATTGTTGATAGGCGGCGGGGACAATTGAAGGCTATGCATGAAAAGTGTTCCTTGCTGCAGTTTCCTCATATTCCAAGTCCAGCTTGTTGCAGGAGCTACTGAGTTAAGTGCTCTGTGCACACCGTGAGCTGTGTGTCTCATCCGTTTTGATCATGTTTCGATATTCCAACTGTTTACGATGAATGATGATATCGTATGACAGGGAACAGTTGGCTGTGTTCACTTTCTGCGCGGTTTCGCCTTATGCCTTTTGGCGTATGCTGAGACTGCTACGATGGGGACTACAGTTACCTTTCTTTGTTTGGGAGATGAGATATTAATTCGGATGATAACTCTGGCACGGGCGGTTGAGCAATTATGGATTTTAATTCGTTTGCAGTGATACCGGGGCATTCCTTAACAAAAACAACTAAAAATAACAGACAAATTCTGTGAAAATGTATGTTTTAAACAGCCTCTAATTTGAGGAAGACAGGTTTGATGACCTTCCATAATTCTGATCCTAATGGTAGGATACTTATCTTTATGGCATTGGATTCGAAGATGCAACTTTCAGTTTCCTTTTCAAAATGTTCGTGTCTTTCATGTGTTTCTAAGTAAAGATCTCTAGAACATTTTCAGTCAAGTCTTGTTTTGGTAGTACACTCTGAGATGGTACCAATACTTATTCATCTCTTGGTGCTTTCCTTCCATTTGCAGTGTTATTCCCTTTCAGACGCTTACCTTTAGCATTTTCCCTGCTGTACAATCAACAATTGTTTCTATCTTTACAAGAATCATCAAACTGTGTCTCACTAACCCAGTACAATTATCAGCCTTTCTCTCCAAAACACCACCAACTGCTACTTCTTATCGAGAATAATCACCAAATCTCTAATAAAAAAAAGCAAATTGTTATCATTAATCTAGTACAATCATCTATAGGTACAATCATCTACTTTCCACGTTTCATCTACTTCAGAGACAAGCAACATACGGCCCGCGGTCAGAACCGGGCCAGAACGCCCTCGGCGTCTTCATAGTTTTAAGATCCGGCTCTCGGATAGTAAAAGGTTGCCCACCCCTGCTCTACTACAATCATCAACCTCTCCCTCTTCTACGACCTTCAACTGTTCTCTTTAATTTAGTACAATCAACTTTTACCTCTACTACAATCATCAACCGTTCTCTCTTTTTCTTATAATCCATTCATCAACTTTTCTTTGCTCTACTACAACCATCAATCACTTTCTCTAATTCTAGTACAACCATTAAATTCTCCCTCTACCGCAACCTTAGAAAAAAAGTTCTTAAATGTTATGTAGAACCAGTCTTAACATATGGATATGAATCATGGACAATAGGACAACAGACAAGAAAATCAATGGAGTCTGTAGAAATGTGGTTTTACAGAAGAATGTTGAGAATACCAAGGACAGCTAAGAAGAGTAATGAAAATGTTCTGAAAGAGGTCAAAGGAAAAAGAGAGCTAATTTCCAATATTAGGAAGAAACAATCATAATTTTTTGGTCATGTAATGAGAAGAGAACAACTGAAATATATTTTAACAACTGGAAAAGACATGATCACCTACGCCAATAGGCCCGGTACTTGATGATGACCACAACCTTAAACTGTTCTCTCTAATCTAGCACAACCATTAAATTTTCCCTACACTACACCCATCAACCGCTCTCTCTAATTCTAATACAATCATCAACTTATCCATCTACTACAACAATCAACCGTTTTCTCTCATCTAATTCAATCATCAATATTTCCTTCCCGGAATAACGCGATACTTTTATAGATGAAAATAGAACGATGAAAACGTTCTATCCAGTACAATTATAAAAATGACCCTCAAAAATAATCATCACTATTACAAAGATAATCAAAATTGTATCTGTTTGACAGAGAATTTCTCTGATCTCTCCAGTACGATCATCAACATTTCTTTATGGATATAACAGCGATCAACCTTTCTCTCCATTACAATTATTTTCTTTATAAATCATCCGTGACAGATGACCAGTATTTCAAGTGCAGTCGACGACTACACCTCTTTCCTAACACAGCCATCAATCAATGACTCCCTGAGGCATAAGTAGCCATGTAGGAAAGACTATGGGGAAGCCTTGAATATGTGAAGTTCAACGTCTCGTTTATGACCTTTGCCTGTCTAGACGCATACATTTATAAGTAAAAGATAATCTGTTATAATTTTTTGGGGCTAATAACTAAACATTCATGTATGAACATCAACTCTTGTCTACAGTACAAGAAACAAAAACATGTACTTATAGTTCAACCTTTCTTCTTCCCACTAATTATATTTCTACTAAATAAAAGTAAGGGCTCCCTTCCAAGCAATGCTGGGAATATGGGGAATTATCGTGTTAGCCACTTTTTTTTTTCATGAACACGGCACATTTTGGGTGGTGTGGTCAGAATCGCGTCAGGCCGTCATTATTTACCAGAAAATTATCTGGTACCAATTTTTAGAGTTGGGTAAACCGAGCCTTGTTGTATTTTAAGAATAATCCATTACTTCTGGAATCGAGCTCGGGCCCTGTTCAGGAGTACTAGCGAGGATCCACTATAGCTGAACTAACTATTAATATAACTTAACTACAACAACTACGACGAGTACAACCTGTGGCTGCCCCGCTGCCTTGCAGGTAAGCTCGGGAGAGTAAAAGGCTAATGGAGAGTACCCCGAAGTAAAACAACCCCACTGCCTTGTGGGTGAGACTTTTTAGTCAAAGGCTAGCGGAGCCAACCGTAAACAAACCGACGGAAGGCAACAGAAAACCACCGTCTTAACTTCTTTGTACAATCATGAATCACCACAACAATAGAAATAACTACAGCAACGTTAAGGGGAATTCCAATGGAAAACCCTCGTTCGGTAGGGGACATCATGTGCTACAGGTGATACCCGATCAATATCAAGCTACTGTAAGCAAAGTGAAGATAAAACAATCTTTAAAGTTAGGTACTTGGTATGTGAGAACACTCATGCAGAAGGGTAAACTAGAAAACATCATACAAGAAATGAAAAGAATGGGTTTACAATTACTGGGACTTTGCGAAATCAGATACACCGGATCAGGGGAGATGTATTCTGCTAAACATAAAATAATCTATTCTAGAGGTACTGAACACAAAAGAGGAGTAGGTATCAACTTGGATGCAGAAAGAGCAAGAACAGAGAAAGGCTTTTGCCCAATATCTGACAAAGTCCTGTTAGTGAAATTGAATGGAAAGCCAATAGACATAAATCATATACATGTTTATGCACCAACAGCAGACAGTCTATAGGAAACAATTGATAAATTTTACAACGAGTTAAATGAGGCAAAAACCACATGAAAACACCATAGTTCTAGGGGATTTTAACGCAAGAGTAGGAAAGGAAAGAGTTGATGAAGTAGTTGGTCATTATGGCTTAGGAAAGAGGAATGAAAGAGGTGAAAAATTTATTGACTGGGCAAGAACACACAACATGATGATAGGAAACACCTGGTTTAAGCAACATCCAAGACGTCGGCTCGTCCAATCAAATCGATCCACGTGTTTAGTTTCTCGACTAATACACCCCCGCAAATCTCGCGATAGTCTGTTTTCCTATCTTTTCTTCTTTTCTAGTTGCTTGTCGTCTATTTCTGAACTCCCGCTAATACACCCCCGCAAATCTCGCGGACCATTATCGTTTCCGACTGCGTGTCCTTTACCTCGGACAATCCCTCTTTCTCCCTTCCTCTCCTTTCTTGTGATATTGGTTCCCCAACGTCTACATAAGTAAACTACCAATCGTACAATGACTGTTTCTTGTAAGTCAACAACGTGAGCATCACAACCTAAGTGTTTGGCCTGCGCTGAATAATATGAAGACCAAAGCAATAATTATGCCATAAATTAACTCTTGAACGGAACACAGTCTATTCTTCAATACAATGTGGTTCCTATCCTGACCTCTGTGTCGCGACATACCAATGAATTTACTGAAAGTGTTTTTGGTTACGGATGGTAGAAGTGTCCGCGGATGTAATATTTGTTATTACATTTTTAGAGGAAAGTTTACAATTTGTACTTTCAACATTTTCTTTCATTTGAATCAGTTAGTCTAAAAGTTATCCTCTTGAGATTACTAAAGTATCTGGCTATTATAGAAAAGGGCGTGTGGGCTACCTGGCTACTACAACAAAGCGGAGTAGCAAGTTACTTGGTTATTATACGAGAGAATAGCAAGTTACTTGGCTATTATGAGAAAGAGTAGCAAGTTACCCGGTTATTATAAGAGAGAGTAGCAAGTTACTTGGCTATTATAAAAGAGTAGCAAGGCACTTACTTATTATAAGAGAAAGTAGCAAGGTACTTGGTTATTATAAGAGAGAGTAGCAAGTTACTTTGCTATTGTAAGAGAGAGTAGCAACTTATATGACGGTTATAAAAGAGAGTAGAACGTCATTTGGCTACTATAAAAAAAAGGAGTAACAAATTATTTGGCTATTATTAAATGAGTTCACAGGTTACTGGGCTAAGCTCCCAGGTTACTTGGTTAATCTCCAGGTTACTTGGCCATTATACAAAGAGGGCGCCGGTTATTTGGCTACCATAAAAAAGAGTAGTGACTAGAAGAAAACATTTGTGAATCAGTGCTACAGTCTAAAGCGTGGGCAGTCTATGTGTGGACAAGATGTCAACATCATCACCATCAAGCACCGGGCCTGCTGGCGTAGGTGATCATGTTTCTCCACAACTTTCGATCTCGACAGTTATTTAACATTTCTGTTGTTGATCTTCTGTCAAGCCATTCTCTTAAGCTGTCTGATATTTTTTCTCTTTGCTTCCCTCTATCTCATCGTCCCTCAATTTTCCCAGTTGTTACAATATATTCCAGTTGTTCCCTTCTCGTTACATGGCCAAAAACTGATGCCTGTTTCTTCCCAATATTGGAAATTAGCTCTCTTTCAGAACATTTTCATTACTCTTTTTAGCTGTCCATGGTATTCTCAACATTCTTCTGTAAAACCACATTTCTACAGACTCCAGTGATTTTCTTGTCTGTTGTCCTATTGTCCATGATTCATATCCATATGTTAAGGCTGGCTCTACATAACATTTAAGAACTCTTTTTCTTGTTTCTATTGTCAAAAATGGATTGCATAGTATCTTCCTCATTTTTTGGAAAGCTGCTTTTGCCTGAGCCATTCTGCATCTCACCTCTTTTATACATCTTCCGTCCGAGGTTAACAAAGTTCCCAAATATTTAAATTCATTTACCTGTTTTAATATTGTTCCACTTCTCTTTATTTTGCATTGAGGTGATGTCTTTTTCTTTGTTGTTACCATTACTTATGTCTTTTTGCTATTAAGGCTGAGTCCTTTATTTTTGCTTTCTTTTACTACAATGTCCAACATTTCTTGTAACTCATTTTCACTCTTAGCGATTAAGACTGTATCATCAGCATACCTTAAGATGTCAATAGCTACTTTATAATGCTACATAATGTATAGGCATGTATATTACGCACGTTCTGTCGAGAAGATCTCAGCACCTAAAAGTCTGTCTCAAGTGCAGTGAGGCTGACTCCAGTAATCAGTAACGCAGATCTAGTATACCCCAGCTGAGTATGTCATGTAGACTGTCCACAACGTGATGATGTGCTAGCCACTTCTACCAAGTGTTTAGCTGACCTGGGGTTGCATACCGAAGCGTTGGGATCAGTTAGCGTCCTTACTGAAGCTAAAATTAGCATTAATCAGCCTTGCTGATGACCTAAGTTAACATACACCAGACTTACCTCCACGACAGGGACACTAGCCGCGAGGGCTATATGCAAATAGAAATCTGACTTACACGGTGAGGGGTGTGGGTCCTCACCATCATCATCTTGTGGCGTCTCCGCATTGAAGGCTCCTTGGTTACTATGGAGCCCCATTTCGTTCTGTTTCTTGCTTTGACGGTAAACGCTCTCATAGGCTTTTTCCTGTCCATTTTTTGCTACTGACAGAGTCCACATTAGTCTGTTTGTCTGTACATCGTTTACCTTGCATTTTCCATTCCTGGTATTGTCTTTTGTATGTGACCAACAAAAAATTGGATTTATTCTATTCCCATTACGTTTAATTGTGCTAAATATTTCTTTATTAAATTCCAGCAGTCTCAAAACTTCATTATTTGTTTTCTTCTCTATCAACTCATTTTAATTCTCTCTCCAGACACATCCTTGTACTCTTACTCTCCAGACATATCCTTGTATTCTCACTTTCCAGACATATCTTTGAACTCTCACTCTCCAGACATAGCCTTGAACTCTCACTCTCCAGACATAGCCTTGAACTCTCACTCTCCAGACATAGCCTTGCACTCTCACTCTCCAGACATAGCCTTGCACTCTCACTCTCCAGACATAGCCTTGAACTCTCACTCTCCAGACATAGCCTTGAACTCTCACTCTCCTGACATATCCTTGAACTCTCACTCTCCAGACATATCCTTGAACTCTCACGCTCCAGACATAGCCTTGAACTCTCACTCTCCAGACATATTCTTGAACTCTCACTCTCCAGACATATTCTTATACCCGATGATGATTATCCTACATGATATTACTGGGCGTGTCGTACCGTCACTGATTGCTTTGTATGTCGGAGCTGACAAGATATATCGTATTCAAACACTCCAAATGAGCTTGTTTCGTGTAACTAATTACACTCAAAACGAGATATCCCTATAGATAAATATTAACTACCACCTATCATTAAGTGTTTGTTTAAAGAGTATATCAATACGGTGTCGCAAACCACGCGCATATGTGGGTCCTTAATTGTAGAAATAAATAAGAACTTAAGAGTGCTTGTAGAACTGGGTCAGAACAATAATTCATGAGTTTTTAAAAAAAAATCCAGTTTAAAAGCTCACTCATTTTTTATGGCATCCGATTTATTTTCAAAGAAATGAAAATACAGTTCGTCAATCATTTTGGTCGCCAGACTAAATATGTTCAAAGAAAGGCGGCCATATAAATATCATTAGAGCAATAGAATATTTGTGATTGGCGTGTGGGGAGAAGGGGTGTGGCCAAAAAAAAACATGGATTCATTATTTCAATAACATGTCATGATAAACTTCTGCGGAGACAGCTCTAAAAACGGTACGCAGTTCGTTAGGTAAGGGAATTAGCATCAAGGGATATATGATGAACCCCTTTCAGCTCCATATGTTGCAGCCTTGTATCATTGCAAGGTCAAAACATCACGCCACTACTGACATTATATACAGTAAAACTATTGACGATTAATAGTGTGTCGGCGTCACGGTAAATTATATTAGAGTACGTATTATTCCCGCGGGAGAGATTTATCTTTTAGACTATACTGCACCCTTGTGCCAGAGTGTGTATATTAATACGGGGTCAGCTTAGTCATCGTGACTTGATAACTACCCTGGTTGTCTCAATTCGACTGTTCAATATCATCGTCATTACTGAATGTTGTATTAGACCGTGTCGTTTTGGGCTGCCCGTGATCTACTGAACTTGGACAGACTGCTCTGGACATTTGACTGGACTCGATGGAGAGAGCAAAACACAGACGCGTGTGGGTTATCTAACGCCAGGAGGCTATTTCAAACCGCCCAGCTCTCCATGAGTTTATTAAGGTGTTATCAAGCAGCAATCTCAAATAAACTGCGCTCAAAAATACCACTTACTCTCGTCCTTATGACATTTCTACCGCTAATGAACTGCGAATCAGTCTCTCCTAACTTCTTAAAGAACCTCTAAGTTTTTAACACTGTCTATGACGGACCAATAATTTATTACAATTCTAATCTCTCCTAACTGAAACATGCTCTGCAATCATGCTATAATACAATTGAGTCTAGCTAAACTATTACTATCTGGACCTAGATGTTGTCACCCCTTCAAGATGTTACCCATCCTCGCCAGTTAATTGTCCTATCTCTCTAAATCCGCCTATCTCCTTCGATAATTGACAAGCTTCTCCAAATATCCAATAAAGAAAACAGGCTTTCGGTATTAATCACGTGCCCAAATTTGGACCATGACTTTCGCGAGATGATCTACACCTGACCGCTGATAACTATTACACTGCTTTACAATCTACAGTTATCCCCCCTCCCCTTTTAAATCCCCTTTTGAACAATTTCCTGAAAAGTGTGTGCTACAGAGCAACAGGTTAAGAGGAGACAGTGTAATGGTCTGGGACGAGCCGTACAGCCAAAACGCCATCATCAATGGCAACCTGACATGTAATGAATAGAGAGAGCAATTATCACACCGCACGTACAGCCTTCCTCAAAGCAAATGGACCAGGCATGATACAGAAGCAAGATACAGCTCGTCCTCATATGGCTCGTTTGGTCATGGCCCACTGTCAGTAACAACAGATTCATGTCTTATGATCAGCTGTTTCGTCGAGCCTTTCACCCATCGAGCATATGTGCCGCTAACTACAGTTTAGTATACGAGTAGGATACAATCATCCTAAAAATAAGTACCACCAGTTAGCACAAGACTTGCAAGAAGAATAAATTAGCATTACCCAACAACGGATCCAATATCTCATCGGCTCATTAATAAAGCGATGTCAAGTAGTCATAACAAGCTCAAGGTCGACAAAAATGATATTTTGATACTTCTTCATCCACTTAATATTTTAATCTAGTGATCAGTGTTTTTATACGAGAATTGATCTTTAGATTACTTCTTATTCATTCACTTAACACTTGATTCCAGTGCTCTGTTTTGCAAAGTGTTGTCAATGTCCTCCGTCTTCAGCATGTACTCTGTATAATATTTCCCATAAGGTGAGGACTTCTTGAGATTTTCTGCAAGGCAACTGCTATCTGCAGCCAGAGTTATATCCCCTAGAATCTCTTACAGACCAATAAGTCTTTCATACTTGAGCAATGGCGTCGCGTGGGTTGCCAGCACCGGGATCAAGGCAAGCATTGCGTTCCTAGCCTGCTATTTTTTTAAATTTATTATTAATACATTTTTTCTTATGAATTTTGTGCCCAGGATAACACCGCCCCACCCCCTCCACACGGCATTCTACTTGAGTCTGTACCATGTCTCCCTTCCCCGTGGCCAACTTCCGACAGGACTATCATGACTTTCCTGCATGTACTGATAGCAACACTCAGAACTAAAACTCTCAGAAGGTATGAAGCTTCAAGCATGTGACTGATTTCTTTAAGCACACATATACTGATGTCTGAAACGTATATTCTTCCTCTTTTTCTGCAATCATGGCTCATTCAGACTAAGACTCCGGATTCTCTTATGAAGGCAGCTGTCTGTTTCAGTGATTCGGTTGCCCCGTAGAGTTTCTCTTCCAGGGAAGTGGGTGTGTTATACTAATAACATAATAATGTGCAATAATAAACGTGTATTATACACATTCACTGTATAAAATGTAAGAAAACAAAACTGTTGTTTAAAAACGCTCCATACATTGAATTCATCATTAATTTCCGTGCCTGTTGGCATAGATGATCATGTCTCTCCACAACTTTCTGTCTCTACAGATATTTATTAATTCTGTTACTGTCTTCCCATGAAACCATTTTCCTAAACTGCCGCTATCTCTGTTTACTCTATTTTGTCTATCCCATATATTTCCAGTTATTTTAATTTCTTGCAGCTTCTCAATACCTGTTACACTGTATTCTAACGTTAAATATGAAATCGTTACAAACAACACTGCAATGTTAAAAACATTCTAGATCATTCACTGCAACATTTGGTCCGAAACGCGATTGTCAACTCGCACATTGGTTATTTCCATTGAGAGATTGCGCAGATATCAAGTGTTATTATACTGTAGACAAATGATTGCACACAGAGCCAAAACACTAGAGCAACATCTTGTATCCAGGAACCAATCAAGTATGAGTAAGCACAATAATTCCAAAACAGGCTCTTCTATGGGAAACATCAGGATACAAAGGAAAAGAAGAAGACCAAGAAAGATAGTAAAAAGAACACTTACAAGAGAAGCGAAGTTGGCAATCATAGACTCAATATTAAGATTGAGTTACATCTTGTTAAGAATAGAGAAAGATGGCAAAAAAACATTACGAGCTCTATGTGAAGTCTAACTGCGCTGGAAGGATCAAGATTATGAAGCAAAATAAAAATTAGTATTTTTTTTAAAAAAAAAGACATGTCAACGGGAAGAAGTTAAAACTGAAACAAGAAAGGCTTCTTGTAAAGATGTATAAGGAATATTATGTTCGTTGACTACCTTTCAAAGACCGAACGCTTTTTTTTATGGTTGGTATTACGGCAGGCCATCAGACCCTTCACAGTAAAAAAAAAAAAATCTGTACTTTTGCGTGAGCCGTACAGTAGTGTATATCTACACAAATTTTACCACGATTTCAAAGTGACTACGGTATGGGACGCACCAAGATGGACGCTTGTTTGCGTTCGAGCCATGATGTAAACAATGTTGACTTTGCTTGTCTCCAACGGTTTGTCTCATTCTATTAGAGAACATCACGCTATCTGTTATCACAGCGAGTTGGCGGATTTTTAGAAATGTAATCACGGGTTTGATAATAAATGTTTGTACACAGTTCGTTAACTATCGCTGTAGATCAAGTCTTTATTCTGGAAGCTAATGACCTAACTTGTGCAGACGGTTGGTTTGGGGCAAATTGTACGTTACAATGTCACTGCTATAATGACTCAGTTTGTGACAAAACTACAGGGATATGCCCAAACAATGACAGTTGTCAGCACGAATATTTCGGACCCCAGTGTCAGTACTTGGATCTTACGCCCAAAAATCTTAACCTTCTTTCCTGTTTGATAACAACGACACCTCATGTAATCCGGACACAAATTCTACATCAGTTGAGGCAACTCTCAATCAATCTTTGCCGTTCTCCTGGTTTAGGATTTATGTAAATGACTTAACTAATCCCGTCACGGTAAAACTAAATGGTTCTGCCTCATGTAACAATGAATCAAGGTTTGTAGTTAGTCAGCACGAGATTGATGTCTTTTGCTCTGGAGCTGGTCTGGTCAACAAGTTACGGATGGAAGGGGCGATAGATGCAAATATCTGCTCCATCTACATTGGCGAGGGTCGGAATGTGGCTCTCAAATAGAACACAAACCAGACCGACACATTTAATGCTTGTTATACAGGAGACGGATGTGGACCAGAGGCCGCGGTTAATGGCAAAACAAAGACCAATCTCTATGACAATGACTGCACACACACACACAAATGAGATGTGGAACCAATCCTGTTTACTAGTATCTGAACTTTGCCACACCCCAGAAGATTCACACCATTCGAATCTATCATCGAGCAAGCACTATGATTACGGTAAAGAATGCCACTCTACAGGCTTTCTCTGACAGTGGCGGTGTGGTGTTCCAGTATAATTATATCATCATCAAGTACCGGACCTACTGGCGTAAGTGATCATGTCTCTCCACAACTTTCGATCTCGGCAGCTATTTATCATTTCTGTTGTTGACCTTCTGCCAAGCCATTCTCTTAAGCTGTTGGTTATTTTTTCTCTTTGCTTCCCTCTATCTCTTCGTCCCTCAATTTTTCTAGTTGTTACAATATATTCCAGTTGTTCTCTTCTCATTATATGGCCAAAAAAATTATGATTATTTCTTCCTAATATCATAATGATATATCATACCCAAATGTTTCTGTGAACACTATTGTAGTCACCATACAAACGCCAATAGAACACATTAAGATTGAGTTCGCACAGATCATTTCGCAGACCGACAGTGCACTGACGGTGTGTGAGGTGCAAACATTTACAGACACCTATTGTCTGGACGGGCATTCTGGGTCGTTTTGTGAAGTGTGTAGTGGGTGTAGCAAAGGCTGCAACGTCATCATCGGTACATGTCACGGCAACTGTTCACATGGGATCTATGGACACAACTGCTCCAGGTCTTGTCTCAGTGTCTGTCCTTTATGTGAAAAAAAATCCGGAAAATGCCTACAATGTAAACATCCTGGCTATACATGTAATGACACTTGTCCCGATGGTAACTTTGGATTACAGTGCGAACAGACGTGTTCTGATGGCTGTGACATCATATGTGACCCGGAAAGTGCAGACTGTACGTGCAAGGAAACGTACTACGGGTCAGTCTGCACTCTCAAATGTCCGGACAACTGTTTCAACGACACCTGTGAACAGTCAACCGGGAACTGTACATGCAAGAGAACGTTCTGCGGGTCAGACTGCACTCTCAAATCTCCGGACAACTGTTTGAACGGGACCTGTGAACAGTTAACCGGGGCCTGCGTCTCGTATGTCGATGATTCCCACGTTAAGAAGAGTCTGCCGACTACAACAAATCCAAGCTTATGGATAGCTTTCGCGATCGCTGCTTTTCTACCTCCTCTTCTGCTTCTCTCGATTCTCAGTGTATATCCGTGCTAGTCGTAGCTCATATCTTAGTGGGTGTCTGCGATAGCCATGGCTGACATCTTAATGGGTGTATGTGCTGTCCATGGCTCGTATCTTAGTGTGTGTCTGGGCTGGCCATGATTCATATCTTAGTGTGTGTCTGGACTGGCCATGGCTCATATCTTAGTGTGTGTCTGGGCTGGCCATGATTCATATCTTAGTGTGTGTCTGTGCTGTCCATGGCTCATATCTTAGTGTGTGTCTGGGTTGGCCATGATTCGTATCTTAGTGTGTCTGTACTGGCCATGATTCATATCTTAGTGTATTTCGGTGCTAGCCATAGCTCATATCTTAATGTGTTTCTGTGCTAGACATGGTTCATATCTTGGTGTGTTTCCGTGAAGCTATGGCTCATATCTTAATGTGTTTCTGTGCTAGCCATGGCTCATATCTTAGTGTGTTTCTGTGCTAGCCATGGCTCATATCTTAGCTTGTGTGTGTGTGTGTGTGCTAGCCATGGCTCATATCTTGGTGTGTGTGTCATCTTAGTCATATCTCATATCTTGGTGTGTCCGTGCTAATCATGTCTCATATCTTTATGTGTGTCTGTGTTTAGTCATATTTCACATCTTAGTGTGTATCTGTGTTAGTCATGTGTCATACCTTTGTGTGTGCATGTCTGGGTTAGTGATATCTCATATCTTTGTGTGTGCATGTCTGCGTTTGTCACCTCTAGTGACTCGGGCAGATGGTGCTCGTAAACCGGGGAGGGCCGACCATCTAAGAGCAGAATCACCCTACAGAAAAGGCAATCTGTTGCCTTGCAGGAAGATTGGGGACAATCAAAGGCTAAGGAAAGCAAACCTGAATAAAATGCTGGCTGAAATCTGATGCACTGGGACACTGACGCAGAACACAGTGCAACGTTTTAACGGGTGTTCAATCAGAGTGGATCTGGCAGACTCTAATTATGATGTTCTGTCTGTGGGGGCAATCAACACACTTAACCTGACAGCAGACTTCATCTGAGAGTCTGGATCCTACTCTGATTGATTCCTGATAGCAGAGAGAGAGAGAGAGAGAGAGAGAGAGAGAGAAATTTTACCACAGACCCAGCTGGTCAGTAGCGAGTGCACTAACCGCTCAACCACCTTTAATGGGTACCGAATTGTTTTCTGGGAAAGTAATGCGGCACGGGTGCAATACCGACCACATTACCTAAAAAATCATGTCCTGAAGGTCTGTAAAAATTATGGTCACTAACACCATATTCCCTATACGCCACTTGGCGTGACAGCGGCTCTTTACTTTTTACTTTACAATGGTACCAAGAATTAAGTGCTACAATGGTGCCGGCGAACTCCTCTGAACCCAGAGAGGCAATATGATTCGCGTAATCACAAGACACAAGAGAGAGAAGTAATCATACATGTAGAGAGAGAGGTAATCATAATGTACGAAGTCGGTACAGTGTTTTGGTAAAGTGAAGCGCGACAAAAAGGAACTAGAAATACTAGCACAGAAAAAGTTACAAGGAGAGTTAAGTAATAACCTTCTGATTTCAAAGAATACATTCTAAATGCTGATTTTTGCGTCGACTACTGTGTCCTTGCGATTTAGTCGATTCACCAGAAAGTGATTTTTTTTTTTTTTAAAAGATTTTACAGAGACTAGGTTTAACATAAATGGAATTGTGTGTGTGCGGATAATCATCATCATCATGTACTATGGCTGCTATCATAGGTGATCATGTCTCTTCACAACTTTCGATCTTGACAGTTATTTATCATTTTTTATGTTGACCTTCTGCCAGGCTATTATTTTAAGCTGTCTGGTATCTTTTCTATTTGCTTCCTTCTGTCTCTTCGTCACTCAATTTTCCCAGTTGTTACAAATATATTACAGCTTCTCCCTTCTCATTACATGACCAAGAAATGATAATTGTTTCTTCCCAATATTGGATATTAGCTCTCTTTTTGCTTTGGCCTCTTTCAGGACGCTTTGATTACTCTTCTTATCTGTCCATGATATTCTCAACATTCTTCTGTAAGACCACATTTCTACAGCCTCCAGTGATTTTCTTGTCTGTTGTCCGTGATTCACATCCATATGTTAAGACTGGCTCTACATAACATTTGAGAACCCGTTTTCTGGTGCGGATAATATATATCTGGAAATGCAATATTATACCATATCTTAAATTGCAAAACTAATAGTTGTATACAAGTTATAAATACCAACAAGCAACAAATGGACATCAACATGAACGGACACAAACATAAGTCTATGCATCTTTTTAATACCGAATACAAGTTATAATAAAAGCTTGTAAAAATGCACTGTAACTGACTGAGAAATGAAAAACAAAACTTTGGATGATATTCGGAAATGCGTTACGTAACGGGTTAATACGGGTCATTGAAAATCGGTCACGGGAAAGTTAAGTAATAAGCTCCAAATTTAGCTGCGAATGTTTGGTAATAAACTGTGTTCAGTTCTATTTCAGCTACAGTTTGGACCATAAATTCGTACTATTATAAATTATGAATCCTGCGACAAATTTTCCTAGGATGAAATGTTTCCGGCGATGAAATTTAACTAACACAAATTTTCCCTGACATGAACTTTCCTTGCAAAGGATTTTACCTGTGACGAAACTTCCCCGCGATCATTCTTCTTTTGATGAATTTTCCACGAAATTTGTTCCTGGGTCTCTCAAAAAGCAATAAGCTGACAAAATTTAGTTGTGGTTAGTCGTGAAGGTATAAAACATCAGGTAGAGAATGTATTTCTTTTTAAATCTCATCATCATCATCGAGTGCCTTCTCCGCAACGACGGTTGGCTACCATGGAGCGCCATTCTGCTGTGTCACTTGCTTTGATTGTGCAGGTTGTTATAGGCTGATTTGTCCATCTTTTGATGTTGCTCGTCCATGTTAGGCTTGGTCTGCCTCTGCCTCTTTTACCTTGTATTTTCCCCTCCAGGATTACTTTTAGTAGGCTGTTGTGTCTTTTAACATGGCCCAAAAATCGCATTTGTCTTGTTTGAATTGTGCTTAGTATGTTCTCTTTTCATTTTTAGTTGTTTTAAGACTTCGTCGTTTGTTTTCTTTTCCTTCCATCTAATTCTACCTATTCTTCTATATATCCATATTTCAAAGGCTTCAATTCTCTGTTCTGTTTTCTTGTCTAATGTCCATGTTTCAGCACCATATAGGACTATTGAGAAGATGTAACATTTTGCTATTCTTAGTTTTAGCCCTGGTGTTATTTGTTTTGATGTTAGTGTGTTCTTCGTGGCATTAAAATTACTTTTGCCATTCCTATCCTTTTGTTTATTTCAGTTGAACATTTTCCATCACTGGCTATAGCATGTCCAAGGTAGTTGTAGTTCTGAACTATCTCCAGGTCTATTCCTTCAATTTTGATATCCACTTGGGGGTTTTGAGTATTTTCTTTGTTTATGATCATAGTTTTAGTCTTTTTGATATTCATATATAGTCCATATTTTTTGCTTGTCATGTTTATTTTATTAAGTAATTGTTGTAGATCTTTAGAATTTTCTGCTGGCAGTACAGTATCGTCAGCATATCTTAGGTTATTGATTATCTTTCCATTAATTTGTAGGCATGACATCTCTATGATGATTTTAAAGATTTGCTCAGTGTATAGATTGAACAAGCTTGGTGATAGGATGCATCCCTGTCTTACTCCTCTTTTTATATCAATGGGTGTAGAATTCTCTTTGTTATATTTTATTATTGCTGTTTGCTCCCAGTATAGATTACATATTAGTCGTATGTCCATGTCATCTAGATGTATCTCTTTTAGGCATTCTATAAGTTGTTTGTGGTGTACTCTATCAAAAGCTTTGGTGTAGTCTATGAAGCAGGCGTATATTGGTTTATTTACTTCTGTGTATTTTTCAATTAATGTTCTCATGCAGAATATGGCTTCTTTTGTCCCGCTATTTTTCCTAAATCCAAATTGCTGCTCATCTAATTCAGTATTGATTTTATTCTGAATCCTTCCTTGCATAACTTTTAGCAAGGTTTTTGTAACATGGCTCATTAGGCTTATTGTTCTAAAGTCACTGCATTCAACTGCACCATTCTTTTTAGGCAATGCAATGAAAGTTGATGTTTTTAGTTCATTTGGTATGTATACTGTGTGGTATATGTCGTTGCATATGTCTGTAATCACTTCAATGCCAAAATCTTCTATAGCTTGTTTCAAAACATATGCCCAACTTCAAAACGCTATTACTCTCTAATCATTTGTTAAATACTTTTGAAATTTTCCAAATGTTATTAGAATGCAAAAGACCCTTTAAATGTATATTTAACAAATATCTTGCAGCTGCAGTTTTCTTAAAGCGGCGATATTTCTTTGATGTTTGTCAAAATTGTAAATTGTGAAGCCCTAAATAATAGAAATTACCGTAGTTGCTGGTCTACGATTAATTTTCACTAGGTAAAGGCGTGGCCGTAATGGGGAAATAACTGGATAAAACAAAACACCAGGATAATTATTGTCTGCTCAGTTCGAGGACGGACGATAATATCAAGGTATACCTGTATGTCCAATTTTCATAGTTGTGTGGTCCTGAAAAGGACCGTTTGTTGAAATAATTTAAGGTAATATAGGGGCCAACATTGTGGGGGCTATATACTTTCATTCTGAATCAGACGAGTCTAAAAGATTAATAACTGTTTGGGGTTGAACATTCCACAAACCATCATTTTTCCAATATTCCTCTTCCTGTTTTATGACGTGGTCTTCACATTTAGCCCAATAATCTTTGTCTATATTTAATAAAGCGAGATTAGCAAGAGTCTTTACATCGCATATTTTGAATGTTGTATTTTCATCTGCCACTTGTCCTTTTAATTTTGCCCAGATTAGTTCTATTGGATTTAAATGAGCATGGTAAGGTGGCAGCCTCAAACTTATATGACCGTGCTCTTGGATAATCTTATCTATTTGAAAAATCTTTGTCTGTTTTTGCTTTACTAGAGATAGTAATTCAGGTTTTAAGTACATGTTATTAAATTGTATGTGCTCCTTTGTGAGCCATATCTTAATAGCATCTTTTGTACTGGATGACGTCGGGACTTTATCTTCAAGTGCAACAATGTTGTGGTACGCTGCATTGTCCATTATTAGGCAAGATGGTCGATCTAGTGATGGGAGAACAGAATTTTCAATCCAATGTCTAAATATGTGACCATTCATCTCAGAGTGATAATCCCGATTGTCTATGGATTTTGAAAGAAAAATGAGCTCTGCATTCTGTATTAGTCCATGTTGTCGACTACCTGCATGAGCAATTATCAAGCGCTGTCCTTTGCTGCTAGGTATTAATCTCTTAATCTTTCCATCTGTTGACTGCCATTCCCTTTGGTTAGTGTGGTGAGCATTGATCCATGTTTCATCCAAGTACACAATATCATAACCTTGCTTGCGCACCTCTTTTACTTCACGTAAGTACTTGCTTCTCATGACTACTATATGTGGCTTCTCACAGATGATGTTTCGTCCATTGGAATACTTTCTGAATGTAAAGCCTGCAGCTCTCACATTCCTCCATAATATAGACTTTGATATTTCAATACTGTTGTTCTTTTTCAGCGACACTTTTAATTTTCTTATTGTAAAAGTTTCATTCATACCCAACATTTTGCGAATTTGACTTCTAATAAGTTCACTGTCGAAATTGTCCAACATTTTTGCTCTTCCTTGTGATTTTGTATATTTGGAACATTGACGGTCACGTGCTTGAATCCAGCGATTAAATGACCGTTTAGATAAATCCAAAATGTGTCTTGTCCTATTCTCAGGGTTTTCTAAAGAATGAAATAATCTTCCTCGTTTAGCCTCTTTGCAAAAATAGTCATACATTTTTATTGCGATGTTTTGTAAACTGCAGAATTTCATTTTAAGATTCATGATAAATGTTAGCGTTCCACGTCTACACCTATGAATTAACGGAAATGGAACACACAATGCCTCGTGTTTTCTACAAGTGTCTAATTGTGTCAGACAGCTCACGTTTAAAGCGTGCAAAATCATAAATTTGACCGTGTATAGATTTGTAATCGCTATTTTTAACTTAAATACTGTAAACACTAAGTTTTGACTACATCAATGGGTCGTTATAAATTTATATAAATCAAATAAGCAATAATAATAACCAAATGTTTGTTTTTAATGAAATTAATTCCCTGTTGGGTTCTAATCATTATAACTTTACATGCAAATTTTGAAAAAATTACAAAAAGCGGTTTAAAAGATATTGATTTAAAAGTTGGGCACGAATTATGAAACAAGCTATAGTGCCTGTATCATCTCTATCTGTATGCTGTCAGGTCCTGCTGCTTTTCCCTTTTTCATTGTTTTTATATCTTTTTCCACCTCAGATTTTAAGATTTTATAGCCTGATGTACATTTTATAACTGGTTTCTTGTCCCTTTGATCCTGAAATAGTTCTGTTATATATTCCTGCCATCTATCTATAATATCCTTATTGTCTGTTAGCATTTTTCCTTTTTTTTTTTTTTTGTCTGCAATGCATCCACCTTCAGTGGCTTTTTTATTTGTCATTCTCTTTATTTATGTGTGCATTGCTCTTAAGTCTTGCTTGCTTTCCATAGTTTCTATTTCTATACATTTTTGGCTGAGCCAGTTTTCTTTTGCCTTTTTGCACATTTTGCATAACGAAAAGCATACAAGAAACCTGCGACACCTTACCCGAAAGAGAAAATGGATAACTAACACCATGTTAGAAAAAATGGAAGAAAACGGAACTCATTATCTATTTTACTGTATTGGGCAGTGTTCTTCGCTTGTCTCCTTTCTTCCATTTTTTCTAACATGGTGTTAGTTATCCATTTTTTTTTCTCCTTTGGGTAAGGTGTCGCAGGTTTCTTGTATGCTTTTCTTTATGCACTGCCATTTGGTTGTTACTTTTTCATCAGGATTTTCTCTTCTGTATTGTTTAATTCCTTCTTCGAGCAGCTTCTGGTATGTGTTCTTTACTTGTATTGTATATGTATCTTTAATATCTTTTTTATTTAAAGCTGTTATGTCTAGTGGATTTGTTGATGAATTAGACTTTTGCTTGATTCTCTTTAGTCTGATTTTCATTTTAATCATTACAGAATTGTGATCTGAATTAATATCTGCTCCTGTGTAGGTTTTGGCTTTCTTTACGCTGTTACGGAACCTTTCTTTTATTTTAAATGTAACCCATTAAATTGGCATGGACGCATTATATCTTCGACTTACGGCCCGATACACGTCATCGGCATGGGTAGATTTGCTGAACAATTTTAGTTTCCTCTTTTACACTTGTAACTGCTAAAGGCTCTTTAATGTGTGCACAGTGCTCACGGGACCTATTTTTTACCCGTATCCAAGAGGAAGGCATTAGATCTCACTGTCCATAGACCAGGGGAGGATAACGTCACGAAGAAACCACCAACTAGAAGAATTACCATAGCCTGTGGCAAGATTCAAACCAGGGACATCCTGTCTGGAGGTCATATGACCAGCATTTATTACTGATAGTAAAATGGACAATGGAATTGACATGCGATGTAGTAAATAGACCGTGGAATTTACATGTGATGGAGTAAATAGATAATGGAATTGACATGCGATGTAGTAAATAGACAAGGAAATTACATGTGATGGAGTAAATAGACAATGGAATTTACATATGATGTAGTAAATAGACAATGGAATTTACATATGATGGAGTAAATAGACAATGGAATCTACATGTGATGGAGTAAATAGACAATGGAATTTACATGTGATGGGGTAAATAGACAATGGAATTTACATGTGATGGGGTAAATAGACAATGGAATTTACATGTGATGGAGTAAATAGACTATGGAATTTACATGTGATGGAGTAAATAGACAATGGAATTTACATATGATGGAGTAAATAGACAATGGAATTTATATGTGATGTAGTAAATAGACAATGGAATTTATATGTGATGTAATAAAGTAAACAAAACATTGGGCCTGCTAGCCTCTCTCCACAACAAACACAAACAAGTGCTATAAGCATTTTTTTTAAATATGCAATCAACAAAACATTTCCATATCCTACTTATGTTACCAACGTCAGATATGGCCACTCCAGGAGTAGACATCGATAACCACAAAAATGAGATATATAAGGAAATCAGATGAAGCTACGAAAGTCGGAAGTGAGTCAATATGAATTTGCACAGAACCAATCTAGAGCTCAAAGGTGGTAGATAATTAATAGAACGAATTGGGACATAACCAATCTAGAGCTCAAAGGTGGTAGATAATAGAAAAAATGGGACATAACAATCTAGAGCTCAAAGGTGGTAGATAATAGAAAGATTGGGACATAACCAATCTAGAGCTCAAAGGTGGTAGATAATAGAAAGAATTGGGGCATAACCAATCTAGAGCTCAAATTGGGGCATAACCAATCTAGAGCTCAAAGGTGGTAGATAATAGAAAGAATTGGACATAACCAATCTAGAGCTCAAAGGTGGTAGATAATAGAAAGAATTGGGACATAACCAATCTAGAGCTCAAAGGTGGTAGATAATAGAAAGAATTGGGACATAACCAATCTAGAGCTCAAGGTGGTAGACAATAGAAGGAATGGGACATAACCAATCTAGAGCTCAAAGGTGGTAGACAATAGAAAGAATTGGGACATAACCAATCTAGAGCTCAGAGGTGGTAGATAATAGAAAGAATTGGGACATAACCAATCTAGAGCTCAAAGGTGGTAGATAATAGAAAGAATTGGGACATAACCAATCTAGAGCTCAAAGGTGGTAGACAATAGAAAGAATTGGGACATAACCAATCTAGAGCTCAAAGGTGGTAGACAATAGAAAGAATTGGGACATAACCAATCTAGAGCTCAAGGTGGTAGATAATAGAAAGAATTGGGACATAACCAATCTAGAGCTCAAAGGTGTAGATAATAGAAAGAATTGGGACATAACCAATCTAGAGCTCAAAGGTGGTAGACAATAGAAAGAATTGGGACATAACCAATCTAGAGCTCAAAGGTGGTAGATAATAGAAAGAATTGGGACATAACCAATCTAGAGCTCAAAGGTGGTAGATAATAGAAAGAATGGGACAAACCAATCTAGAGCTCAAAGGTAGTAGATAATAGAAAGAATTGGGACATAACCAATCTAGAGCTCAAAGGTGGTAGACAATAGAAAGAATTGGGACATAACCAATCTAGAGCTCAAAGGTGGTAGATAATAGAAGAATTGGGACATACCAATCTAGAGCTCAAAGGTGGTAGATAATAGAAAGAATTGGGACATAACCAATCTAGAGCTCAAAGGTGGTAGACAATAGAAAGAATTGGGACATAACCAATCTAGAGCTCAAAGGTGGTAGATAATAGAAAGAATTGGGACATAACCAATCTAGAGCTCAAAGGTGGAGATAATAGAAAGAATTGGGACATAACCATCTAGAGCTCAAAGGTAGTAGATAATAGAAAGAATTGGGACATAACCAATCTAGAGCTCAAAGGTGGTAGACAATAGAAAGAATTGGGGATAACCAATCTAGAGCTCAAAGGTGGTAGATAATAGAAAGAATTGGGACATAACCAATCTAGAGCTCAAAGGTGGTAGACAATAGAAAGAATTGGGACATAACCAATCTAGAGCTCAAAGGTGGTAGACAATAGAAAGAATTGGGACATAACCAATCTAGAGCTCAGAGGTGGTAGATAATAGAAAGAATTGGGACATAACCAATCTAGAGCTCAAAGGTGGTAGATATAGAAAGAATTGGGACATAACCAATCTAGAGCTCAAAGGTGGTAGACAATAGAAAGAATTGGGACATAACCAATCTAGAGCTCAGGTGGTAGACAATAGAAAGAATTGGGACATAACCAATCTAGAGCTCAAAGGTGGTAGATAATAGAAAGAATTGGGACATAACCAATCTAGAGCTCAAAGGTGGTAGATAATAGAAAGAATTGGACATAACCAATCTAGAGCTCAAAGGTGGTAGACAATAGAAAGAATTGGGACATAACCAATCTAGAGCTCAAAGGTGGTAGATAATAGAAAGAATTGGGACATAACCAATCTAGAGCTCAAAGGTGGTAGATAATAGAAAGAATTGGACATAACCAATCTAGAGCTCAAAGGTAGTAGATATAGAAAGAATTGGGACATAACCAATCTAGAGCTCAAAGGTGGTAGACAATAGAAAGAATTGGGACATAACCAATCTAGAGCTCAAAGGTGGTAGATAATAGAAAGAATTGGGACATAACCAATCTAGAGCTCAAGGTGGTAGATAATAGAAAGAATTGGGACATAACCAATCTAGAGCTCAAAGGTGGTAGACAATAGAAAGAATTGGGACATAACCAATCTAGAGCTCAAAGTGGTAGATAATAGAAAGAATTGGGACATAACAATCTAGAGCTCAAAGGTGGTAGATAATAGAAAGAATTGGGACATAACCAATCTAGAGCTCAAAGGTAGTAGATAATAGAAAGAATTGGGACTAACCAATCTAGAGCTCAAAGGTGGTAGACAATAGAAAGAATTGGGGCATAACCAATCTAGAGCTCAAAGGTGGTAGATAATAGAAAGAATTGGGACATAACCAATCTAAAGCTCAAAGGTAGTAGATAATAGAAAGAATTTGGACATAACCAATCTAGAGCTCAAAGGTGGTAGATAATAGAAAGAATTGGCACAGAACCAATCTAGAGCTCAAAGGTAGTAGATAATAGAAAGAATTGGTTTATGAACCAATCTGGAACTCAGAGCTACCCACAGGTGCTATGGATGTGATTGGATTTTCTGGTGTGATCAGGAAAGAAATTAGTACTAAAGGACAGTGTAAAAAAAAATATATTGAAATCGGTTGCACATACATAAATAATATAAGAACAATAGAAACCATCAAAACCAAAGTGTGGAACTAAATAAAAGTTTCTAATTCATAGGAAATTGTGGCTATTACAATGTACAATGCTTGCTTGCTTGCGTTCGTCCGATGAATTAAGGAGTGTACCTCGTCATCATCCGCCCTTAAAAGGACGTTAAGTAGGCGTGTCTGCGTTGTGTTGTGGTGTACAGTATAACGTTATATTTGCGCCTTTCGGCCCAACACATCCGACTTCAGCATGACATTTTTGAGTACCGGGTTGTCTTCCCTCTTCGATCCCTACTCGCTTGGCCAGACTAGACAGGTTAGTCTGTTACTAGAGGCACCATGTGGTGGAGCAGGGTCTGGATGGTTCTGGTTCACCGATCCTGGCGCAAGCTATCAGCTGTCTGTGGGTCGCTGACAACTTCCAGCTCTGGTGCTGGGAGGCGCGCCTTCGCCTCCACAACAATGTACAATCAAATAAACTGCGTAGTTGGAAGTCAGAATTTACAATAAACAGAGGACTCACAATCAAAAAGTAGAATAGAAAAGTCTCAGTCAAATAATAGAATAATAGCAGAAACAGGAACCTGAGTCGAAGTTTGACAAATCGACTTCGCAATCTTCTTGTTGAAAAATATTGTATTAGAGAAGACACTTTCTGTTATCTTTGAAGAATTTATAATCACAACCAATCTATAACTAGTGTATAAATCCAGCACTGCTGCACAAAGGCATGTGCTATAGATCACATGCTGATTGTACGCTTACCTGAAACAGCCCGAAATATTAAATTATTATATAATTATTTTTTTCTACTCAGCCACACCACGACATAAAAAAAAAGAAAAAAAGTAAAGAGCCTCCGCCACACTAAGTGGCGTATAGGGAATATGGTGTTAGTGACCATACATTTTACAGACCTTCAGCACATGATTTTTGGGATAATGTGGTCGGTATTACGCCCGTGCCGCTTTACTTTCCCAGAAAAAAAAATCCGGTATCCATTAAAGGCTGGGTGAATCGGAAGCCGTCGGTTGGGATCGAACCCTACCTCTTGTCCCTTGTAGTACAGTTCACTAACCACTGAGCTATCGCGGCACCCATACCACAACATACTGTCTACATTTAACATATTCCAAAAGTATAAGCATTCGTATTCAAAATAATTTAAAGATTGAAAATCTACAAGCTGACACCATTGGTGTTTTCAATAATAACTTACTAGACCAAGCATCGTATAACATCAGTCAAACCACATTAAACCTACTGAGACAAGGGGGAAAACGTACGGGTTTTAATCATACACTGTCTTTGATTATTTATACCGTTGTTGTTAAAAAACATATTTTTTTTTTTGTTTCACATTTTCCTGCTATTTAGCTTTAGATTTTATCTATTTATTCAGGATTATACTTTTTTTTAAAGATGATAGTCATATGTTGGACATGTGCTGAGAAGAGATAATAACCGAATAGCAAAGCAAGCCCTCATGTGGGAAACAACAGGTAAGAGGAAAAGAGGAAGACCCAGAGAGACACTGAGAAGAACATTGATGAGAGAGGCAAGAGCAGCAGGAATCGGCTCCCTCAATGAGATAGAGCTGCTTGCACAGAACAGAGACAAATGACGATATTTGATAAAATATCTTTAAAAGAATGGAAAACTGCTAGAACAAAAAATTTAGATAGGAGAGGGAGTATCTTGGGCTACGCCCTATGGGCCGGCTACGTCTCGAAAGGTCAATAGATATAGACAGATACTTTTTTTAAAGTGTCCTACAGCTCCTTCAAACCTTTATATCTTGTTATTCTGAGCTGTCTTAGAAGGCAAACATGTATCTCAAACTGAATTGTTCAGAGTGCAAACAATACGGAATGTGTTCTGCTTATTTTGGAGATTAGCCACACATATATCTCGAATTGGAGATTAGCCACACATATATATCGAATTGGAGATTAGCCACACATATATCTCGAATTGGAGATTAGCCACACATATATCTCGAATTGGAGATTAGCCACACATATATCTCGAATTGGAGATTAGCCACACATATATCTCGAATTGGAGATTAGCCACACATATATCTCGAATTGGAGATTAGACACACATATTATCTCGAATTGGAGATTAGCCACACATATATCTCGAATTGGAGATTAGCCACACATATATCTCGAATTGGAGATTAGCCACACATATATCTCGAATTGGAGATTAACCACACATATATCTCGAATTGGAGATTAGCCACACATATATCTCGAATTGGAGATTAGCCACACATATATCTCGAATTGGAGATTAGCCACACATATATCTCGAATTGGAGATTAGCCACACATATATCTCGAATTGGAGATTAGCCACACATATATCTCGAATTATCAACCATTTCAAAGCAGGAGTCGTCAGTCGCTGGATGTTGCGGTACATGCTGAGGAGAGGATCTGACCACATATGGTGGACATGTTCAGAGTGCAATGATGATAACCCACAAAGAATTCAAAAACTCAATCATCTCCTGATCTAAACTTCTAGACATTGTTACCGACAAGTGAAAATCACTTGCCAAAAATGCTACCACAATAGTGTAAATATGTATGATTTCACAAAATTAAACGTGTCTGATCACAAGAAAGTAATTGTGTCTGATCTCAAGAAATTAATGTGTCTGATCACAAGAAAGTAATTGTGTCTGATCACAACAAAGTAATCCAGTCTCAGCAGTGAGGCCCGGCTTGAAACGTCAATTACTCATGGACGGAAAAAATATGAGTACCTCCGAAAACGGAGTTATCTGCCTGTGCGGCGAGGGATCCATGTTCCCACGGCTGCCAAGGAAAAACTGATGGATTAACACGCAAAATTCAGTTGATCTTAGAATTAAACAGTACACATCTTAGCTGAGTGACTTAATTGCTTCTCAAACAATTCTCCTTGTTAAAACTCTTAATAAATTCCATTCTACAAGTACACTGTTTTAACTCTCTAAATCCCACAATCTGGTACACTGTTATAACTCTCTAAATCCCACAATCTGGTACACTGTTTTAACTCTCTAAATCCCACAATCTGGTACACTGTTATAACTCTCTAAATCCCACAATCTGGTACACTGTTATAACTCTCTAAATCCCACAATCTGGTACACTGTTATAACTCTCTAAATCCCACAATCTGGTACACTGTTATAACTCTCTAAATCCCACAATCTGGTACACTGTTTGTAACTCTCTAAATCCCACAATCTGGTACACTGTTATAACTCTCTAAATCCCACAATCTGGTACACTGTTTTAACTCTCTAAATCCCACAATCTGGTACACTGTTATAACTCTCTAAATCCCACAATCTAGTACACTGTTGTAACTCTCTAAATCCCACAATCTGGTACACTGTTATAACTCTCTAAATCCCACAATCTGGTACACTGTTATAACTCTCTAAATCCCACAATCTGGTACACTGTTTGAACGAGAAATAAAGTATTTGATTCCTGAATTGGAAATAATTATTTGAATCTTGAAATCTAAACAGGAAACTTAAGAAGTGATCGGTGAAGTGCATTGCCTTAAGGGATGAATATGTTTTGAAGGACTAAATAAATTTCACACCAATTTTCAGGAATATAACTCCATTCCTTCATACTATAGTACTAAACTAACTTATGACATGGCTTGATACATAATGGTATCAGATCTTACTAACTTCTCTCTCACACAATACCCTGCAGGAAATATATACTCTCACAAAATGGTAACCAATGATACACAACAGCCTACTAAAAGTCACATTGGAAGGGAAAATGCAAGGTGAAAGAGACAGAGGCAGACCAGGACTAACATGGACGAGTAACATCAAAACATGGACTAGTCAGCACGGACAACCTGCACTATCAAAGCAAGAGACAGAGCAGAATGTTGCTCCATGGTAGCCAACCTTCAATGCGAGGGTTGGCACTTAATGATGATGATACATGCATCTTTCTTAATGATTTCTTAGTTAGGTGCAAACTTTACTGACTCTCCTACGTAAGAGTTTTTCATGAGAAAATGGAGATCTAAACATTATGAATAAATAAAAATACATGAATATAAGCAGCAAATGTTATTAATGAATCAACAGTCAGGAATGCAAGTATGCACACACTATTTATGTACAATATGTGACACAATATGAACACAAAAATGAGTACAATAATTTTAATTTCAGCACATGTATTTATAAAATGTTGCTCTCATCACAGCCCACTTGAAGAAATGTCTCAAGCCAGCTCTGCTGCTTCCTCTGTTGTCTATTTCAAGGTCGCTCTAATGTCTTAAAACCTTTATTCTAGGTCTACCCCTTTCTTGGCTTCCTGGAAACAAGTCCTTTATTGTTCTTTCAAATTCACTGTGCCTTTTTGATGTGTTTTGACTTTCCCTGTAAGATGTTGTTTATAAGCCATTTCCTCTAAGAATCTTTTGTAGCATTTTGTTTCGAATTAATAAATTTTCTTCACTGTTTGTGAAGCTTTCCGTGATTTTCAACCACATGTTGCTGTCTGAAGTTACATGCTCTTAATAGTTTTACATCTACTGCCTTGTTGGTTGCGTGCAATATATTCTTTCTTCATTATATTTAATTTGCTATGCTGCTGATGCTACAATAATAAAATAATAAGCTAATAGACTAAGCATTTATGTATGTGGCCAAGATTAAAGGGATCAATTCTTGCAATTACTGCACAGCTGCTTGTTTTTATCCAAATGTGACATTTTAGCTCTAACTGTAGCAATTTTTATAACAATTATAGTGGAAGATATTCTGAGTCTACAATATTCTATCTATTGATCTTTCGAGCCGCAGCCGGTCCATAGGGCGTAGACCAAGATACTCCCTCTCCTATCTAAATTTTTGTTCTAGCAGCTTTCAGTTTTTTTAAAGATATTTTATCAAATCTCGTCATTTGTCTCTGTTCTGTGTAAGCAGCTCTATCTCATTGAGAGAACCGACTCCTGCTGCTCTTGCCTCTCTCGTCAATGTTCTCAATGTCTCTCTGGATCTTCCTCTTACCTGTTGTTTCCCACATGATGGCTTGCTTTGCTATTCGGTTATTATCTCTTCTCACCACATGTCCAACATATGACCATGGTGGACTTCCGTTGTAAAGATGGTGAGATCTAGGTCACGTTCTCTTGATCGCTGCAGTAAGTGCATTCGGAATCTGATTAATTTCGGTTCTCCGTTGTGATTTTCTGCGTTAAAGTAAAAGTGATGATCTTCTTATTACATCTGCGCCGCTAAAACAATGTTGTACGCCGGCAACAGTCCCTTTTTGACAAATCAAATGTTGTGAATGCGACCTTCAAACGTCTAGACTTGATCTGCGCTTTACGTCACATTGGTGCCATTCATGGCCGTTGTTGGAATTCCTTGACGCAAGTTATTTCCATGTTACTTATCAATGTAAACTACTTCGTCAGCCGCAGTTTTATCTTTTTACGGAATTTGCACAGTGTTTTGTTCGTCTTAGACTGCTTTTACTAGAGTAATCAGAAATCGAAAGGGAGCGAAATTGTGTGTACGACTTTTTTGTGTGCTACGTCATCATAATGGTTCATCGAATATCCCTAGACTCTAGACCGGCCGAACGCTAATCTTACGGTCGGTTGTTAGATGTGCGACGGGGATAATCTGACAACTAACTGTGTGTCTATATGTTCGGAATTGGAGTCAACAACGATGGCCTAACATCCTCAAGCGCTCTACATTTTTTTAAAAAATGACGATCATCATTTTTAAGAGGACGTGAACTCCCGATATATGGTGGATAGGCGGCGGGAACAATTAAAGGCTATGCATGAAAAGTGTTCCTTGTTGCAGTTTCCTCATATTCCAAGTGCGTCCGACTTGTTGCAGGAGCTACTGAGTTAAGTGCTCTGTGCACACTGTGAGCTGTGTGTCTCATCCGTTTTGATCATGTTTCGATATTCCAATTGCTTTCGATGAATGATGATATCGTATGACAGGGAACAGTTGGCTGTGTTTACTTTCTCCGCGGTTTCGCCTTATGTCTTTTGGCGTGTGCTGAGACTGCTATGATGGGAACTACATTTACCTTTCTTTGTTTGGGAGATGAGATTCTGATGATTACGCTGGCACGGGCGGTTGAGCAATTATGGATTTTAATTCGTTTGCAGTGATACCGGGGTCTTCCATAACCAAATAACCAAATGACCATCGTCTCTTCTTTATTACTGAAGATAGTGGTAGATTGACGATTTCTCTAATTTCCTCGTTTGTTTTGAATTCGTTTACACGCTATACCAAGTATTTTCCTTATACATTTATTTTCGAATGCGTTAAACTTTGTTTCTATATCTCTTGTTTTCCAGCTTTCACATACATACGTAAGGGTTGATAGTACATTTGATTTGAATAGTCTAAGTTTTGTGTTTGTGCTGATGAGTTTTGATTTCCACAACTTTTCAAGGCTTCTGAAAGACATTGCTGCTTTAGCTATTCTGATTCTAATTTCTTTGCTTGTATCCCCTTCGCGATCAATGTGACTTCCAAGATAGATAAAGTGATCGATCTCTTCCACTGTTTTGTTTTCCATTTACATTTTGTCGTCTGTTGGAATTAAGCTTTTCATGACTTTAGTCTTTTCATGATTGATCTCAGGCCCAATTTTCTGGCTAATGATGATAGTTCATTTGTGTTTTCCTGCATCGTTTTTATCTGACTGCTGATGAGAACTATGTTATGTCATCAGCAAAGTCGAGGTCCTCCAAATGGTCTCCTTGTATCCATTCGATGCCTTTATTACCAGTGCAACATTTCTTCATTATGAAGTCCATAACAACTCCAAATAACAAGGGCGATAAAATACATCCTTGTTTAACCCCAATACTACAATATTCTGCTCACTCTTAAAATCTATATATTATAGGAGGGGTTCAAATTTGTAACACCAGCAAAATTATAAAATATACAGCTGAATTAATGTTTGTTTTGTTCATACTTTTGTAAATTCATGCTTATGAGAATAGACGCTGACAGAAACAGATTGATAAATGTGACACTTTCTGGTGTGAAATATTCCATTTCTAACCTCATATTGTATCAACATTAGACACAACTTTTAATATTTTACTATTTGGTCCAACAATTACTCCTCTTAACCATTCCCCTTTAAAAATTATTCTAGGCAGGTGTGTATAGGAACTAGTGTCACAAAGCATCCACGCTAGCTTAATAGGTAAAACGCCAAGAACACTTTTTAAAAAGTTTGTTAAAAGGAGTGCATGGGCATTTACAGCACGCTCCGCCGGCAGAATAGTCAAAGAAGACAGTGGTGCATACGTTATGACCACGAGTAGCATGACGATGGAGGTGATGGCAGTGACCAGTGCATTCATATGGTTAGAGTCACAAGACTATGTCCACGCCTGCATACTAAGTGACTTGATGAGCATGATAAGAAAAGTGGAAGCGGGCTCTGTATGCATGTATAGGGTAGAGTTATTGCAGAAGTAAAAAATAAGAAAGGTCACCTTTGTCTACATCCCTGGGCATGGGGAAATGAAACAGTGGATAGGTTAGCTAGCTGTGCAGTAGTTGAAGACGGTTAAACATTGGATCGGGCGGACATCATCAATCTCCTCCGAGATGTGGGAAGGGCACAGGACTTAGACTAGGATGAGTCCATGTCACTCATCTGGATGAAAGAGGTGGGAGTTAAAGATGGGCACAGCCAGAAACAAGAAACTTAGTGGGCATATAAGAAGACTTATCAACCAACACAGAACTGGAGTTGTCAGTTGCTGGACACTGTGAGACTTGATGAGGAGGGCATCTGAGCACTTATGAACATATTCGGAGTGCAATGATAATGACCCACAAATAACTCAATAATAACAACAAGAACGAGACTAGTCTACAGTAAGCTGCATACATGCACCTTCCAGATGAACACATTTATCTTAGTAGTGTGTACATTATGATTATGAGTAGCATCACGATGGAGGTGAGGCAGTGACCAGGGCATTCATCTGGTTGAAACCACAAGAATATACCCATGTTATGGCGAAGAGACACCATCTTAAGTCAGAGGTACCGATCATCTAGGGTTAGTGCCGAATCTTGGTTATCATTAGAGGTCAATCTATTCTAAGCCTACAGGTTACAATCATATACAATTGTCAGTGGTGCAATTTAAGTTTTTCGTACAGTGGGTTCCACTCTTGACGCACTAACTAACTATGATATATATATATATATTTCACACTAACGTTAACCTATGATATATATCTAATCTTAAATACACCTTGACAACATACTATATACACTAACTCCAGCTCCTATGATATATATCTAAACTTAACTACACCTTGACAACATACTATATACCTTTGTCAAAGGATGGATGTCCCCAGGTGAGGACACGTCAGTCACAGGATGCTGTCGTACATGCTAAGTAGGGGATCATAGCACGTATGGACATGTTTGGAGTGTACTGAAGATAACTCACAAATAGCTCAAAAACATCAATCTTTGACATGACTTCTAATAAACTAAACTATACCATAGAAGAATTATATGCAGTCTATATTTCTGAAATAAGTATGACAGCTAAACTATCAGTGACAAACTGTGGTGAGTAATTTGATATTTAAGATCAGATTAGAGTACAAAATATTTTTTTAAAAAGTCTTTCCTACCCTGTGATGTTAATAACTGATAAGCAGGAAATGACTCACTCTAAAAATGAAAATGATGTTATGCATCCGATGATTGCAAAGAGCTCATTATCACTATGTAATTAAGGTTAGAAGACATCAGGATATCTCAAGACATGCTTTTAAAGTGTGTGTTATGCATCCAACCAGGCATTTACTTTATTGTATAAAGTATTGAAAATGAAGGCCAAATAAAAATGGCCTGCTTTTTGAGAAAAATGCTTATTTTCTGATAAACTGTTCTGCTTTTTCTTTCATCTGGTAGCCATATATGCAGTGGTCAGTTTTGATGTATGGAAGTGGAAAACTGTTGGAGGCACAGAAACATGGTTTCACAGGAAAATGTATAGAATATAAGAGATATAGCAAAGAAGTTCTAAATAAGATCAAAGCACAAAGGTAGTTTATTACTAACATCAAGAAGAAACAATCATCATATTTTGGCCATGGTATGACAACGGAGAAAGCTGGGATATATAGTGAGAACAGGGAAAATTATGGGAAGAAAAGACAGGGAAAAAGTGTAAAAATATTAGAGTTTAGGAAAAGGGTGGGAAGTTAACAAGAGAATTGATAGACAACTGCCAAGAGAGAAAAAGGTATCTAGCTTTCATTCGCCCGAAGTTTGTCTATATTCGCAATGTCGTTTCCTGTATAAATTTTACGGAAAGAGGTATGATCCAGCCAGCATGACACATAATGATGATGATGATGTTATTCAAGTCATGAAAGAACATTATACCAAAAAAAAAAAACACATGCACAAATTATAGTAGGAATTCAAACCATAAAAAGCACACAGAGAGAGTGTTGTTAACGAACAAAAAATTACATACACAATTACAATGCATGAAAGAAAGAAAATGTGGAGCAGAAGTAGTTAGTGCACCCACCTATTAATCAAGTCATTGGAGGTTTGACTCCCAGCTGCTGCAAGTATTTTCTACCTACACAGTCTCAAAGTTAACTCAGACATTAAACATGGAGACCAGAAAGCTGATTAGCCTGGCATAGTGCTGACCAGATAAATGTGTCAGTGATCACAGAAACATAGAGGCACCAATACTATATTCTCATATATAGACTATATGCTAAATTCTAAAAGGTTCAGAGATCCTTAAAGAGAGGTTCATAAATGTGAGGTTAAATTCTTCTTCTACCTTTCAACTCGCTGTGGAGCAAAGATCTTAACAAACACTTTCCAAGCCGTTCTGTTTCTTGCCATTCTTTTAAGATCCTTCCATGTCTTCCCCATCATCTTCATCTTAGGTTAGATTGTCATTCATAAAATAGTTAGGGGTACGACCCCAGCTGAATTTAACCACCATGTCATCTGAACTAATTTTCCATTAAAAAAGGTACTAAAGAACTTATCCATATTTGAAATAGTAGGTCTTTATCAGTGCATTATTACATGATTTTCAACCACAAGCTCTGACTAACAATTGCTAAAACGATCAAATATCGCTATGAGTCTGTAAAAATTCCGCTACACTACTATGCAGTAGTGTTTGCTTGTTAATCGAAGTAAGGTTTTTTTTTAACTTTCTCAAAAAGTAAAACAAAACAAAAATACATCATGACAAAGGAGTAATAATTTATTACATCTCAGATTTTAAAAAAAAAAAGGATCAAAGATTAAACTAGACAGCAGCCACTCCCAGGATTATCCTTTCTAAAAAGTTGTAAGGTTCGTTATTTGTTTTATGATTAATGGAGTGTTACTTGTTAAGTCACCAAACAAAGTTGACAGTGATTACTTTTCACATGTAGTGCCAGAGCTTTTTTTCAATCATTTCTTTCTTCAGACATAATACAAGACTATTGATAAATTGTCAAAGTATTTTTGTATTATTACAAAACAAAACAAAAGTTCAGGGACCAGACTAGTGCATAAAGAAAAAAGTACTAACTTCAAGTTCTAGAGGGGCCCTGGCTGAATTTAAGCACTGTACCTGCATTATTAATAGGATGAGTACCTTTCATTTTACTTACAAAAAAGGAAACTGAAAGTAAATTTAAGATATGAGAATGGGGGAGGGTGTGTGTGAGAGAGAGAGAGAGAGACAGAGAGAGAGAGAGAGAGAGAGAGAGACAGAGAGAAGAAAGGTAAAGGTAAAGTACAAGACTTGAACCGGTGTCTTAGCACGCGAGTTTACACCCATATGTGCTCGGCCGCCTATCCAGAAATGTTCTGAGATTTCTGTATAGTGTCGCCTCAAGCATCGAAACTCAGAAACGATGCAACATTCCTCACCTTCCCAGGGTAATACCCTGGTACCCATTTCTGCCAACGGCTGGGTCGACCGTGGGGGTATTTTTTTTTTTCTAACCACGAGTACAATTCACACTGCTCCCAGCGGGAATCGAACACGGGTTGTCCGAACGTCGGTGGTCCAGTCAAGTGGTTTTCCCAACTCGGCTACTGAAGCCCCCATAGAAGATAGATATTGCACAAATCCTTATAAAGTAAATACATCATGACCAGCATTAAATCACTAACAACTGACTTGTATAAAGTGAATTATATTTGAACAACAGATCATTGTAACAAATGGTCAGAGCTAGGCAAATAAAATAACATATCAAGCAACAAGTTATGTCGTATTGCAGTACAGCACATATGAGATAAGGCTATTTCCAATAATTAAACTTATTATATCGAATTTCAATTCTTCATGTATTTTAGTGGCAACTAGACAAGAGAGTAAATAAAATGTTGACAAAATAAGGTACTCCGTACTACATGGTTCTAGAATATGGAGTATAGCAGAACTGATTACTTGACTATACAATATATAAATATAGCTACGCCAGTTAAGTAATATAAATTGTATTTGAATATATTTTCAAAAAACTCAAAAGTTATTTAGTTATTTGCGGGTCATCATCATTGCATTCCGAATATGTCCATAGGTGCTCAGATCCCCTTCTCAGCAATTCTCGCAGTGTCCAGCGACTGACGACTCCAGTTCTGTGTTGGTTGATTAGTCTTCTTACACGCCCACTAAGTTTCTCATTTCTGGCTGTGCCCATCTTAACTCCCATCTCTTTCATCTGAAGGAGTGATGTGGACTCATGATTGTCGACATCCTGTGTCCTTCCCACTTCCCGGAGGGCATTGATGATGTCCGCCTGATCCATTGGTTGACCGTCCTCAACAATAGCGCAGCTAGCCAACCTGTCCTCTCTTTCATTTCCCTGTACTCCCACATGTCCAGGGATGTAAACAAAGGAGACCTTACATATTTTTGACTTCTGCAATGACTCTACCCATTTCATACGCACAGATCCCGCCTCCACTTTTATCCTGCTCATCTAATCACTCAGTATACAGACGTGGGTGTAGGACTCTAACCAGATGAATGCCTTGGTCACTGCCATCACCTCCATCATCATGCTACTTGTGGTCATAATGTATGCACCACTGTCCTCCTTGACTATTCTGTCTGCCGACTGTGCTGTAAATGCCCATGCACTCCTTTGGTGTCGCATTACAGATCCATCTGTATAGATGACTGCATCTTTCTCATTGGTATTATCCCAGATGAGACCGTTGACCTCCACATTGACCACGACTGAGTTCTGTTCCCTACATTTCCCGTCGAATGTGAAAATACATGAGAATGTCCCACTGAATGACGTAGGCACTGGTATCCAGTCCTCGCCAGCGTTGATATTGGTAAGCCTACAACCTGTTAGATGACATCTTCTGCTCGTCCCACCCATGATTTGCCTCTTTTTTAGCATGACATCCTTCTCTGTGTTGAGCTCATGATGCAATGGATGCTCTTTATCTGCACTTATCTTCAGGTATGAGCGTGCCCTCCAGATCCTGATACTCAGAAGTAAAATTAGTAACCACCTCTGACCTGCATCTAATCTATATTGAGAAAATGTATTACTAAATCTACCAACATATAATAACTCAAACTTTATTTTTTTTTTAAGTATTATCACTGCATATTACAATTAATACTCCTAAGACCTCTTTCAAAATCCTTACTTACTAACAAGCAAAAATTTAATAATAAATCATTTCAATTGTAGTTTATTTAATTTAAGGTAACTTACGAGTTTAACTACCTAAATTATTATGTTTGGAGTAACGTCCCCTTGCACTTTCCTCGGTTGTTCTCTAATCTGTCCTTAGAAGTCATGGTTTCGGATTACCCTTTTAAACCTTACTAAAATAAAAATTAAATTAAATGCACAAAAACTGGAAGCAGTTGATACATTCAAATACATAAGGTCAAACAGGGGAGATCACTACTTTAGCGGTGACAAAATTAATTTAGGTAGCTAAACTTGTAAATTATCTACTGAGTTCATTTATTCATTCAGAAGAGAATGAGAATGCAACCTGCAAAATGAAGAATTAAAATAATGCATTTTAAAGCTTTTATACACATATCTTATGAGATATGAGAGTTCATTCTTTTTGAAGGTTACATATGATTTTTTTTTAAACTTTTACCTGAGGCGATAGTGTGTTGTCATCGAGTTCATTGTCATTGAAGACACCACAGTACAGTCCTCTTCTCCATTTCATCTGTTGATTCACCTGACAAACTCGACACATGTTTAGGGCTTCGTTCAAAAGAACGAGTAGATGAACGTGAGCATTTTGAAGAATCGTTTAAATACTCCTTTGAAAATAAATGAGTCATTTTGCTCCACTGAGAAATTAATCATTTAACTGCAGCAGTTTACACAGTTTGCATCAACCCGCCATGTTGTTTTCATGTGTGTTGTTGGTATACGGTTTGTGTCTTCACTGTAAGGAGAGCTGTATTCAGCTGAGCGTAGCAACAGTTGAGAAAAATTACTGGCCGAAGAGTGAATGAAAAGAAAAATATGACGTCTGATACCACCTTGTGTCACACTTTTAGTAAAGCAAAAAATAATTTAAATGATTCGGTCATCGTATGAGACTGAAATTGAAGTCTACTACTTACTTATCAGATCTAAGTTAAATTAACTAAGCCGGTTTGTACGGCTACACCCGTGCGTGATTATGATGGGATTCTTAGTCTACTTTTATATATACTTAACAGTAACACTGTGCATATACTCATATAGACAACAGTCGACGATCTGGCTTCAAAGTACAAGAAAGAGTGAATCCACACACAGCATCACAGAATACCTGTAGCTAATAACGGTCAGTGCGTTACAAATGGCCTTGGACAGAAAACTGCAGCTCCCGAACACGCTTAAAAACATGTGGGAAGGCCATGAAAAGTGCAAACCAAAACTGAGGCTCTGTATAGGATAACTAATAGCTTTATTTAAAAGACGTACACACAATTATAGTAAATAATCAATTTAATTAAACAAATTTTGACGTAAATTTACTATATTAATTAATTTCTTATTATTATTACTGTATTTATTGGTTTTTATTACTTAAACTCACATGTAATATTTAAAAACACGTAAAATATTGCCTCATATTTGTAAAAGTACATTAGGCGGTGTCATGTCAAATGTTATTACAGAAAATAAACTTTAGGTTGAAGTACGTTAGAAAATGTAGACTTTCTGTAAGTACTTTCAGTAGGAGGATTAAAATCTAGTCGGTCATTGCGGAGATCGAATTAAATAGAGGTAGCATCATCGTGTATCTCCTCCAGACTCGCCAGGAGCACAAGAGGTTCAACTAATCTATTCAGTCTTTTATTGATCGTGGTATGTTTTGATCTCTATACATCCCAGTTCCACTTTGATATATCCTTCTCATCATAGTCTGTGTTTCTATCAGGCCTTAGTCGGTGGGAAAAGGGGGGAAGGGGGGGGGGGATTTCGCGGAAAACTATACAAATCCAAACCTAGCAAGAAGATAGTTCACATGATCACTCACTGCATGAAGACTTCTATTGAAAGATATTATCTCTAACTTTAAATTGTCTTTCCTTTAAAAGTCTCCCCCCCCCCCCCCCCCATTAGAAAATTACACCCGGCATTTTTTGTTAACTGTTACTGTTATGTACACATTTTACTTGTTATATTTGTAAAGTTTGATATCTGTTCATAATTTATTTATAGACTTCAACGTGTGTTTGTGAATTGTTCGCATGTCGGCCTACTACTTATAACATTTAATTATTTTTTTCTTCTGCTCTTATATGCATAAATGAAAAGCTACAAACTTTGGCATAAAAAAAAAACAATTAATCATTTTTCTATATTATATATGTTGTTTTCAGTCGATGTGTATCATTTAATAAAATACTGTGGTATCTGGCGTATGTTTCATAAATGGAGAGAAAATAATTGAATCCAGGGTTTTTTAGCCGAAACTTTCCAGAACGCATTTCGCTAAACTCGTATAACTTGGCCCCACATATTTTATACACAGCTTAAAACTAGAATTGCTAATTTTGCATTCTCAACTTATTATTATTGACAAGGATAATGCATATGTAAGAACATCAGCCAAGTATGTTACGATGTTCTCGTATGTGGAATGACATGATAGTAAAAAAAAAAAAAAAATAGTAAAGTACCCTCGTCACGCCAAGTGGCGTATAGGGAATATGGTGTTAGTGATCACACATTTTACAGACCTTCGGAACATGATTTTTGGGGTAATGTGGTCGGTATTATGCCCGTGCCGCTTTACTTCCTCAGAAAAAATCAGGTACCCATTAAAGGCTGGGTGAACCCGGAAGTCGTCGGTTGGGATCGAACCCTACCTCATGTCCTTTGCAGTCCAGTTCACTAACCACTGAGCTATCGCGACTCCCATGACATGTTAATGCCTGGGCGAAAAAAAACGTATTTGTTTACAAACAGCATTGATTGCACATATACAAATCAATGTAAGAATTGGGCTGATTGTTCCTATAATTTTCAGGATCAGTGGAATGATGGGGAAGGTAGATCTAGAATACAATATATTAATGAATTAGCAGACATCACAGTGAGACACTACAAAGCGCTGATTCGAACATTTCATTTAGCTTCGACGTCGAAAGGAAAGCTAAGCAGATAAAAATAAAGTACACACTACGGTTTTTTTTTAAAGATATATTCTTTATTGCATCTTCATCAAACTATAACAAAACAAAATGATAATTTACATTTATATGAATCAATGTTGAATGTCAATAATATGAGTGTAACACACACACACACACACACACACACACACGCACACACACACACATATATATATGTGTTCATGTAGTTAAGAGAATTGTCAACCAGATTTACATAACAAAGCGTCCACTGGCAGTGCCACTAAAGCCTGCTTGTAAATAAAGAAGCGTCAGGGGCGATAATATGACAAAAGAACCCCAAAGTTTTGGTTTATTATGACAAGGTGTGGCGTCCCTGGGGCAAAAAATACTCGGAGACTGGTGCCTGTCACTTGCTACCAATAGATGTAGGAGATAAAGGAAAAGAATGACTTTGAAAAATGTCTCTATACACATTCATTGATTCTCACAAGTGAAAGGGTGGACATTGATTTTTTATTTAAAATGTGTATATATATATATATATATATATATATATATATATATATATATATATATATATATATATCGGTGGCGTATACTGGTTTTGGGGTCTGGGCTATATATATATATATATAAGTGGCGTATACTGGTTTTGGGGTCTGGGCTGCCGCTGACAGAATAAATAAAAACATACATTATATTCAGTAGGCGAACATAAAGTAATATTTTCTACTGACATCACTAAATTTTAAATTACTTACTTATTTATGTTAATTATATCCGTCTTGTTTGCGACGAAAATGTCTTGATTATTTTATTGAAAGTACTGTCGGGGTGCTTTCTAAGTTTCTGAGGGAATGATTTCCAATGGACATTAATGCCAAACCAGATAAGCGTTCTTGTGTCTAAGCTGAGCGACAATAAGATTTGATTCTCTTGAGAGCAGAAAAAAGTTCTTTCTACAGATGCTGATGCCCATAACGTAGTTATAAATAGCTAAGGAAGTTCCGGTAATCAGACATTCTTTCACTTTATGACGATTCTGATTGGCCAGAGCTAAAAAGAACCAATGAAACCGCATTTCTCTTGCGGCAACACCCGCTATATATTTTGACTCAAATTTTTGAATGTCAAGGTCGTTAATACAAGGTCCGGATAGAGGAAAAATGTACCGCTGACTTCTAGAGGTTTCAGTGTATAGTAGTTTTGGTTTCATTCACAAACGTTATAGTGGCCAAAGGAAAACATTGCTTTAATAAATGTAAATCAAAGCAAATAAATCATATTGGCGTACGAAATGTGTTATAGAATATTCGAAAATTTGTAATATAATTATTTTTAAAAATATAATCAATTAGCATTTCCTTTTGTATCTCTTTAATACGTTCAGCCTACCGGCAGTAGCTGCGGTATCATAGAGAATACGCCACTGGTATATATATATATATATATATATATATATATATATATATATATATATATATATATATATATATATATATAACAGAGTAGAAAGTTTTAATTTTAAAACTGGCAGCATTTCGATAGGCCCATACTAAATGTCTGAATTCAGATAATAAAATATCTCTGTGTGTGCATGTCTGTGTTAGTCACCTCTAGTGACTCGGGCAGATGGTGCTCGTAAATCTGGGAGGGTAGACCATCTAAGGGCAGAATACCCCTACAGAAAACACAATCTGCTGCCTTGCATGAAGATTGGGGACAATCAAAGGCTAAGGAAAGCAAACCTGAAAAAATGCTGGCTGAAATCGGATGCACTAGGCCACTGGCGCAGAACACAGTGCAACGTATTAACGGGTGTTCAGTCAGAGTGGATCTGGCGGACTCTAAATGTGACGTTCTGTCTGTGGGGGCGATCAACACACTTAACCTGACAGCTGACTTCATGTGGGAGTCTGGAATCCTACTCTGACTGAGTCCTGATCGCAGAGACAGAGAGAGATAATAAAATAAGTGATTTTGTGACATATTATTCTGTCGTTTTTGATAATGTGTTGAGCATAATAGATCTGTATATGTCAGCCTTTTGTGTGGTGTGTGATTCTGTTGTATTTTGTAATGGACTTCTTGCTGATATGATTGTCCTGACATGTGAGCTTCTCTTTCTGTTGTGGGTGTCATACTATAAAGTACACAACACATACATAAACACGCATAAAATTACACTCATATGTACATTATGTATATCGGTAAATGTCCAGTTTAGTGGCCCAAATTATTTCACAGAAAGAGCCTACAAGGCTTTTTTTTTCACCTGGAACGTTTCGAAATATGTGTTGACAAACTTTTCGGACATTGGCGGTCCCAAGATACATATTTTAAAAGACGCTAAAAACTAAATGTCTTTAATTATAATTACTAATTGACACTACCGCTACATGTGCAGTAAAGTTATGTAAGTAATATTGTCATTTTGATTTTTATCTCGACTTGTCAAACCTGAAAACAAAAGTATCGCCTCAGTTTTATGTTAGACTCGATACGTGTTTTCTCAGTTCTCAACTAATTATCAACTCCTGCTAAGTTCTAAGTGAATCTGTACATGTAATTTGAACTTTATAGAAGTGCTTTGGAAAAGAAGGTTGGCATTTCATCAGCAACAACAAAACGCAGAATGGAAAATTGTTTTTTGCTTAAAGAAGAGATAGAAAAGAAATGTGTGAGTGGACGATAATAATGCACAAAATCAATACCATCAAAAACATCACCATTTGCTGGTGCAAAGCGTTAGCGTGACTTAAACACGATAAACTTAGTTCACAAAAAAAAAAAAGAGCTTCTTTATAAATCAAGACCGTGATCACACTGATTTCCATTAACTTTGTTGGTTCTCCCATAAGTTTTTTCTTTGTAATTTAACCTTACCACAAGTAAGTTTTTCATTGTCAAGAGAAATCAAGAACCAACAGACTCAATGTATGTTCAATGACGAATTCGTGAAGATGACTGACGAGGCCACAGTGATATGTCCAAAGGTATATAGTCCAGGCTAGTTGCGAAGTTCGGCCGGCTAATGAATCCGAATACAGAAAAGTAAATACAAAAAAAAAGAAAAGAGAAGCAGATATAGGTTTGTACATTTCAATAAGAGAAATAAAGCTTTTAAATGCAGCCCAACATCCACTTGTACGTTCTTTGATCAGATTTTCCAATGCTTTGACAATCGACTACCTGTGGCGTTGCTAGGGCAACGGTTAGTGACTTTGATGGCGGCAGTGACGTATGCCTGCTAGGAAAGTCTTCGCAACTTGATACTTCTGTCACGTTATACGTTGTCGGATTGGAAATGTTTTATTTTAACGCATTTACAGTGCTTCTGTTAACGAAGTTATGGCTCTGTGCTAGTAATATATGTTTGTTATTTGTAGTGAGTGATAAATTAAAATGAATGATATAATTAATGAAATATTAAAACAGGCAACATTTACCTGGCTACCGTGTGAAAATTTTCAAATTTGTGAAGATTTGTAGGTCTGAACCATCCCTGGGCGATCTTGAAAGTTAACATAAAGAAAAGAACAGAGTATGCATAGATGCAGGTTGTTTTAGAGACAGCAACCATAAAATGAGTTCAGAATAGTTACTATAAAATGTTTTAACGACATCATCATCATCATCAAGTACCGGGCCTGCTGGTGTATGTGACCATGTCTCTCCACAACTTTCGATCTCGACAGTTATTTATAATTTCTGTTGTTGCCCTTATATATATATATATATATATATATATATATATATATATATATATATATAAGGGAGTCGCGATAGTTCAGTGGTTAGTGAACTGGACTACAAAGGACAAGGGGTAGGGTTCGATCCCAGGAGACGGCTTCCGGGTTCACCCAGCCTTTAATAGGTACCAGATTTTTTTTCTGGGAAAGTGAAGCGGCACGGGCGTTACACCGACCACATAACCCCAAAAATCATGTGCCGAAGGTCTGTAAAATCTATGGTTACTAACACCATATTCACTATACACCACTTGGCGTGACGGGGGTACTTTACTTTTACTATATATATATATATATATATATATATATATATATATATATATATATATATATATATATATATATATATATTTGTCTTGTTTGTTGGTTTGTTTGTAGGCTGAAAGCCTATTTGGCCGAATCGTCGACTATTGTTTTGTTACTCACCTACATAAAGCTGTTAGAATACCACTTTTTGTCTTCTTCCTTTTTTTTAAAATGGTCTTTTTGAAGGAAAAGACGGGCCTGCAATTTCCGTGCGTGGTGTCAAAGAGAGTTCACAAAATCACGAACATTAACGATGAAGAGCGCGTCCCTTACACCCCTCTTTTCTTGCCCTTAATTCAGACACAACGTTAGAATAAGATATGTTGTTGTTGACCTATTGCCACGAGTTGATGCGGGCAGGTTGCCCTTTGACTCATAAGATGTGGCTGGTCGTAATGGCTTTCTTGACATTCCCGGCTCTTACTGGAGAGGTCTGAGTTCGTCTATCCCCGGCTACGCTGGGAAACTACTAGTCCAGCCCAGAGGTACTGCAATCCTGGGTCCTCTATATCAGTAACAGCCACAACGACAGGGAACACGGCGATCCTAGCTTCTGTCAGCCAGTCTATTTTGACGCAGACTGTTACCAGGGGAGACCACGAGGAAGTAGAACTGCTAGTTCTTGGTCAGCTGAAGGTATGCCGGACTTGCTGTTGAGATCGCAGGTCGCAGGCGCTTCTGCTCCCCTTAGAATAAGATACATTTTGAACACAGCATATGTCATTGTATGAGCCAAATGGAGAAAATATTTTAAGTTATTACATGATTTTTTAGCAAAGCAACTTTAATGTATTTTCATTTACAAAATCACTGAACTTCAAAACTCACTTATTGCCTTGTTTTTCGTGACTTTTTTTTTTTTTCAACTCCACTTTCTAAATATAATAATGTAATATAATTTGATACATTTAAAATGCACTCCACAAGCGTAATCACTCCAGAGCTTCTGAAGTGTGGTATATGACGACTTTCTCGTTTTGTGGGATGGAAGTGAAAACTTTTTCTTAGACAAAATAGCTCTCTCTCTCTCTCTCTCACTCTCTGTTTCTCTCTCTTCTTCCTCTTTCTCTCCCCCTTTCGCTCTCTCTTTGTCTTTAGTTTTCGCTCTCATTCTGTTTTTTTTTCTTTTTCTCTTTCTTTATTTCACTCTCTCCCTCTCTCTTTCTCTCTTTCGCTCTCTTTTTGTCTTTAGTTTTCGCTCCCTCTTTTTTTCTATTTCATTCTCTGTTTTTTTCTCTCTCTCTCTTTCTTCTGCTCTCTTTATCTCCAAATCTTTTTTCTCTCGCTTTCTTTCTCTCTCTCTCTCTTTCTGTCCCTCCGCGTATGGTAGAATATGTCAACCTTATTTATGTTGGTGCACTTTTTGTGTATAGCCGCGATAGCTCAGTGGTTAGTGAACTGGACTACAAAAGACAAGAGGTAGGGTTCGATCCCAACCAACGGCTTCCGATTCTCCCAGCCTTTAATGGATACAGATTTTTTTCTGGGAAAGTAAAGCGGCATGGGCGTAATACCGACCACATTACCTCAAAAATCATGTGCTGAAGGTCTGTAAAATTTATGTCCACTAACACCATATTAGCCTTTAATGGGTACCGGATTTTTTTCTGGGAAAGTAAAGCGGCACGGGCGTAATACCGACCACATTACCTCAAAAATCATGTGCCGAAGGTCTGTAAAATTTATGGCTGCTAACACCATATTCCCATACGCCACATGGCGTGACGGGGATACTTTACTTCTTCACTTCTTTGTTACTTCTTGTGTATGAATTGAGGTGAATGTAAAATTCATTGCATGAATAAAATATTCTAGCAAAGTTAGTTCACTCTTAACTTTTCAGATTGGTGTTGATTGTCACATCTCCCATGGCCTTGTGTTTTCTTCATATATCATCGGCGTTGCGTGATAGTAAAATATAAATCGATGCTACTACGGTAGGTTTGGTGGTCTCCTAAAAACAAACAGAAGAACAAAGATAAAACACATGTTTATTGTAGGAAAGAATCGTTATTCTGGTAAGACTACTTTCCTAGGAAACTGCACTGACTACAATAAACCGCTGCCTTGCATGAAGGTGAAAAAACAAAACCAAATTAAAAAGAAACAGCCTTGAATGCGCTGAACAAGACAGATCCACAGGATCGCAAGATTCAAACAATATGCAATAGTGTTAGTGACCATAATTTTTATAGACTTTCGATACATGATTTTTGGGGTAGTGTGGTCGGTATTACGCCCGTGCCGCTTTACTTCCCATAAAAAATCCGGTGCCCATTTAAGGCTGGGTGAACCTGGAAGCCGTCGATCAGGATCGAACCCGACCTCTTGTCCTTTGTAGTTGAGTTCACTAACCACTGCGCCATCGCGGCTCCCCAACAATCCATTAGAAAGTGAAAACAGATGATCTTTCTCAAGAGTTTATTCAGAAGTTGACGTCAATATGAATCTTCCTAAAGACATTTAAAGAGAATCTTTTAAACGTTTCTCATCCGCCCACCGTTGGGTCGCTTGCTACTTGACGATTTCGCTTGTTATCACTCACTTCTTTCAGGTTGCGGTCAACAGGAAATAGCGCCAAATATTCTCTTATGCATAAGCAGAATAAAAGGATGGAAATGGCAGGATATAATCACTAACATAGAATTATTGAAGTGTACCAGTCAAATACCTCTGGATAAAGAGATACAGCGAAGATGATGGCGCTGGGTAGGACACATACAACGGAAGCCAATTGAGATTATTACACAACTGGCCCTTTTTGGAATCCCCAGGGGAAAAGACAAACAGGAAGACCAAGAAATTATTGGATAAGAGAGACAGAAGCATATATAAAGATGATGGGGAAAACATGGAATGATCTTAAAAGAATGGCACGAAAACAGAACGCTTGGAAAGTGTTTTGTTGAAGACCTGTTTAAGCTCCTAAGGGAGCTTAAAGGAAGAAGAAGATAATTCTCTTATTATTTATCTTAAGACTGCCATAACAATAGTCTGACAATTTTCATTGACATTTCGTTTGTTTACTAATAACATTGGGAATTGCAGAGCACTGTCACATCGTGCTGAAGTTGAATGTGTTGGGCCGAAAGGTGCATATCACAGTTATACTGAAAACCACACCACAACGCAGACACGCCCACTTAACGCCATTTTAAGGGCGGGTGACGAAGAGGTGTACCCCTTTAGTCATTGGGCAAGCAAGCAAGTAAGCAAGAGCACTGTCACCAACTGGGTAATACAGGCTCGGGGGCTAGGTGGTTTAGAGTTACGACGTCGGCCGTAAGTCAGGAAGGATCCGCGTTCAAAGCCCGCCAAAAGCAATATTTTTCAAATATGGGAAAATTAATCCGTGGTTTTTTTTAATGATGTTACCCTACTCTGATGTCTTTCTTGGGTAGTGAGATCACATGTCTAGCTCTCTAGAATAACCGCAATAAACAGGAGGCCCCGTTTGTACTTGCGCACGTTAAAGAACACTTGACAGTTTAAATCGTAAAGAGTAGGCCATAAATATGGCCGCTGTCAGGTCAAACTTCTCAGCAGAAACCTACCCACACTATGGATCTCAGGCCATACTACGGGGCACATGAGCCTGGATTCTCCTCGAATTTTTTTCTTCTTCTGCAATCTTGGCTCATTCAGACTAGGATTCCGGACTCTCTTATGAAGGCAGCTGTCTGTTTAGTGATTCGATTGCCCCGTATAGTTTCTCTTCCAGGCAGGGAGGTGGGCGTGGACCACATTGTCCTTCTCAGGTCTGTGTACTAGGGGGGTAATCTTTTTTCGAGGGGGGGGAGCGTATCGGGGCACCTGGGTTCGTCTGGTGTGCAGTGATGATGATTCTAACAACAAATAAACAAATGTAGTTGAAGGCCCTACAATCATCACTACCCCCCCCCCCCCACCCCCACCCCCACCCTTTCCCCCGAAAAAAAGACGAATCATAATATTAACAATAGTAATAATAATTGTGGAAAACTGGTGTATTTGGTGAAAATTTGTAATGTTTTTTTGTAATTTGACCCTGACAGAGGCATACATTGGGAGCCGCGATAGCTCAGTGGTTAGTGAACTGGATTATAAAGGACAAGAGGTAGGGTTCTATCCCAACCGACGGCTTCCAGGTTCACCCAGCCTTTAATGGGTACCGGATTTTTTTCTAGGAAAGTAAAGCGGCACGAGCGTAATACCGACCACATTACCCCAAAAATCATGTGCCGAAGGTCTGTACAATTGATGGTCACTAACACCATATTCCATATATGCCACTTGGCGTGATGGGGGTCATCATCGAAGTCTGACTTCGATGGGGGGAGGGGGAATCATTTTGCTCTGCCTCTTGTCTTGATGGTGCTTGTTGTCATAGGTTCACCTGCCCATCTTTTGGTGTTATCAGTCCACTCTAGTCTTGGTCTGTCTCTGCCTCGTCTAACTTTCACCCTCCCTTCCCAAAATTACTTTTAATAGAGTATTATGTCTCTTCACATGTCTCAAAAATGTTAGTTGTCTTTTCCGAATTATGGTTTTGGAAGGCCCCGGTATCACTGCAAACGATTTAAAATCCATAATTGCTAAAACGCCCGTGCCAATGGAATCATCCGAATTACTAACTCATGTCCCAAAAAGAGAAAAGTAACTGTAGTCCCCATCATAGCAGTCTCAGCACACGCCAAAAGACATAAGGCGAAACCGCACAGAAAGTGAACACAGCCGACTGTTCCTTGTCATACGATATCATCATTCATCGTAAACAAATGGAATATCGAAACATGATCAAAACGGATGAGACACACAGCTCACGGTGTGCACAGAGCACTTAACTCAGTAGCTAATGCAACATTCCGAATTATGTTATGTAGTTTTTTTTCCCTTCTGATTCAGAATTTTCTTCTTTGACTAATTTTCCTTCTTCCCATTTCATGTAGTGAACCATTTTTTTTATTTCAATTATCAGAGACTTGTTAAAAAGTGTAAACTGACGTCGTGACATTCTGTTCTATTGTCTGACTCAGAAAGGTGTAGGAGCTGGACTGCATCTTCCATGATACCAGTGATCACTGGCAGAATAAAACGGTATACATCAGTGTTACCGGACTCAGGAATTATTTATAATGATTGGTTTGGTCAGAGTTATCTGTCTTGCAACAATGTTACTGGACTCAGGAATTATTTATAATGATTGGTTTGGTCAGAGTTATCTGTCTTGCAACAATGTTACTGGACTCAGGAATTATTTATAATGATTGGTTTGGTCAGAGTTATCTGTCTTGCAACAATGTTACTGGACTCAGGAATTATTTATAATGATTGGTTTGGTCAGAGTTATCTGTCTTGCAACAATGTTACTGGACTCAGGAATTATTTATTATTATTGGTTTGGTCAGAGTTATCTGTCTTGCAACAATGTTACTGGACTCAGAAATTATTTATAATTATTGGTTTGGTCAGAGTTATCTGTCTTGCAATCTTTGTTTTATTGTTCCCTCTTTCCCCATCTTATCTCTAATTATCTCAGTTTTTTTGTGTGTGTTTTATTGTTCCTTCTTTCTCCCTCTATCTCTAATTCTATCAGTTTTTGTATTTTATTATTCCCTCTTTCCCCCTCTATCTCTAATTCTATCAGTGTTTTATTGTTCCCTCTTTCTCCCTCTCTCTAATTCTATCAGTTTTTGTGTTTTATTATTCCCTTTCCTCCTCTATCTCTAATTCTATCAGTGTTTTATTGTTCCCTCTTTCCCCTTCTTATCTCTAATTCTATCAGTGTTTTATTGTCCCCTCTTTCCCCCTCTATCTCTAATTCTATCAGTGTTTTATTGTCACCTCTTCCCTCTCTATCTTTAATTCTATCAGTGTTTTATTGTTCCCTCTTTCTCCCTCTCTTTAATTCTATCAGTTTTTGTGTTTTATTGTCCCCTCTTTCCCCCTTCTATCTCTAATTCTATCAGTGTTTTATTGTCCCCTCTTTCCCCTTCTTATCTCTAATTCTATCTGTGTTTTATTGTTCCCTCTTTACCTTTCTTATCTCTAATTCTATCAGTGTTTTATTGTTCCCTCTTTCCCCCTCTATCTCTAATTCTATCAGTGTTTTATTGTCACCTCTTCCCCCTCTATCTTTAATTCTATCAGTGTTTTATTGTTCCCTCTTTCTCCCTCTCTCTAATTCTATCAGTTTTTGTGTTTTATTGTCCCCTCTTTCCCCCTTCTATCTCTAATTCTATCAGTGTTTTATTGTCCCCTCTTTCCCCCTCTATCTCTAATTCTATCAGTGTTTTATTGTCCCCTCTTTTTCCCCCTCTATCTCTAATTCTATCAGTGTTTTATTGTCCCCTCTTTCCCCTCTATCTCTAATTCTATCAGTGTTTTATTGTCCCCTCTTTCCCCCTCTATCTCTAATTCTATCAGTTTTTGTGTTTTATTTGCCACAATAAAATCCAACCGTTATGGTGGTCAAATTTGTATGATTGTTTCATCCTCATATTGGAAATAATCGTTTTCTATTTTACTTTTGTTTATTTTAGAACGTCCACATTTACTCATTTGGCCTATCCTTAGTATTCTGAAGATTCATCTTGTGTGTGGCTTCCAACGATCTTCTTGTCTTTTGTACGACTGTCCATGATTCACTTTTCTATTGTAGACTGGCAATGACGAACTCTTTGCCTTATCTCAATTGACAAAAATGGATTACATAATGTCCTATATAAAGAAAAGCTGCATCACATTAGCAAAATATGTCAGGAGCTAAGGAGTTAAGTCACGTAAATAAACTAATGGTTCCCTCCACGCCTTAATAGGCGTATGAGGAATTGTTAGTGACCCCATTTTTCCATGACCACCGCACATTTTTGGTGATGTGGTCGGTATCACGCCAGGCTGCCTTTCCTTCCAGAAAAGTCTAGTATCCATTTTTTAGAGGCTGGGTGAACACACACACCACCCCATTCCCTCCCTCCCCCCTCCCCCCCCCCCCCTTTCTTTGTCGATCCGGCAAAAAATAAAATCCTCCATTTCTAGAATTGAACCAGGACCCTTCTACTAAGGAAAAGAGCAGACTAACCACTCATCCACCGAGCTCCTAAAGAACGTTAAGTCTTGTGCATCATCGTTAAATACTGTGGCTTCCATGTGGGCTACCGAGTGATAATCCAACCTCTTGTTTATGAGAAATATCAGGAGATATGCTTACCTTGAAAACGACACGAAAATAAACGACAGAGTCAAGAGATTGTAAGCTAATAGACCGAGTTGACAGTGTTATCTTACAGCCAGCTCTAAAGTGGCCGTTGAAGCATTTATACTGAGTCTATAGTACAATCTAGCACTTTTTCCCCGTTACGATTGTACCGATTTGGTAAAGTTATATAGCACGTTTTTCTTGTTGCGATGTATAAATAGATGGCAGAGTTGATAGAGTTAATTATCACGTTCGACATATGATGAATGTATCGAACGGATAAAGTTAGTTTTGTTTGATATGTGATGATTGTACTGAACTAATAGATAGTTATAACTTTTGATAACTGGTGATTGTATCGACCTACTAGAATTAAATATCACGTTTGACATATGATGACATTATCGAACGGATAAAGTTAGTTATCGTGTTTGATATTTGGTGATTGTACTGAACTGATAGAGATAGTTATCACTGTTGATAACTTGGTGATTGTATCGACCTACTAGAGTTAATTATCACGTTTAACATGTGGTGACTAGACCGAGTTGGTGGAATCAGTTATCACGTTTATCATGTGGTGACTATACCGAGTCGGTGGAATCAGTTATCACCTTTATCATGTGGTGACTATACCGAGTTGGTGGAATCAGTTATCACGTTTATCATGTGGTGACTATACCGAGTTGATGGAATTAGTTATCACGTTTATCATGTGTTGACTATACCGAGTTGATGGAATCAGTTATCACGTTTATCATATGGTGACTATACCTAGTCGGTGGAATCAGTTATCACGTTTATTATATGGTGACTATACCGAGTTGGTGGAATCAGTTATCACGTTTATCATGTGGTGACTATACCGAGTTGGTGGAATCAGATATCACGTTTATCATGTGGTGACTAGACCGAGTTGGTGGAATCAGTTATCACGTTTATTATGTGGTGACTAGACCGAGTTGGTGGAATCAGATATCACGTTTATTATGTGGTGACTAGACCGAGTTGGTGGAATCAGTTATCACGTTTATCATGTGGTGACAATACCGAGTCGGTGGAATCAGTTATCACGTTTAACATGTGGTGACTAGACCGAGTGGTGGAATCAGTTATCACGTTTATCATGTGGTGACTAGACCGAGTTGGTGGAATCAGTTATCACGTTTATCATGTGGTGACTAGACCGAGTAGGTGGAATCAGTTATCACGTTTATCATGTGGTGACTAGACCGAGTCGGTGGAATCAGTTATCACGTTTATCATGTGGTGACTAGACCGAGTTGGTGGAATCAGTTATCACGTTTATCATGTGGTGACTATACCGAGTTGGTGGAATCAGTTATCACGTTTATCATGTGGTGACTAGACCGAGTCGTTGGAATCAGTTATCACGTTTATCATGTGGTGACTAGACCGAGTTGGTGGAATCACTTATCACGTTTATCATGTGGTGACTAGACTGAGTTGGTGGAATCAGTTATCACGTTTATCATGTGGTGGCTAGACCGAGTTGGTGGAATCAGTTATCACGTTTATCATGTGGTGATTAGACCGAGTTGGTGGAATCAGTTATCACGTTTATCATGTGGTGACTAGACCGAGTTGGTGGAATCAGTTATCACGTTTATCATGTGGTGACTAGACCGAGTTGGTAGAATCAGTTATCACGTTTATCATGTGGTGACTAGACCGAGTTGGTGGAATCAGTTATCACATTTATCCAGACAAACTTTAAAGCATATCCTACAGGACTGCAGCACTCTAACACCCTGAGAACACAAATATTAGCCACAGAAACAACCCTGCATGACAAGCTATGGGGAACAGATGATGATCTCAGACACACTACCGTTTTGCTCGTGACCATTACTGGTTCATACACCTAAAAACATCGTTGGAGCTGGTGGCTGAAAAAATAAAAGTTTGGCATGTGATGTTTGCATCGAACTGGTAAAGTTAATATCATCATCATCATCATAATCGTCATCATCATCATCATCATTATCATTGAGTGCAGTCTCCGCAACAAAGGTTTGCCACCCTGAAGTGCCATTCCGCTCTGTCTCTTGCTTTGATAGATCAGGTTGTCACAGGCTGACTTTCGATGCTACTCATCCATGTTAGTCTTAATCTGTCTCTACCTTTTTTACCTTGTATTTTCCTCTCCAAGATTACTTTTGATAGGTTGCTGTGTCTTTTAACATGCCCCAAAAATCTCATTTATCTTGTTTGAATTGTGTTTGGTAGTTCTCTTTTCATTTTTTATTTTTTAAAAAGATTTCATTGTTTGTTTTCTTTTCTTTTCATCCATTTCTTCCTATTTTGCTATAAATCCACATTTCAAAGGCTTCAATTTTATGTTCTTTTTTCTTGTCTAATGTCCTTGTAGGAACACCATATAGGAATGTTAAATTAATTATCGCGTTTGATACATCATAACTGTGCTGGGCTTGTAAACGTACTTAGCTTTACGATATTTAAAAAAAAAAAATTTTTACGCTTATTACAACCGCACAGCCCACACTATTCAATGCCTTATTTTCTATTTTTTTAAAAGCACGAATTTTGATGTAGTTCACTCAATATACACATTCACATTGCTATGATCTTGACCTAGTCTACAATAAATAATCTTTTGTTATTGCCATGAGTTATTATTAGGCGGAAAGAAAAACTTAACATCTTTTGTTTGATTGAAATCAAAATCGATATAAATTTTAACTTAATCCTGGATTATTCTTTGATTTTTATGGCTTTATTTTTTTTTATCGTTGCTTATTTTTCATTGTGCTGTTTTGAATGTTTGTAAGCATTTAATGATTTATTTTGGTGGAAGTTGTGAAGTTGCGAGTCATTGAAGTACAGTGCTTGCTGACGTATAGTGTGTTCACAAATGTTTGTTGTTGTTTACAAATTTATATCTCCGCATTGATACAGTACAAATTGTTGAAAATACATAGTTATATTTATATCTTCGTGAACCTTGTGTCACAATTTTTTCTCTCCACTCAGGTCATTAGGAAAGAATTTTTGCTTTTTTTTCGAGATGTAGAAATATATGGTTATTCTCGTTTGGTTAACATTTATGAGTTTTACTGGCCATATTTTGTAGCAACCTCCCGACCGTTCAAAATAGCACATTTAAGATATCTTTTAAGAAAAATCCTATATTAACTTGCACCCACGAACATAAATTTTCAACATGTCTATAGCCATTAGCTATGAGTCGACGACAGTTCTAAGCTTTGTTGATTTCACGCGTCTTGATTACTACGTACACATTATTATTCTTAGATCTTTTCTATCAACATTTATACTTTCTTAATTTTTATTATTTCTTAAATTTTATAATTTTTATTATTTTTCGGTTATATACATTTTCTTTTGCATTATTATTATTGATATTATTATTGTTGTTGTATGAGTACAACGTTGAATGTATCCATCTCTGTGAAAGGTATTTTTTAATGGAAGTTACAGAATATTTTGATATTTTTAATACATAGATCAATTGTCATTGTACTGGAGCGCGAAGCACTGCAATGTTTATGTTGAGGTAGGGAATATCGATACTAGACAGAAACAAATAACAATGGAACAAAAGATGTGAAGTGAATCTAATTGATTAGGTTTTGGAGAATAATGTTGAGAATTACACAATTAGCTTATAGCAGCGCTAATGTTTCTATCTATCTACCTATTGACCTTTCAAGCCGTAGTGTGTAGACCCAGATACTCTTTCTCTTATCTACATTTTTATTCTAGCAGTTTTCAATCCTTCTAAAGATTTTTTGTCAAATCTCGCTATTTGTCTATGTTCTGTGCAAGCAGCTTTATGTCATTGAGGTAGCCGATTCCAGCTGCTCTGGCTTCTCTCATCAATGTTCTTCTCAGTGTATCTCTTGGTCTTCCTCTTTTCCTCTTACCTGTTGTTTCCCACATGAGGGCTTGCTTTGCTATTCGGTTATTATCTCTTCTCTTCATATGTCCAACGTATGACCATCGTCTTTTCTTGATTACTGAAGATATTAGTGGCTGATTGGCGATTTCTCTAATTTCCTCGTTTGTTTTGAATTCGTTCCACGCTATACCAAGTATTCTCCTTATACATTTATTTTCGAATGCGTTCAACTTTGTTTATATGCCCCTTGTTTTCCAGCTCTCACACGCATAAGTAAGGGTTGATAGTACATTTGATTTGAATAGTCTAAGTTTTGTGTTTATGCTGATGAGTTTTGATTTCCACAACTTTTCAAGGCTTCTGGAAGACATTGCTGCTTTAACTATTCTGATTCTAAATTCTTTACTTGTATCTCTTTCTCGATCAATGTGACTTCCAAGACAGATAAAGTGATTGATCTCTAAAGGTAATGTTTATATATATATATATATATATATATATATATATATATATATATTGGGGAGCATCTGATTGATGGCGTGGAGACGAGGGCGCCAAGTTATTATTCCATCCATCCATCCATCCATCCGTCCGTCCGTCCGTCCGTCCGTCCGTCCGTCTGTCTGCCTATTGTCCTTTCGAGCCGAAGACGACACACATACCAGAAATTCTTGACTCTTGTGTCTGACGATCTTACAAGTGTCAGACCTTGCACAGGACCTGCATTATGTCTCACCACAAGGTCATGTTCTGGGTGAAATGCTTAATTTCAACGTTTCAAGAGAGAGCTCATTGCTCCCATTGTTGCCTCTCGCTTTAATGTTCTTTTTATTGTTTCTTTATGTCTGCCTCGTTTTATTTTACCCTCCGGTTCCAATTTGAGAGCCTGCTCTGAGATTTTTTGTTGTTGACCCTTCACATCACATGGCCAACATATGGCTACCTTTTTCTCTTGATTACAGTTGACATTTTTGGATGCTTTGTCATTTCTCTTATTCCTGCACTAGTCTTGAACTCCAGGAAAGAGGGGCTGTACTAATAACTGGCTGCTCTGTACCAGTCAAGAGGAGAACGAAAAGAGGTTAATACTTCTCAATTTAGAAAAAATGTAAAACGGACAATCATCAAGCTCTTTTCAATTAAAAAAAATGGAGGCTAAGGTGCGCCTCCCAGCACCAGAGCTGGAAGTTGTCAGCGATACACAGCTGACGGCTTGCGCCAGGATCGGTGAACCAGAACCAACCAGACCCTGCTCCACCTCTCCGTGGTGCCTCTAGTAACAGACTAACTTGTCTAGTCTGGCCAAGCGAGCAGGGACCGAAGGGGGAAGACAACCAGGTACTCAAAAATGGCATGCTGAAGTCGGATGTGTTGGGCCAAAAGGCGCAAATATAACAGTGTTACACTGCAAACCACAACACAACGCAGATATATCCACTTAACGTCCTTTTAAGGGCGGATGACAAAGAGGAATTCTACAGTCTAGTTCATAATTCTAGAATACTTTAGTCATCGGGCGAACGAAAGCAAGCAAGCAATTAAAAAAAATTACGGCTTCCTTTGTGTGTTCAATTTGACTGTGTAACCTACTTTGTGTTGTCTTTGTCTCAAGTAAGTCGTAACACTCGATTATATGTACACTAAGGGCAGAGTACACTGAAAACCAAATCCAATTTTTCCACGTGAGATCCGAACAGGTTACTTGCCAGTTTGATCACAGCTGTTTGTCACAGATAGCTTATTTTTTTCTACATTAATTCATCTCAGAAACATAACCCGTATTTGGTACCCCTATGGTACATTCAAGTTAATTAAAAAAACATTTACAATTTAAATGAATAACAAAAAAACCTCCTGAGCTCAACATTTGATTCTTCACACCAGAATGCGTTGCATTAATTCAATTTTAACATTTGTATGGTTACAAAGAGGCAACAACTAACCTACCTCTAGAACATATTTAATAACGCTACAGATATTAATGTTTTGTGTGATGTTACACAATGGAAACTATCCCTTAATATATCCATTTCAAAAGTGAGGGGCACCTTTATTCGTTAGAATGTTATATTTCAGAAAATGAACTCGAAATGCCATTTTGAGACTAAAGTTGGAGAACATTTTAATAAGAGTACTCTGATCTCAAAGCTACAGCGATCCCCTGATTGGCAACTTTATTTATTTGTTAGACTAATAGCTGGTCGTTCCTTCTTAGCAGTTGCCACATGACGTGCATGCAGATGACTACATCTCCCGTTAACACTTAACGTTTTCGTCCTCTAAGTCACTAATTCATTCAGTCACTAAGTCATTTAGTCGCTTAACAACTAAGTCATATTCAATTCCAGTCTGACTTTCACCCTAATCACTACATTTCATAAGCGACGTCTCATCAAACACTTCCTCGTCTACTAAAAAACAAAAAAACAAAAACCAAAAAAAACAGCCATTAAGAAACTTCCAATTCTATCATCTTTCAAGAAATGCTTTCATGTAATAGTTTAACATGATATCAAAGGCAACACGTTTATTACCAGTAATTCTAATCTGGGAAAATAAAACAAAATAATCGCTTAGAAAAATTGAGGAAAATATATAGACAGATAGATCAACAGACTGAGAGACCGATTGGCAGATAGGCACACAAAAACCTGGACAGGCAGATCACTAGGGAGGCAGACCAATAGAGTGGGAGACAGACAGACAGATCGACAGACCGAGAGACCGATTGGCAGATAGGCACACAAACACATATATAGACATACAGATCAATAGTGAGGCAGATAGACAGACACGACAGACAAGACATGCATATAGATAGATAGATAGATAGATAGATAGATAGATAGATAGATAGATAGATAGATAGATAGATAGATAGATAGATAGATAGATAGATAGATAGATAGATAGATAGATAGATAGATAGATAGATAGATAGATAGATAGATAGATAGATAGATAGATAGATAGATAGATAGATAGATAGATAGATAGATAGATAGATAGATAGATAGATAGATAGATAGATAGATAGATAGATAGATAGATAGATAGATAGATATAGGTAGATATAGGTAGATATAGGTAGATAGATATAGGTAGATAGATATAGGTAGATATAGATAGATATAGATATAGATAGACAGATATATATAATTGATAGATATAGATATAAATATAGATATAAATATAGATATAAATATAGATAGATAGATAGATAGATAGATAGATAGATAGATAGATAGATAGATAGATAGATAGATAGATAGATAGATAGATAGATAGATAGATAGATAGATAGATAGATAGATAGATAGATAGATAGATAGATAGATAGATAGATAGATAGATAGATAGATAGATAGATAGATAGATAGATAGATAGATAGGCAGGCAGGCAGTCAGATAAATAGATGGGTAAGTAGGTAGGTGGTACGTAGGTAGGTAGGTTGATACGTTCATTGATTCAGTAGGAGGAAGCGCAAGAGTATAAGAGTACATGAAGAGTTAACATGTAAATCCGGTAGACTATAATAACTCTACGCTTACAGAGTGACTCACGCAAAAAACAAAAAAAATGAAACTGAACTACACATTCTCCTCCTTTTAATATCAACTTTTTTTTTCCGTGAACGCTGATAATCTTTGTTGTTGGAGGTATGCTTATGGATACCGAGATATTTGCGTATTCATGTCTTCACTGCTTGGGTAAAAGTAGTAAAGTACCCCAGTCACGCCAAGTGGCGTATAGGGAAATATGGTGTTAGTGACCCTATATTTTACAGACCTTCAGCACATTATTTTTGGGGTAATGTGGTCAGTATTACGCCCGTGCTGCTTTACTTTCCCAGAAAAAAATCCGGTACCTATTTAAGGCTGGGTGAACTCGGAAGCCGTCGGTTGGGATCGAACCCTACCCCTTGTCCGTGGTAGTCCAGTTCACTAACCACTGAGCTATCGCGGCTCCCTTACTGCTTGGGTGGTTGCCGATTATAAGTTGCTCCTTCTATTCTTTGTCATTCTTTTTTTTTCTCCACGGAAGCTTATATTCTTGTCGGTGCCGACGGGGGCATGCGGTGCCTGATCTTGCTTTTATGGATTCATTTTCGGTTAATGATGTTATAATGTTTCTTTGACGTCATCATTTTTAAACGACCTTGAATCTTTTTCGAGTTTTCGCCCATATCCGTTTTTCCGTCTTTTATAGTCTTGTTAGTAAAAGAAAGCAAGATGAAAGGCTGGTCTGAATAGTAAGGAAACAAAAGTTATGGTCATAACGAAGAAACAATCATCACCATCATGCAGCGAAAAAGTAAACTGGTCAAGTCTGAAACAAGTGTAATAATACGATATACTTGGGCACAATAATAACCTTAGATAGAAGATGCACCACAGAAATAAAAAGCAGAGTAGCTCAGGCCAGAGAGTATTTTAGAAATGAAAAACGTCTTATGCAACAAGTCTGTGTCAATAGAAGTGAAAAAGAGAGTTTGACGGTGCTATAAAGAGCTAATTCTGACCCATGGAAGCGAATCATGGACAATAGATCAACAAATTAAAAGATGATTAAAGGCTACAGAGATGAGATTTCTCAGAATAATATTAAAAGTTCCCTGGACAGCAAAAAGATCAACGAGGAAATTCTCAAAGAGGCCAACACAAAAGGGTTCTTCTAAAAAATCTCAGAAAAAAACAGTCATCATTTTTCGGGCACATCATGAGAAGAGGAAAATCGGAATACAAAATGATTACAACTTTTAAAAATACAGAGAAAGAGAGATCGTGGACGACAAGGAGGGAGAACATTTTCCATGCCATGACACCAAGTTATCTAGTAAATAATCAACAACAGAATTGATACGATGCACGGTGGATAAAAGATTGTAAAAGTAAAGTAAAAAGTAAAGTACCCCCGTCACGCCAAGTGGCGTATAGGGAAATATGGTTTTAGTGACCCTATATTTTACAGACCTTCAGCACATGACTTTTGGGGTAATGTGGTCAGTATTACGCCGGTGCTGCTTTACTTTCCCAGAAAAAAATCCGGTACCCATTTAAGGCTGGGTGAACCCGGAAGCCGTCGGTTGGGATCGAACCCTACCCCTTGTCCGTGGTAGTCCAGTTCACTAACCACTGAGCTATCGCGGCTCCCTGATAAAAGATTGTGGAAGGACATAATCGCCTACACCAACTGGTATGGCACATGATGATGATGATGTATGGTTTTTAGTCGTAGGGCATTCTGACCAGGTAGACAAACCATAGTATAGATTGTCTCGAGTTATGTGCCCCTCTCATTTTTTCTTCTATATGCCTTGTATGGTAAGGAATCACAGAATATTATTTCAAGATCACAGTTGTTTGTTGTCATCTCAAAGTGGCATTTTAGTTATAATCTTGGAAAATGTTGCAATATCTACGGTCGAAGATATCCTGAGCCTAGTACATTCCTAACATTCTTAAAATTGATATTTTATGGAAGTGGTTTCAGTTTTTGACATCACACACAAAACGTAAACTGTCTTAGATAAACTAAATATTGATGAATTATATTTTAGTTCTTAATGCTCGTAATAAAGAGAACAAATATTGGCAAATCAGTTTCAGAGACGTACCGTATTCAATTTTTAACCACATATTTTTTTTTTAAATCTTAAAATATCGCTTTTTCTAATAACTTTGAATGATAGAACAAGCCTGCGTGTTTTATCTTCATAGAAAGATAACAGGTGTTTATAAAGTCTCACTACACTTGGTATCTAGGTCAATTTGAAAAAAAAATGTTTATGACGTCATCACAATATGTGCTCCCACTGTCAATGAAATTTGTTGAATAAGTTTATTGCTACTGGAAATGTGGAAGATGCTCCACGATCTGGTAGGCTTGCTGTGAATGATGAAATATGTTTAGATATCCAAGACAGAATCCTTAAAAGTCCAGACAAGTCATTAAGAAAACTGTCGCAACAAGTGAACTTACCATTGAGCACATATTGTGATGACGTCATAAACATTTTTTTCAAATTGACCTAGATACCAAGTGTAGTGAGACTTTATAAACACCCTATATAAATAAACAAGTGAACTAAAGTTAAACTTCCATATGGGTTATGGAAGGCCCCGGTATCATTGCAAACGAATTAAAATATATAATTGATCAACTGCCCGTGCCAGGAAAATCATCCGAATTAAAACTCATCTCATTAAAGAATAAACACAAAGAAAAACAACTGCAGTCCCCATCATAGCAGATACAGTATGCACCTAAAGACATACGGTTAAGCAGCATCGATAGTGAACGCAGCTGAACTGTCCTTCGTCATACAATAATATCGTTCATCGTAAGTAGTCGGAATATCGATGCACGATCTGGATGAAAAACACAGCTCAGTGTGCACAGAGAACTAAACTCAATAGCACCTATAGCAAGCCGGATTTGGAATCTGAGAAAACTACAATAAGGAACACTTTTTCGGACTGAACTTCAATGGTTCCTGCTGTCTGTCCGCTATATTGACCAGAAGTCATGTCATTTAAAGTATCAGTAACAAACAGATCTGAGGTAGACAAACCATTATATTCGTACATTTTTTTACTGGATATGGAGCTCAAGACTAAATCTATGCTCACTGTGTCTCTCATGATCTCATTGCCAAAGTTTGCCTTCTCTGGCCGCACTAACTTGCTGACTTTAAACAGAACATTTCTGTGGTAACCAACTTCTGTTTTTGTTTTAGTCACAATGTCAAAGAGGCGTAGCGTGGGTTGTCAGCTCTAAGTACAAGACAAGTATGTGGGTTGCCTGCTCAAGGAGCAAGACAAGTGTGTGTGTTGCATGCCCTAGGAACAAAACAAGTATTTGCATTGCTAATGCTAGGAACAAGACAAGGTAAGGGTAAAGTAAAAGACATGAATCGGCGTCTTAGCACGCGAATTTTCACCCATTTGTGCTCGGCCGACTATCCAGAAGTGTTTGGTAACCTCTGAATAGTGTCGCTTCAAGCATCGAAACTCACGATGCCAGGCAGCATTCCTCACCCTCGCAGGGTGCTACCTTGGTTCCCATTTCTTCCAGCGGCTGGATCGACCAAGTATTAAAAAATAGTTTCTCTGTCTCTACCACACCTACTCACTCATTATCAGTCTGCCCATTAATCAGCAAGAATTCATTAAAATTCAATTTCATCCCTACCACCCCTCCGATAACATTCTGTCTCCTAAAATTCCATAAAAAATTAATCCAGACGAACATGCTGGCAACTACATTTATTAGACACAGTTATTTCTCACTACTTTTAATATTTTCTGTAAATATTACTATAAACAACCTTTACGGCGGGAGCCGCGATAGCTCAGTGGTTGGTGAACTGGACTACAAAGGATAAGAAGTAGGGTTAGATCCCAACCGACGGCTTCCGGTTCATAGCCTTAAATGGGTACCAGATTTTTTTCTGGGAAAGTAAAGCAGCACTGGCGTAATACCGACCACATTACCCCAAAAATCATGGTCTGTAAAATTTATAATCACTAACACCATATTCCCTATACGCCACTTGGCATGACGGGGTTCTTTACTTTACTTACTTACAACCTTTACGGCAGGTAGTATAACTTTTCTGATGGCTTAATATTTGTTCTGTATATCTATGTACGACACCCTTCGCGACATGGGCGACACTCCGCCCTCTAAAATCCGGCTCCATTCACGCCACCATCTTTTTTCCATCTTTGGGTCATTTTCTTTACCGTACCGTCTAACATTGCTAAGAATCCAGTGAAGTCATCATTATCTATTTTTTATCCACCTGAAATCAGTAAACTCTCATCAAATTAAATTAACATACACAAAATTGGTCGACTTTGTTTCTTCCATCTATCAACCAGCATTGTTTATTATTTATATATATATATTTCCAGCGCTACATTCACTGAGAATCCATTACGAAGTCATTAAAATGTAATTGGAAAAAAACAGTCTTTAATCTATGAGTCGGCCATATTTTATTCACCTTATCTATTTATCGGTCTCTCTGTTCCGCCCCCGTACTATACCTATCATTCCGCCCCTCTTACAAACCATCAGAAGCCATTTAAACACACATTTAAAAATTCATTGGGTCATAATGAGTTACCAATATTCGTTTTTATTTATCGGTCACTCTGTACCATCACCACACCATACATACCGCTTCACCATCTTAAAAAAACCCATTACAATTAATTAAAATACATTTTTTAAAAATCAAAAGGTCAACTATGTTTCAACAATATTTTATTCTATTTATAGGTTACACTTTACCACCACCTCACTATACATACCGCTCCGCCATCCTTAAGACCCATTAAAACTCATAAAAATAAAAATAAACAATTGGTCAATTATTAGTCGCCGCTACTCTTCGTATGATTCAGTCAATTACCTGCGGTTCGGATATCATCTGTTACTCTTCCCCCCCCCCACTCCCCCTTCTTCCATAGAACCACTCTACAAACCAACCACCCCTCTGATACCATCCCGCTGCCTAAAAACCTATTAAAACCCATTCCAATGCAAATTAAAAAAAAAAAACAATCAGTCAATGATGAGTGGCCTCTGTTCTTCTTCTATTTTACTATTTTATATATAAACAATAATCTCCTCGTTACCAAAATTTTTCACGATTATCTCACCGTTTTTTTTCTCAGGATTATCACCCCTTACCTCAATTATCTCCCATGTTATGTTCATCATGATTTTTAGAAGTGTATGGGGTGTCACTCTGATATTTTGCGGGGTCGGGGTGCTTGTGCCCATTCATTCCCATCGATATCCACCTCAGTTCCACATAAATTCACAAAAATCGATAAAAATACATCCCGGTCCATACATTCAATGCATAAACTAGGAATCTTTCGACTTTGTAATACAACTACAACCTTTACGGCATTTCTTTGGGGTCGGTCTGCAGGGGAGAGGAAATGCTTTCAGAAACGGGGAATAAAGGTTGTTTGTTCAGTGCAGTCGCTGCGAGGTGTTCGGGATCCAGCTTTTATTTCACCTCAGACGAACTTTTAAAACGTACCATGATTCGAACAGAGGTTCTTCTTGTTCTAAGCACAACGAGTTATCCATTCTGACTCCCGCTCTACGTTTGCAAACGCTTGGAACAAGTATAGTAAGTGGGTTGTTATTTCACGGAACAAGTGTATAAGTGGGTTGTTATTTCAAGGAACAAGTATAGTAAGTGGGTTGTTATTTCACGGAACAAGTGTATAAGTGGGTTGTTATTTCAAGGAACAAGTATAGTAAGTGGGTTGTTATTTCACGGAACAAGTGTAGTAAGTGGGTTGTTATTTCACGGAACAAGTGTATAAGTGGGTTGTTATTTCACGGAACAAGTGTAGTAAGTGGGTTGTTATTTCACGGAACAAGTGTAGTAAGTGGGTTGTTATTTCACGGAACAAGTGTAGTAAGTGGGTTGTTATTTCACGGAACAAGTGTAGTAAGTGGGTTGTTATTTCACGGAACAAGTGTTGTACGTGGGTTGTTATTTCATGGAACAAGTGTAGTAAGTGGGTTGTTATTTCACGGAACAAGTGTTGTAAGTGGGTTGTTATTTCACGGAACAAGTGTTGTAAGTGGGTTGTTATTTCACGGAACAAGTGTAGTAAGTGGGTTGTTATTTCACGGAACAAGTGTTGTAAGTGGGTTGTTATTTCACGGAACAAGTGTTGTAAGTGGGTTGTTATTTCACGGAACAAGTGTAGTAAGTGGGTTGTTATTTCACGGAACAAGTGTTGTAAGTGGGTTGTTATTTCACGGAACAAGTGTTGTAAGTGGGTTGTTATTTCACGGAACAAGTGTAGTAAGTGGGTTGTTATTTCACGGAACAAGTGTAGTAAGTGGGTTGTTATTTCACGGAACAAGTGTTGTAAGTGGGTTGTTATTTCATGGAACAAGTGTAGTAAGTGGGTTGTTATTTCACGGAACAAGTGTTGTAAGTGGGTTGTTATTTCACGGAACAAGTGTTGTAAGTGGGTTGTTATTTCACGGAACAAGTGTTGTAAGTGGGTTGTTATTTCACGGAACAAGTGTAGTAAGTGGGTTGTTATTTCACGGAACAAGTGTTGTAAGTGGGTTGTTATTTCACGGAACAAGTGTTGTAAGTGGGTTGTTATTTCACGGAACAAGTGTAGTAAGTGGGTTGTTATTTCACGGAACAAGTGTAGTAAGTGGGTTGTTATTTCACGGAACAAGTGTAGTAAGAGGGTTGTTATTTCCTGAAGCAAGTCTAGTAAGAGGGTTGTTATTTCATGGAAAAAGTCTAGTATGAGAGTTGTTATTCCCTAGAACAAGTCTAGTAGAGGGTTGTTATTTCCTGGAACAAGTCTAGTAGAGGGTTGTTATTTCCTGGAACAAGTCTAGTAGAGGGTTGTTATTTCCTGGAACAAGTCTAGTAGAGGGTTGTTATTTCCTGAAACAAGTCTAGTAAGAGGGTTGTTATTTCATGAAAAAAGTCTAGTTTGAGGGTTGCTATTTCCTGGAACAAGTCTAGTAGAGGGTTGTTATTCCCTGGAACAAGTCTAGTAGAGGGTTGTTATTTCCTGGAACAAGTCTAGTAGAGGGTTGTTATTCCCTGGAACAAGTCTAGTATGAGGGTTGTTATTTCCTGGAACAAGTCTAGTAGAGGGTTGTTTTTTCCTGGAACAAGTCTAGTATGAGGGTTGTTATTCCCTGGAACAAGTCTAGTAGAGGGTTGTTATTCCCTGGAACAAGACTAGTAGAAGGTTGTTATTTCCTGGAACAAGTCTAGTAGAGGGTTGTTATTTCCTGGAACAAGTCTAGTAGAGGGTTGTTATTTCCTGGAACAAGTCTAGTAGAGGGTTGTTATTCCCTGGAACAAGTCTAGTAGAGGGTTGTTATTTCCTGGAACAAGTGTATTGTCTGGATTGTTATTTTCTGGAACAAGTCTGTTATGTGTGTTGTTATTTTCTGGATCAAGTCTGTTATGTGTGTTATTATTTTCTGGAACAAGTCTGTTATGTGTGTTGTTATTTTCTGGAACAATTGTGTGTTGTTATTTTCTGGAATACGTCTAGTATATGGTTGCAATTTTATTATATAATTATCGTCTAGTATATTGTTGTTATTTTATTATATAATTATCGTCTAGTATATTGTTGTTATTTCCTATAATAAGCCTAGTATTTGGATTGAGAGCGATGGGAACAAGGCAGGTATGTGAGTTGTCAGTGTCAAGAACAAGTCTAGTATGTGTATTGCCAACATCAGTAACAAGACAAATATATATTTTTCCCCCGTTCGCCAGCTTTTACCTCTGACGAAGTCCATAGAAACTAGAAACTGAATTTTGCGTGTTAATCCATTTTTCCCTGGCAGCTGTGTGCGCAGGTGTCCCTCGCCGCACGGGCATATAACTCCGACTTCGGAGGTACTCATATTTTTTTCCGACGATGAGTAATTGACGTTTCAAGCCGAGCCTCGTTGCTGAGGCCAGGAGCGGTTGCCGCAGAGAGAAATCATAAATAAAAATCCAAACTGGTGTAGCCGGGATTTGAAGCCACAACCTCTCTGTCTCTAGGCCGGCATCTTGCCTCGAGACCAACCCGTCCCCCACAAGATATTTATGTGTTTGCCCATGTCAAGAAAACGATCAGATTTATGGTTGTCAACGCCAGGAGCAAGGTAAGTGATGTAGACCTAATATTTAAATAAATTTAATTATGATTACTTTGGTTTTTTTTATTTGTTTGTTTGAAATGTTGATTCCTTTAGAATAACGCCCTCGAGTAAGTCGCTCACCCCCCCCCCCCCCCCCCCCAAGCCCACGCCACTGACCTGCAGTCACCTTATATTTTATCGACAATTATCTACATCATCGACAAATAAGATAAACTAGGAGAAGCAATTTCTTGCTATCGCTCATTTGCTTACAAATTAAGTACAGACGTGACTGCCAATGCCAGCACAATCTGGCGTGTGAGCAAATAACACGTTCTCATCTGCAATCAAATGATTTCAAGGCCGAGACATCTTGTAGCCTTTGTTCTTGACATTTAAATTCAAAACATGAACCTGATTGAACGAAACCCTGTGTTGAACAACAAGAGAAGCGGTTGAAAGGAGAGTCTGTAATTACGTTAACATAACATGACAAATGAGTTAAGATGTGTCAGTAGCGAGATTTTAGCTTCAGCATCGAAAAGAGATGTAGTTTTTAATCTAGTGATAGGTGAGATGAAATGTCGTTTAGATTTTGAACATCTCTTAATTATATCGTATCACAAGTGAAAAAAGTTGGAACATCTCTTAATTATATCGTTTCATAACTGAAAAAAAGTTCGCGAAAGGACACAACAAGCAATCGGAGTACAAGAGGTTCTCCCATCGTAAAGCATCCAATTATTGAGACAGAAACCTTGCCTCATAAAATGTGATTGAAAGTGTCAAAATTCAGAAGGCATTGGGCGTGGCCAAGGCGAATACCTCACAGTTGTTATTGCTGACGTTTTAGTCGTCTTTTTTTCAAAATAATAATTTATAAAATATACTTGAATGGTACATTCGAGATTAATGGAAGTTAAAGCTTCAGTTTTTATATTATTTATTGTGATAAATTATTTCACCGTTAAATGTCTCCATTCTTGAAATCGTTTCTCTTCATTCATTTACTGAATGGCATTAATATGAAGTATTAACAAAACCAGAAATCTTCACATCTCTTTGTAGTGTCTGTTGTCAGGTCAGGTAATTTTACCTGCTACTGTATGCAGCAGGAAGTACAACCTGCTTCTGCCTTGCTGACATGCAGGTATGCTCTAAAAGGCTAAGGGAGGGTACCCTAAAGTAAAACAACCTCCCTGCCCTGTGGGTGAGACTTTTTTGTGGTTGATTATTATGGCTTAGACGAGAGGAATGAAAGAGGTGATATTGCCAAGAGCACACATGATGATAGGAAACACCTGGTTTAACACATTTAAAAGCACAGGAGACAACACATGTAATCAAATCGACTACATTATGATAAACAACAGATTTAGAAACCGTTTGGTATATGTGAAAACATGACCAGGGGCAGATTGCAATAGTGACCATGTACAAATTGTGGGAAAGCTTAGAGTACAATTAAAAACAGCAAAACAAGCCTTAGTTAATATAAAGTTAAATTTAGATTTAATAAAATCAGATAAGAGGTTACAAGACAAATGTAACATCACAATTCAGAACCGATACAATGCAATAGAGAAGATACAAAGCATTGATGAACAGTGGGAAATGCTAAATGAATAAATGCAGCAAACATCAAAAGAGTTCATACCACGAGTAAGGACAAATTCAAGAAAGAAATGAATGTCACATGACATTTTACAACTAATGGATACAAACAGAAGAAACAATGATAACAATGATGAGTATAAGAGGTTAGATAAAGAAATTGTAATAAAATGCAATGAAACAAAAGAAGCATGTCTAAAACATGGACGCAAAGAGATTGAAATGCGACAAAAATGAGATGCCAAAGCTATATACAAACAAACTGAAGAATTAACATGAAGAAAAGCGCAACAAAAAAAAAGAACTGGATGAATTAAGAACGAAGGAATTAGAACTGTTAAGAATAATGGGGAAGGACCAGAAATGCTCAAAGAAGAAGTGGAAGGCGCTTTACGCATTATGAAAGCAGGAAAAGCTCCTGGACCAGATAATATAACTAAAGAAGAAATTGAAGCCATGGGTGATTTTAGAATAGAAATAATAAAAAAAATACTGAATGATATCTACAACACCGGATATATACCAGAAGACCTGCTCAAATCAATATTCATAACCATACCAAAGAAATCTGATTTCGATTGAACATGATGATCATCCCACAATAAGCCTTATGAGCCACATGACTAAGATATTACTAAGAATCATTATGCGATGAGTGCGAAACAAAATCAGTCTAGAAATTAGTGATGAACAGTGTGGTTTTGTTAGAGATAAAGGAACAAGCAATGCCATATATATCATAAGATCTTTAGTAGAAAGAGCCATGGAGGTGAAAACAAATCTTTACCTATGTTTCATAGATTATACCAAAGCATTTGACAAAGTAAAACAATAAAGTAAAAAGTAAAGTAAGTAAAGTACCCCCCGTCACGCCAAGTGGCGTATAGGGAAATATGGTGTTAGTGACCCTATATTTTACAGACCTTCAGCACATGATTTTTGGGGTAATGTGGTCGGTATTACGCCCGTGCTGCTTTTACTTTCCCAGAAAAAATCCGGTACCCATTTAAGGCTGGGTGAACCCGGAGCCGTCGGTTGGGATCGAACCCTACCCCTTGTCCGTAGTAGTCCAGTTCACTAACCACTGAGCTATCGCGGCTCCTACTAATTTTTAGGGAATTAGTAAAACCCAGGTGTCCTCGCCAGGATTACGAACCCCGGCTGTTGCCGTGGTAAGCCAACCGCCTATCGATTGCGCTAACCGGACACCCCAAAAACAATAAACAGCGGGTATAAGAGTTGGAAATCAATTGGGAATGTTTCAATAAATAAAACAGGGTCTTAGGCAAGGTTGTGTGCTGTCACCAGATTTGTTTAATATTTATAGTGAGATTATTTTAATATCAATAAGAGGCATGCCTGGAATAATAATCGGAGGTCATAATATAAATAATCTAAGGTATACTGATGATGCAGTCTTAATCGCTAAGAGTGAAAATGAGTTACAAGAAATGTTGAACATTATAGTGAAAGAAAGCAAAAATAAAGGACTCAGCCTTAATAGCAAAAAGACAAAAGTAATGGTAACAACAAAGAAAAAGACATCACCTCAGTGCAAAATAAAGACAAGTGGAACAATATTAAAACGGGTAAATGAATTTAAATATCTGGGAACATTGTTAACCTCAGATGGTAGATATACAATAGAGGTGAGTTGCAGAATGGCTCAGGCAATTGCAGCTTCCCAAAAAAGTGAGGAAAATACTGTGCAATCCATTTTTGACAAAAGAAACAAGAAAAAGAGTTCTTAAATGTTATGTAGAGCTAGTCTCAACATAAGGATGTGAATCATTGACAATAGGATACAGACTAGAAATTTACCGGTGGCTGTAGAAATGCGGTTTTACATAAGAATGTTGAGAATACCTTGGATAGCTAAGAAGAGTAATGAGAACATTCTGAAAGAGGCCAATGCAAAGAGAGAATTAAAATCTACTATTATGAAGAAACAATCATAATTTTTTGGCCATGTGATGAGAAGGGAACAGCTAGAATATATTGTAACAACTGGGAAAATTGAGGGACGAAGGGATAGAGGGAAGCAAAGATAAAAAAAATACCAGACATCTTACGAGAATGGCTTGGCAAAAGGTCAACAACAGAAATGATAGATAACCGTCGAGTTCGAATGTTGTGGAGACACATGAGCACCTACGCCAGCGGACATGGTAGTTGATGATGATGATGTCGTGTCACCGTTCATGCGTGAAGTGGTCGTAGATACATTATGTCTCTATATAGTTTATGGCATGCACCTGAATCATTCGCCTTGAACAGTTTTGATGAGAAAGTTTCCCTGGGCAGCGGCTATTTTGACTTACTCTTTGCCACTTTTAACTGCCAATGGCTTTGTTTAATGTCCAGAAATCTCAAAATGGACATTCCCTGTTAAAAAAGTGAACTGGACAAGAGGAGAGAAATGCTACGACTAAAACCATAGTTAGAAAATACAAGTTCCCACCTTCTGTGGCGGGATTGAATGCAGAAACGTTCTTGTTCTAATGTCGATATCTTACCTATAAACCACCCAATGCCCCCCCCCTCCCCCCACCCCCAACAAAAAATAGCTTTAATTAAAATAAGAGTTAAGGTTGACGAGTGATTACTATCATAATCACATACACTCTTAAATGTGACTATAGCAGAGATAACTGCGAGACAATAAATGAAAGCTAATCCGAAACACGCATTTGTTGGGACAACTCATTCAAAAAATGTAAAAAGCGGTTGCTTGAAAGAATTAATGGGGTTTTAGCTGAAATAACTGCGATAAATTAAAGGCCGCACGTAAATCGCTGTTCTTGGGTTTCTCGCGTCGGCCAATTGAACCACATTTTGGTTCGGAATGTGTTTAAAAAAAAGCTTTTTGTGGTGTCACAACGTGCAAACACGTCTATAAAATATTCGTTGTTAAAACTGAAGGAATGCACGAGACTGAAATCTTTGCCAATACTCTGCTGCCGAGCATTTAAACGATTAAAGAAGCACGAAACCGTGACTCGTGCTAGCTTTCAAGCACTTAAACCTATCTTTATTGTGAGATATATGAATTATGAGTAGATAGTAAAGTAAACAGCCAAGTGACGTATAGGGAATATGGTGTTAGTGACCATAATTTTTACAGACCTGCGGCGCATGATTTTTGAGGTAATGTGGTCGGTATTACGCCCGTGCCGCTTTACTTTCCCAGAAAAAAATCCCGTACCCATTTAAGGCTGGGTGAACCCGGAAGTCGTCATCAGGATCGAACCCGACTTCTTATCCTTTGTAGTCCAGTTCACTAACCACTGAGCTATCGCAGCTCCCATGTGTTTGGAGAAGTACTGATGAGAACGCCAGCGGCATAGGGGCAACGCCCTGCTCTGGAAATGAAATGAACGCGGGTTTAATAGTTCACTAGTTTGCCCAACTGAAAAAAGAAACAATTTATAGCTGCTCAGTGAATTGAGAAGATAATGACATTGAAAAAAAGAAAACACTTCCCATCTCATTTTATATTTGCTCTATCTATCTATCTATCTATCTATCTATCTATCTATCTATCTATCTATCTATCTATCTATCTATCTATCTATCTATCTATCTATCTATCTATCTATCTATCTATCTATCTATCTATCTATCTATCTATCTATCTATCTATCTATCTATCTATCTATCTATCTATCTATATCTATCTATCTACCTATCTATCTGTCTGTCTGTCTGTCTGTCTGTCCGTCCGTCCGTCCGTCCGTCCGTCCGTCCGTCCGTCCGTCCGTCCGTCCGTCTGTCTGTCTGTCTGTCTGTCTGTCTGTCTGTCTGTCTATCTATCCGGGTTCACTTAGCCTTAAATGGGTACCGGATTTTTTTTTCTGTGAAAGTAAAGCGGCACGTGCGTAATACCGACCACATTACCCCAAAAATCATGTGCCGATGGTCTATTAAAATGATGGCCACTATCAACACATTCCCTATATGCCACTTGGCGTGACGGGACACTTTACTTTTTGCTATATATATATATATATATATATATATATATATATATATATATATATATTTGTTCTCACTTTGCTTCGTTAACTCTTTCCCTACGTTTCAGCGCAATGTGTGTGATGCCGTTTCATCCTCGTACGTTTCGCCGCAGAGTGCGTTACTCTCAATTGTATTAGTGTGAACCGTCATCAAACCGTATTCTTTTACTTGTCTCCAATTATTTGCTTTTGGTGAAATCTCTTTTCTTTTTCACTCCTTATCTAAAGAGGCATATATAATATGTTATGTGTTAGCTAAAGATAAAACATGTAGATTGCTAATTTTTTTTGACGAAGTCCCTAGGGACTAGCTAGGAACTAAATGTTGCGTGTTAATCCATTTATCCCTGGCAGCCGTGTGCACACGGGTCCCTCGCCGCACAGGCAGATAACTCCATCTTTGGAGGTACTCATATTTTTTTCGCCGATGAGTAATTGACGTTTCAAGCCGGGCTTTGCTGCTGAGACCAGGGGTGGTTGCCACAGAGAGAAATCATAGATAAAAATCCCAACTGGTGCAGCCAGGATTTGAACCCACAACCTCTCTGTCTAGAGGACAGCGTCTTGCCTCGAGACCGACCAGTCCCCTTGACATTGCTATTTAAAACCATGAAAAATTGTGTCTCTGAAATCTCTTCCGTTGCATTGATAAAAAAAAGCGTGCGAACTGAAAGAGTTAAGTGCTGTGACTTAGCTCTGTGGAATGTCTCTAGCGTAATACTTTACTCTCCTACAGCATTGCATATGTTGCGGGGCATCTTTCAATACATCATATTCATTTTACTCATTCTAGTGTAAAAATTACTCCCTTGTATTGGCACAACTCCTCCATTTGAGCGGGCCGACGTAGATTGCCTGTGAGATTATTGCCCCGGACATACCACTTCAGAAAACATAGTAATATAACACGTTTTATTTTTAAATGATATTTTAGGGACAGCAATAATTACCTTGCCTCAGATGTTGATGATCCATACTACGCCACTGTTTCAGCCTTCCTGACCTAAACCAAGTACCAATAACAACAGTCACTATCATAACCTAGGCTCTTATAATAATTTTCATAGTGGAACCGGGGACCACTAGCATAATTTAATAGTGGAAACTGGGACCACTAGCATAATTTAATAGTGGAAACTAGACCACTAGTATAATTTAATAGTGGAAACTGGGACCACTAGCATAATTTTATATTGGAAAATGGGACCACTAGCATAATTTAATAATGGAAACTGGAGCACTAGCATAATTTAATAATGGAAACTGGGACCACTAGCATAATTTAATAATGGAAACTGGACCACTAGCATAATTTTATAGTGGAAAATGGGACCACTAGCATAATTTAATAATGGAAACTGGACCACTAGCATAATTTTATAGTGGAAAATGGGACCACTAGCATAATTTAATAATGGAAACGGGGACCACTTGCATAATTTGATAATGGAAACCGGGATCACTAGCATAATTTAATAATGGAAATGGGGACAACTACCATAATTTAATAATGGAAACGCCGACCACTAGCATAATTTAATAGTGGAAACTGCGACCACTAGCATAATTTCAGAGCTGAAGCGGGGACAAATTGGTATTTCACTGGACGAAGTATGGAAGTTATGCTTTCTTTTCACGTTGAGTCTATATTTCTAAGAAAATCTTTGTTCTTTTTAATTTTGTCAAAAAATTCTGAGCAGCCTAATAGGTATTTTATAATGAGAAGACTCTTCACTGTAGCTGCCAGCATATTGTTCCTGACCTCTGACCACATATTATATATAACAGAATACACTCTGTCAACAGGTGCAGACGTACCAGAGAAGCAAAAAATGTATTCTATTACAGCACTAAGACTTTTTAAAAAAAATACTAGTATGTACCTTCTTTAGTATTTGTCATTGCTGTTAAATAGTATTGTTAAGTAGTATTAAATACTGTATGAGTATGACCCGGCATTCATCTTACATTTTTAGACAAAATACATTATATTTCTCGTAACCTGGTTAATTCATTTATTGAGCGCTGTCTCTGCATCGAAGGTTGGCTACCATGGAGCGCTATTCTGCTCTGTCTCTTGCTTTGATGGTGCAGGTTGTCATAGGCTGACCTGTCCAACTTTTGATGTTACTCGTCCATGTTAGTTTTTGTCTACTTATGTCTTCTTTTCCCTTCCAAAATTACTTTTAGTAGGCTGTTGTGTCTTTTTAACATTTCCCAAAAATCTAATTTATCTTGTTCTAAATGTGTTTATTAGTTCTCTTTTCATTTTTAGTTGTTTTAAAACTTCATCATTTGTTTTCTTTTCTTTCCATCCAATTCTACCTATTCTATAAATATACTTTTCAAAGGCTTTAATTTTCTGTTCTGTTTTCTTGTTTAATGTCTATGTTTCTGCACCATACATGAATATTAAGAGGATATAACATTTTGTTTGTGCACACCGTGAGCTGTTGCAGGGGCTACTGAGTTAAGTGCTCTGTGCACACCGTGAGCTGTGCGTTTCATCCGTTTTAGTCGTGAATATATTCCAACTGTTTACAATGACTTATGATGTCGTATGACTTGGAACAGACAGTTGTGTTCACTTTCTGTGTGGCTTCGCCTTATGTCTTTTGGCGTGTGCTGATACTGCTATGATGGGGACTACTGCTACCTTTCTTTGCTTGGGAGATGAGATATTAATTTGGATAATTCCACTGGCACAGGCGGTTGAGCAATTATGGATTTTAATTCGTTTGCAGTGATACCGGGGCCTTCCATAACCATAACCATAACATTTTGTTATTCTTAGTTTTAGCCCTGGTGTTATTTGTTTTGATGTTAGTATACTTATCATGCTGGTTAATACCTGGGCAGAATTCAAACCGGTCAGGACGCCGCAACATCGTTGCTGAACCGAAACAAAAGCGGCAAAAGAAATACCCCTCGCCGTGTCTTGTACGCCTACATCTCTCAGTTTAGCTTGGCTTGAGGCCATTCTGCACAGCACGCCCCAAGACATGCTTGCACTCTTCACCCCTACATCAGTTGTTCTTCACGAGGTTGTTGTTTTTTTAGTCTCTCTTTTATATTGCCACATGCATTTGTAAATGAGGTCTGGGAAATTTCAACTGATCTATTTATTCTATGTACATCTAAACAAAAAAAAAAAAAAAAAGAAACAGAAAGGCACTTAAAGAAATGAAGAAACGTAAAGAAAGAATGAATGAAGCGCTAGAAAAGAAAGGTAAAAAAAAAATGAAGAAAAAAAGAAAGAAACATAAAGAAAGGAAGAAAGGTGGAAAAACGAAATAAAAACTTCAGAACTAAACGTACAGAAAGAAAGAAAGAAAGAAAGGCTAAGAAAGAAAATCAATTAATATCGTCGCACCTGGAGTATGTCTTAAATGAAATATATTGTTACTATCCATATTCGAGACTGGTTGGTCTCGAGGCAAGACGCCGATCTTGAGACAGAGAAGTTGTGAGTTCAAATCACGACTGCGCCAGTTGAGATTTTTATTTGTGATTTCTCTCTGCGGCAATTACCCCTGGTCTCAGCAGCGAGGCCCAGCCTGAAACGTCACTTACTCATCGACGAAAAAAATATGAGTGCCTCCGAAAACTGAATTATCTGCCTGTCCAGCGAGGAACCACTGTGCATACGACTGCCAGGGAAAAACGGATTATCACGCAAAACTCAGTTTCTAGTCTCTAGGGACTTTGCAGCGGCGAAAGCTGGCGAACACACAAAAAAAAAGAAAAAAAAAACCATCCATATTCTCTTGACCATATTTTTTCCCAATGAAAACAAAGTTTACCGGAACTCTACCGTCCTATCACATAACAGGAAAAGTTCGTAATCTTCCAGGCCTTTGAATGCTCTCTTTCTTCACCTTTGTATTCGTTGTCTGTGACCACTACACGGAAATATAATTTGAAGGCAAGTCTAGTTTTAAATTATTCTTCTTCTTCTTTCCTTCCTCATCTGCCTTTCAGCGTCGAGGAGAGATATAATTTGCGGTCTTTTGCTCTTCTGTTCGCCTCTGCTGCTGTTATGTTTCCTAGTGCTTCTAATATTCCATCGACCCATCTTTTACGTGGTCGACCCTTGGGTCTGATGTTCTCACAACGTTTGTTGAAGGCTCGTTGTGTTGTGTTTTGTTCTTTCTGCCTTGTCACGTGGTCAAACCATTTTATCTCTTTTTTCCTTATATATTCTATGGCGGGGGCTATTCCTAGCTTTTTTCTCTGTTCTTCATTTCTGATCATATCTCTCAGGCTGTTTCCTGTCATTCGTCTAACACATTTCATCTCTGTAGAGGTTATTTTCCTTATTGTTCTTGCATCTAGGGTCCAGGTCTGGCATTGGTAGCACAACGTTGGGATGAAGATTGTATTGTATAGTGCTCGTTTTGCCTCCACAATTTAAATGATTTATATATATATATATATATATATATATATATATATTTACGGCATTTCCTCATTACTGGGGTCTGCGGGGGAGGGAGGGGAGAGGATTTATAGGACTGGAGAATAAGAGCCACCAATCAAATGCAGTCGCTGCGAGGCGTTAGCATCTTAGCTTTCAATGATTTATAAAATACGTATATCAGGAACACGTTTACCAGAGCGCGTTCAAGACCGTACCGGCTGGTAAAGTCCTACTTTTGACCATCGGGCCAAAGCAATAATAGAGCCAATTTCCAATATTAGGAAGAACAGTGAGAATATATTGTGACAACTGGGAAAATTGAGGAACGAAGAGATAGAGGGAAGCAAAGAGAAAAGATACCAGACAGATTATGAGAATGGCTTGGCAGAAGGTCAACAACAGAAATGATAAATAACTGTCGAGATCGAAAGTTGTGGAGAGACATGATCACCCACGCCAGCAGGCATGGTACTTGATAATAATATTTTTAATATCGCGATCAGCACTACGTCAGCCTTTCTGTCTTTTCTATACAAAAAATTCTCCAGTGCCCATTAACAACTGGTTTTCCTAGAAACCGGTGGTTGCCATATTACTTTAGACTTTAGTCAGTTAAACTATTAATCCTTTATGGAAGGAACTAATTCTGGTCCCGCATGGCACGACACATGATGATGGTAGATTGATCATTACCACCACCTGTGTCCGTGAGAATGATTGAGTCACGCAACATCCGGTTGTCTCCACAATTGCTACAAGCTTTTGCTTGAGGTAAAGTACCAAACCGTGTTTTGAGTGCTAGCATTAATTAACGTCGGAATTATAATCGTCACTCATGAATTAGTCCTACATGTGAAGTTGGCTTTAGGTTTGGGTGCAGTCGCTGGGGACTCAAGAAGGACGGAAAAGGGCCTTTTGTCACCCAAAGGCGCTCTAAACTCTCTGCTGTTGACAAGTAAATACACCACCGATGGCGAGAGCCGCGATAGCTCAGTGGTTAGTGAACTGAACCACAAAGGACAAGAGGTAGGGTTCGATCATAAACCGACGGCTTCCGAGTTCACCCAGCCTTAAATGGGTACCGGATTTTTTTCTGGGAAAGTAAAACGGCACGGGCGTAATACCGACCACATTACCCCAAAAATCATGTCTCGAAGGTCTGTAAAATGTATGGTCACTAACACCATATTCCCTATACGGCACTTGGCGTGACGGGGGCTCTTTACTTTACTACTATCACCAATGGGCACCTGGTATTGATCTGAATACTCGGTTTAACCCACATGCTTTATCATCATCGTGTGCCTTCTCCGCAACAAAGGTTGGCTACCATGGATCGCCATTCTACTCTGTTTCTTGCTTTCATGGTGCAGGCTGTCATAGATTGACTTGACCATCTTTTGATGTTACTCGTCCATGTTAGTCTTGGTCTGCCTCTGCCTCTTTTACCTTGTATTTTTCCTTCCAATATTACTTTTAGTAGGCTGTTGTGTCTTTTAACATGCCCCAAAAATTTCATTTGTCTTGTCATAATTGTATTTAGTAGTTCTCTTTTTATTTTCAGTTGTTTTAAAACTTTATCGTTTGTTATCTTTTGTTTCCATCCAATTCTACCTATTCTTCTATAAATCCACATTTCAAAGGCTTCAATGCTTTAACATTCAGATAAAAGTAAGTCATTAAAGTACATCTCTTCCTCTTCTTCCTCTTCTTTCCTTTCTCATTTGCCTTTCAGCATTGAAGGGAGATAACATTTGTGGTGTTTTGTTCTTCTGTTCGCTTCTGCTGCTGTTGTTTCCTAGTGCTTCTAATATTCCGTCAATGCATCTTCTTTCGTGGTCGACTCTTGGGTCTGGTATTCTCGCATCATTCACTGAAGGCTCGTTGTGTTGTGTTTTGATCACTGCCTTGTCACGTGGCCAAATCATTTTATCGGTTGTTTGTTTATATAGTCTATGGTGGGGGTTATTGCTAACTTATTTCTCAGTTCTTCATTTCTGATCTTATCTCTCAGGCTGTTTCCTGTCATTCGTTTAACGCATTTCATCTCAGTAGAGGTTATTTTTCTTGTTGCTCTTGCATCTAGGGTCCAGAACTGGCATTGGTAGTATAACGTTGAGATGAAGATTGTATTCAGATTTGGTATGAAGATGGTGTTTATTTGAGTGATTAGCCAAAGAACGTCTCAGTTTCTAATTTGAGTAATCCATTGTAACCTTTCATAATTCTGAACAAAGAGAAAATTATATGGCAAAACTAGGGCTATGTCTCTTTCTCTTTCTCTCTCTCCGCCCTTCTCTCTCTCTTTCTCTCCGTACTCCCGCCCCACCCACACACACACACAAGAAAATAAAATGAAGAAATAAAAATAAAAAAATTAATTTATAAACAACAATTAAAGAAAAGTTTATAAAAATTATAATATCTCATTTTATGAAAAGAGAAATTGGTAATACATGAACCTTACAAACTCTTTCGTACTTGTATTTGTATTATCGCTGTCAACAACAGTAGCATATTTGTGTTATGATTCATTCATTCCCTGGCCACTGTCTCCACATCGCAGGTTGGCTACCAAGGAGCTCCACTTTACTTTGTCTCTTGTCTTGACAGTACATGTTTTCATAGGTTCACCTATCCATCTTTTGATGTTACCGGTATAACTTTAGTCTTGGCCTGCCCCATTTACGCTGTACCTTCCCTTCTGAGATAACTTTTAGCAGGGTATGATAGTCAATGGGAGCCGCGATAGCTCAGTGGTTAGTGAACTGGACTACAAAGGACAAGGGGTAGGGTTCGATCCAACCGACGGCTTCCGGGTTCACCTAGCCTTAAATGGGTACCGAATTTTTTTCTGGGAAAGTAAAGCGGCACGGGCGTAATACCGACCACATTACCCCAAAAATCATGTGCCGAAGGTCTGTAAAATGTATGGTCACTAACACCATATTCCCTATACGCCACTTAGCGTGACAAGGGTACTTTACTTTTTTTTTATGGTAGTCAATTCACATGTATCACAACTTCGCTTGTCTTGTTCGAATTGTGTCAAGTACTTTTTTTTTAATGTTCAGGTGACTCAATACGTCACTGCTTATCTTCTTTTCCTTCCATCCTATTCTCCCCCTTTTTCTATACATCTACATTTCAAAGGTTTCGATTTCATTCTCTGTTTGCTTATTTAATGTCCATGTTTCTCCACCATATACGAATATTCAGTTTACTATTGGTAGTTTTTCTTGTGTAATTTGTTTTGATTTGATTATGTTTTTCATTCTATTAAAATTTTGTTGTTGTCATTCCTCTTCGCTAATTTATTTCTGCCTTACATATCCCATCGCTTCTAATGTACCCAAGACAGCTATATTCCGCATGTTATTAATGAAGACAATTCTAGTTTTCATTTATACTCTTTGTGCTTTCTGACTGTTTAAATAATAACAATTTATCAAAACATGTACAGTACCGCACCGAATGAAAAAATGCCCTGTATCAAACTATTATATGACAATATATGTTATTTCCTCTTCTGGTTCTTCTTCTACCTCTCCTCCTCTTCTTTTCATCTTCTTATGCTTTTACTTTTACTACTTTGATCATCTCCTTCTGTTTTTCCTCTTTTTTTCTTCTTCTACTTGTTATTATCCTTCTTTTTATACTTCCTTTTCTGCATGTATGCTTTTTTCCCTCTATCCCATCGTCCTTTCATCTTTAACTCTTCATTTCTTTTTCCTCTTATCTTTCCCCTTCTTCTTCTTTTGTCTTCAACACACAGCAGGAAGGAATGTAATCGTGTTTGAAATACGTCTAGACAGATAATGAATGAGATATAGTCTGTTCCAAAACTCATGCCCCTCTTCAAAATATTATAACTTAATAATAACCGTTTGATTTAATTGATGAAATTTAGTATATAAAGTGTTTATTGTCATGACGTTATATAAAAAAATGTTTCATTGGAAGTAAATAGATGGTTTTAATTGTGTCTTATTTGCGGTATATAAAAATAAATACACATGTAATGATACTAGTCAATAGAATACGTACAGTTTCTATTGGTCAACATTACACGCGTAATTAATACCCAAAAGAAAATGTGCATGCATTTCTCACACGATCTAACCGCCGTCGCGCTTATAGTGTAAACTGCATGCTGGTTCTAATTCATTTAACAGGCGTAGAAAAACACCGTGATTGGGTGCATGTTACAATGAGTCTAAAGATGAAATTCGTTACACTTCAAACTATCGCATTGAAGATTTATCAATATTTTTAAAGAGAGTAAAGGGAGAATATTTCTCGTTCTTTATCAAACCATGAGAAGAGAACAATGCATATTTTAGGTTTAAGTAAACGATAATTTTATCTTGGGTACAAGAATATTGATATTTATGTTCAATGATTATAAGACATCAAGGAAGGAAGAAAGTATTAAACATTTTCGATAAAGAATTTTTACGACGAAAAGTCTGTTGAATGTTTGATCTGGACACTAGGAAATTGAAAATATGGCTGAGAACGAACAAGGGCATTTAACTTTCAAAATCTCCATGATGGAGAACTGAGGGGTGTTGGCTTCACCTTTAGAAAGTTGATGGCGGACGAAACATTATTTGTGAGAAGCCACATCCAAGACTCATGCCCTCAAACTTCATCAAATATCACGGAAACCTATGGACGGATTACCATGATGTTTTTGCATGTGATCTTACATTGCCCATGACATTACAAATGTATAATTTAAAATAATGTAGGTAATAGAGTTTAATTAAAGTCGCTGGTTTCCTAGATCTTTGTCAATGCAGCAATTATTACTCCTCTAAAAGATATAATTTCCCGTGTTACGGGGCCTCATTATAAGGGATGAAAAGAATAGTGATACTATGATCTTCCAGGCATGTCGTAAGAGACAACTAAGGGGCTTCATCGATGGCTTGAAGAGCTGTCATTGTAAAAAGTTTTGTTATGGAAACAGAGCTATAGATTTTAGAAGCAGTGATCGCTGCAATATGTGACATTCTGGCACGCAAGGTTTCTGTTTTTGAGATCGTGGTTCTGCCCTGTGTGACGGCTTGGGTTCGAAAGAACAATAGATAGATAGGTAGAAAAAAATAGAATTGACTGTAAGTCTAACAATTTCTTGACTTGATAAGCTTCATCAAAATTTGGGCAAACTGTTACAAATAGTAACCGGATTATATGCGTTGGTTTCACTTGTAGGCTACACGTTTCTTTGAAACGATTATCAATGTTAGAAAGGAGTTAATAGTAAAACTAGAAATGATAGTGAGTGTGTCTTATATATATATGGCCCTTTTCGTCTTGTCAGACGGTCTAGTGGAGGCTATTGCGTATTTTTTTGAGGTATTGTTTTTGCCGAACAGCTTCTCTCGTGGCTAATTCTACCAATGTTTGACAAACACACGCGGTCACATAATGAACAGGTCAGGCTCGCTGGTCCACAGGGTTTACCATCCTTTTTCATGAGTCTTTTCTCTTCTAAGTCCTGTCTTAAAACAGTCTCAAATGTTGTTATACCGTTCCTTATACGTGCTCTCCATGATGTGCGATCACAAGTGTGTCTTATGCCGAACAAATTATACTTGATTCTATTCAGTATTGAAGTAAAATCTTTTGGATGACTGGAGTGGTCATGAAAAGGACCTCTTTTACAATCTGATGTGAACATGCTGACAAGATATAATTATTTCGCGGCAGACCTCTTCAGAGTAATGATTCTCATCCAGAATCAGACAAGTCTAATTTGTTGATTATTGCTTTCGGCTGAATAAATAACAAACCATCGTTCCACCAATATTCTTCTTCTTTACCTGAGATGTGTTCCGAACATTTTGCCCTGTAATCGTTGAGATGGCGTGATTTGTAAGTGTCTTAACATCGAATAATTTGAAGGTTTTATTTTCAGCTGCTACTTGTCTCTTGCCTAAACAAGTTCTATTGGATTTAAGTGTTAATGGTAGGGTGGTAATCTCAAACATCTATGACCATACTCTTGTATTAACGTGTCTATATGAAATATTTATGTATGTTGTGTATGAAATATTTATGTATGTTGTGTCTGCTTTACAATGGAAACCAATTTATGTCTCAGGTATTTGTCGTTAATCGCATGTGTTCTTGCGTGAACCACATTTTTTATTTCTTCTCCTTCTTCTTCTGCGATCATGGCTCATTCAAACTAGGACTCTGGTCTCTTTTATGAAGGCAGCTGTCTTTTTCAGTGATAAGGTTGTCCTGAAGAGTTGCTCTTCCAGGGATGTGGGTATTGGTCCACATTGTCCTCCTAGGCCTGTCTACTGGGGGCAATCCTGTAGAATGTGTTCTGTTGTCATGTTATCCAGGGTACAGTGGCATTGGCTGGTAGTTCCTATTCTGAGTTTGGTGAACATGTAGTTTGTCATTCTGTTGTGGTCAGTGCGTAGGCGAAGTATGATGTTTTGATCCCTCCTTGATAGTTGGAGGTATCCGTCCCTCTCGTTATACTTTGAGTGTTATTGTTTCCATTTTTCTTGATACTGGCCCTAGGTGATTGATTTAGCTTCATCACAACTGAAAAGATGGTTGTCTTGTGGTAATCTCTCTCCCTCTTTAGCTAATTTGTCTGCGCGTTCGTTTCCGTGTATATCACAGTGTGATAGTATCAACTGGATAACCACTCTCTGGAAGTTATTGCACTGTTGGCCTAGGATTATTCTCAGGTCATCTAGCTCGCTGTTTCTTGGGATTATTAAAACTGTTGGGACTGATAATGCGTCGGTCAGCGTCACCAATTTCTTGTGCACGATAATTTTGTGTTGGATAGCCAGTTTTGCAGCATCTTTGAGAGGCTTCAGTTTCTGTTTTATAGTTGTTTGAGAATTGTCCAGTAGCTATTGACTTGGTAATCTCTTACTGGTTATTTAGCCTCAAGAACACACCTCCTCCTCCATTTCTGGTGGCGTCTGTAGCAGAGCTATCAGTGTATATGTGTGAACAGGTGTCCTGTGGGTAATTGTCGTCTATGTTTTTTCTGTTATATGCTTTCTCTCTGTGTCTGTTTGTGTGCCATTTTCACGATTCCTTATAATGTCTTCCTTTTAAGTTCTGGTATTTTATATTTCCGTGGGGAGTCATACAGCATCAGGCAACTCTGTGGGTGGTTAGGAAGTGTTTTGTATTTCTCCGCTTGTTGAATTACTTTAGTTTTCGGTCTATCTTCCAAAGGCTGTAGGCCTGTTTCTGTTTTTAGAGTCTCAACAGGTGTAGATTTCCTAGCACCAGTGATAATATGGGCAGCCTGGTTTTGTGTTCTGTTAATTTTGCTAAGCTGTGATTTGGAAGCTTTAATGTCGGCTGTGACTCCCATTGTCTAGGACTGGTCATTTTTCTTCCTGTGTATAGTCGTTTCAAGATATTGTTGTCTGTTCCCCAGTCCGCTCCTACTAATTTCTTAATAATATCTGCTCGTTTTCTGGATTTTTTGTTCGCTTTGTCTATCTGATTCATATCATTTTGTGATCCATGGTGACACCAGGATATGTTGGGTTTTGGTCAATAGAAAGTGTGTGGTCTTTTATCTTCAAATTTGCATAGAGTGTGTTTCTTAATAGGCTGAAAATTGTGTATGTAGTTGTTTTTCCATTAATGGGTAGCAGCCTTGTGTTAGTCCATTTTTCAAGTTTTCCTAAAGCATCTTGCATTGAGGAGCTGGCCAATGACAAAGGTTCTTCTCATGTCCATATCGCCAGTCGTCTGCACACATTCCAGAATGTATTCTGGGTGGAATGTCCTCTACGATGTCAATTATGAAGATTTGAAAAAAGCGTTGAGGTTAGTACTCTGCCTTGTGGGACACTTTGTTCGATTTTGGATTTCTTACTTAGTTGTCCTTGTACTCTGGCCGTTCTGTCTTGTAGGTATTGAGATATCCAATTTAATAAACGGCCTCGGATGCCAAGTCTGAGAAGATTGTTCTTTAATCTTCCTTTCCATACCCTATCAAAAGCCTTCTCCATGTCGACCCACACTGTCAGAGCGTGTTTCTTTTCTTTTATAGCATCCTAAATTTCCCTTTGCGATGTAGGTAATCAGGTCTTCAGTTGATCTGTGCTGGCGGAAACCATTTTGTTGTGGCATAATTTGTTGTTTTGACTCCAGATACCTCCAAATTGTTGCAAAGAGCTTTGAATGCATTGAAGTCATGGACAAATAGATGGCGTATCAGCATCAATACAGGCAAATGCAGTACTACACTTTTCACTCTCCCCCAAAACAAAAAGCAGGAGCCATCTACATAAACAATGAGCCTGTGAAAGAAGACATACAAGCTACCTATCTCGAAGTTACATTTGACAACAAACTATCTTGGAAACAGCAGATAAATAAGACAACCCAAAAAGCAAAGAGGTAGTTGGCTATTCTAAGAAAGTTGTGTGGAACCACATGGGGTGTGAGAGGGAAAATACTCAGTAAAATTTACCAACAGAGTATTCGCCCACATTTAGAATATGGATCATCCGCATGGTGCTCATCATCAAACACCACACTGCAAGAGCTGGATAAAGTACAAAACCAGGCACTTAGGGCCATCACAGGAGCGATGAAATCAACACCAATATTGGAGATGGAGAAATTGTGGAGGATACCAGCACTGGGAGAACGGAGGGACACAAAGGTGCTGATACAGGCAGGAAAATTTTTATGCATGCCGAGACATCTAAAGAAGGGCCGATTCCAAAATCTTATATTGGGACGACTTAAGAGAAGCAGTTTTATCCACCAAGCCAAGCGTATTAGTAGACAAACACCAGACATGCCAAAAGTTGTCAACCCCTTACTGTCCATACCAGAACAGCCCCCCCCTTTCCCTGGACAGAGGAATCAGGATTATCATTACAAATACGGACAGAAGTGAAAGGAATAATTGACAAAGAAGAACAAAATAGTCTACAGCGAAAAACAATCACTCTCAGTTTCTTAGATGAAGAATACCCACAAGACCTATGGATTCCTGTTTACACAGATGGATCAGCACAGAATGTAGTAAAGAATTGGAGGAGCAGGTGCATACATAGAGTACCAAAATAACACTAGTGATATGAATAAAATAGCAACAGTGAAATATTGTCACAATTACGATGCAGAAACCCAAGCAATAAAGTTGGCAATAGAAAAACTGCTGAACAGTAATCTTAGCCCACAGCCTGTAGTGTTTTTGACAAATACAAGATCAGTACTACATGCACTGTAATCCAGAAAATTACCACATCTGCAGACCTTATTGACTGAACTCTGCAAGCACCAGAGGGTTGCCCTGCAGTGGATCCCACCTGGAAACGAGAGAGCACATCAGCTGGCAAAAGAAGGTGCAACAGGCACACAACCAGATGCACCGGTTACATACCATCAGAAGAAACAGATAATCAAATCAATCAGAGGACCACAAGCCCCAATCAGGATGCCTTTCATAATATGAACAGATGGGAACAAGTTATCATTATACACCTCAGAACAGGACACAATCGACTCAACAGTCACATGTATACAAAATTCAAGATCGGCACCTCATCTAAATATACATGTGGACAGGCGACCCATACTGCTGAACACACTCCAGGACTGTACTGGATATAGTAGACAGGAAAATCCATTGGCCCATAGATACAACACTACAAACAAAACTATATGGGCCACTGCAAGAATTACAAGAGACAGTAAAATTATACAGGAAACGACATTGCAGATATAGACAATACTTCAGGCGAACGGAAGATAAATAAGATAGAAAGACTCCAGATACCACATGGGTCTTCTGTTGGCCAATTTTTCCATGAATTTGCTCAGGCAGCTCAGTAGACCAATTGGTCTGTAGCTGCTTGGGTCCAGTGGGTATTTTCCATTTTTGAGGATGGGCACCATAATGGCTTCTTTCCAGGTTGCCGGCATATGTCTTCTCTTCCAGCTGGCATTTATTATCCCTAGGAGCTGAACCTTGGCTTTCTGTTCCAATTGTATGAGCATCTCGCTGGTGATTCCATCTTTTCCAGGGAAATTCTTGAGTTTCAATCCTTTGAGTGTTACATCTAGTTTTGTCAGTGTAAAGATGGTCGTTTGGTGTTCTTCTGCTGCTAAAGGCATACGTTCTGTGTCTCGATTTTCTTTTGTCACAGTTTTCTGTTGGTCTTTTAGAATGCTCATCCTACTTATGTTTTTGTAAGTTTCTATCCGTAAGTCTGCTGCCCTTTTGCCTGTGTGGATGTTCTGATTGTGTGCTAATGTTATTGTAGGCCGGCTGCTGTTTTCATCGCTCAGAGCTTTCGCAGGTTTCCACAGTTTGTGTCCATTTTTATCTAGATTGAGGCTCTCTGTTTTGTCTTTCCAACTCTGTCTTGCTTATATCTTTATCTCTCTTCTGTATTAGGTCGAGGCTGCTTTATAGACTCTCTATAGTTATAGTTTATAGTTGTTCTCTGAGCTTTGTGATGATTCTGCTAGTTCTCTGTCAGAGTTCAGTTCCTCCTCTAGTCTTTGTATTTTCTTGCTCCAGAATAGCTTATAGTTTCTCCATGCTCCTCTAGGAATTGATTCTTTAAAAGCTCTCAGGATTCCCTTAGTTAACTCCTCTATCATACTATTCTCTTTCTTTTGATAGGTTTTGATGGGTGCAGTGTAGGCATCTGTGAGCTTGGCAAACTTTTCCCAGTCGGCTCTCTTATAGTTCTAGCGGCGAAGTGGTATTTGTATTTCCTGCTTGTGAGCAAGATCCACTGAAAGTTTGACTGGTCTGTGGTTGTAATAGTAAATAGCTTAGAGAGCATATGTTGAGAGTATTTAGAGGAGAATAGTTATGATAGAGATAGACTATAGATAGGTGTAATGGTATACAGCCAAGAGGGCGTGTATTCAGTGGGAAGTCATGAAAGCGTGAAGGACACCGGGTGTGGGCAGTTATACTAGAAACAGACCAAGATAGGGTCAAGGTCAAAGGGTTAAGACAGAAGGGATCTTGAAGGTTTTAGGAGTGACGTATTGAGTACGCATGTTATAGACAAAGGATAGAAGACTATAAATGATTGGTTAGGGAGGATTCTGGATTGTGAATAGGAGGGTGGTATAAATAGTTAGGATGAGAGAAATCTCTCTCTCTCTCTCTCTCTCTCTCTCTCTCTCGCTGGTCAACAACTGCCATAGTCATGTTACCAATTGATGGTTTTTATAAGTGGAAGAAGTGTGAATGGTCTCTATATTTTGTACAGCCATGTCGACAAGTTAATGTAAATAAAGTTGCTACTCTGTTGACGACAACTGGTTGTTGATTCCACTTCGTTAAAAGCCAACGCGGCAGTTTGACTATAACATGGTCACTGTCACCAAGTTGGTTCAGTACTATTCTGGCTATTTTGTTGGATATGTCTCCTGTTGCGAATGCTAGGTCGGAGGTGGATGTTGTTTTCCATCTTCTTGAGTAGAAGGTTGGGGGGTCCTCTCTAGAGTTTATGAGGAATAGGTTGTTGTCTATTTTCAATTCTTCCACTTCTTCACCTCGAACATTGGACTCCTTATATCCCCATCTTTCAGAGTGGCTGTTAAAGTCTCCTACTACCAGACACTGTGATGGTGTTATTTCCATTGACTCCAGCTTCAGCAATTTGTCATTAGGACAGTATATGTTAAATATCCTTGTGCTAGTGGAGTTAATGTATAGGTCTGTACCAATGATCTCTGCCGCTCCGTTTGTGACTACATCTATCAGTTTTTCTGGGATGGTATTTTTAATAAGTATAAGAATTCTACCCTTGTGACCTTCCCTGACCTGTCTAAATGTTTGGTAGCCCCTGATCATAAATCTGTGCTGGGGATTAAGGTGAGTTTCTTGGATGCAGGCAACGTCTATCTTCTCCTCTGCTAGTCTGACTGCTAGTGCTTGTTTTTGTGGTATATGCCCTCCACATTCCAGTGCATTAATTCAGATGTGTCTTGAAGCTGTTTCGACTGGTAGTAGTTTCCCTCTGGTCCCATTTCATGGCTCTCCAAAATAGGTCAGGGTGACCACCAGTAGCTTTGGGTGGACACCTTTGAGTCATGGGGCCTCGGCACTCCACCTGCCTGTGGGGACGCCACAGACAGAGCACCATAACTAGAGTTCGTTAGATCTACTCTGATTCAGTACATGTTAGGACGTTGCACTATGTTCTGCGCAAATGGCCCAGTGCATCCGATTTCTGTCAGTACTTTATTCGGGTTCGCTTTTTTTTAGCTTTTCATTGTCCCCAATCTTCCTGCAAGGCAGCAGATTGTCTTTTCTTTAGGGGGATTCTTCTCTTAGATGGTCAGCCCTCCCCGGTTTATGAGCACCATCTGCACGAGCTTGGTGTAGAGTTTTCTCTCTGGTCTGGTCTTTGCAGCTATTGATCATCACCTGCCTGTTTGATAGAGGATAGAAAGTGGAGAAAAGACAGAGAAGCATTCAACCCATGATGTGGAGATGGATTAGTTCATTTCAGAGCTTGTACCACTCGTCGGTGGGTTCTGCGTCATCACTTAAAGGGTTCCATCTACTCCTGACTCCTTTGTCAGAGTCAAACTTGGGTGACCATGCCAGGAGCTAAGCTCCCGCTGGCATTGCTCCTTGGATCCTGGGGGTACACAAGCCCTCCAACCACAACAAGGTGAGCCTAATGTGGAGGGACTATTTTATTTCATCTTTTGTAATCAATGATGTCGAGACCTTATCTTTTTGTGCAACTATGTGGTGGCATGATATATTGTCTATTATTAAACCAGACGGTCGAACTAAAGTTGAAAGAAGACTTTTCTCAATCCACTCTCTAAATATCCGGCATCTCATCTCGGAGTGATAGTCCCGATTGTCTGTTGACTTTGAAATAAAAACGAGTTCAGAATTCTGCAAAAGCCCAAAATGTCTGCTACCTGCATGTGCACCTCTGCCCTTTGCTGCTAGGTATCGATCTTTTAATACTTCCCTCTGATAACCGACTTTCCTTTTCACTTGTGTGGTGAGCTTTGATCCATGATTTCTCTAGATATATGTTATCATAACAGTTTTTATGCATTTCCTTGACTTAATGTAAATACTTGCTTCTCACATCTACTAGACGTGGCTTCTCGCATCTACTAGACGTGGCTTCTCACATCTACTAGACGTGGCTTCTCACAAATTATGGTGTGTTTTTTTTTTTTACCACCAGCGTACTGTTTAAAGGTAAATCATGCACTTCTCACAACTCTCCATATGTAGATTTTAACACTTCAACGCCGCTGTTTTACAAATCAATTTTTCTACCAACTCTGTGCTATCAGTGCCAGAATTGGACGCTGGACTCTAGAACAATAAGAAAGATAACGACCACCGAAATGAAATGTGTCAGAAGAATGACAGGAAACAGCTTAAGGGACAGATTAAGAAACACCGACCTGAGGAAGAAACTCGGAATTGAACCAGCCATCGAATACACAAAGAAACAACAGATAAATTGGTTCGGTCACATAACAAAACAAAAAGAACTAACAATGACTCAAAGAGCCATAAACAAACGCTACGAAAAGGCCAGATAAAGAGGCCGAGCGAGAAAGAAATGGATAAAGGGAATACTAGAGTCATTAGGAGGGATAACACCAGAAGAGGCCAACAGAAGAGCAAAGAATCGCAGATTGTATCTACCCTCGACTCCAACGGCAATGGAGGAAGGATAGAAGGAGAAGAAGAAGAAGAATGCCGTTGTGCGTTGTCAACCTAGTCTTCAATTTTCTGTTTGACTGCTTCGTTCAAAGCAAACATTTGTGAAACTTCTCTTCGTTTAAGATATTTATCAAAATCATCTAATATTTCCTTTCTTTCCTATTTTTTGCATTCCTTGGACACAAATATCCACATTCTTGGAGCCAGCGATAAAATGTCAATTTACTTAACCATATAATATGCATTGTTCTCTTCTTAGAGTTTGATAAAGAATTCCCTGTTTACATACACTTTGCATAAATATCGGTAAATTTTCATTGCGATGTTTTGAAGTGTAACGAATTTCATCTTTAGATTCATTGTAAAAGGCTCCCAGTCGAAACGATATTTTTACGCTTTTGAAATGTGTCTGAACACAGAGAGTATTCAAGGTAGGTCGACATGGTGAGTTCCGCACGAATCTGTGCGAGATATTCGTAAACAATTGTTTTCCCCTATTGTTCACGAGCAGTATTCACCAGGAGTAACTGTAAATATTCTATTTGACTAGTATCATTATGTGTATTTGTTTTTATATACATCAAATAAGAAAATTAAAACAATCTATTTGTTTGCAATGAAATATTTTGTTTATATAACGTCATGATAATAAACAGTTTCCATACAGACTGCCAACAAATAAATCAAACAGTTATTAAGCTACAAGGTATAATACATAAATATTATTATATGGGGAACTTCCGAGGCGATAATAGGGAATAATAGAACAAAGAAGTATATGTTAGCACTCGGAAAAATTGACAGACAAACAACAATAGAAAAAAACGAAGAACAATATATGGTCCGAAGTGGGATCGAACCCGTACTCAGTGGCACCGCGCCTTGCCACGAGAAGCCGAACGCTTGGTACACTGCCACGCAGCCAACTAAAAAATTGGCTATTGCAGTAGTGTCTTCCACGAAAGGCGATCTCAATGACTATAGCATAGGGTAACGATCACAGACCGGAAATAAATTGTATATTTGTACTTTCCTATTAATGCAAGTATCTCCCAGTAGGGCTGAATACTTGTGTTGTAGACAAACATTTATTGGACGAAACAGCACGAATAGTAGTTCCCAGTGGTTATATACTGGGTACAAATAATAATACATAAATATTATTATATGGGGAACTTCCGAGGCGATAATAGGGAATAATAGAACAAAGAAGTATATGTTAGCACTCGGAAAAATTATTATAATATATATAAATATATTATTATTTTCTATATAAATATATTATATATATTATAATAATTTTTCCGAGTGCTAACATATACTTCTTTGTTCTTTTATTCCCTATTATCGCCTCGGAAGTTCCCCATATAATAATATTTATGTATTATTATTTGTACCCAGTATATAACCACTGGGAACTACTATTCGTGCTGTTTCGTCCAATAAATGTTTGTCTACACAAGTATTCAGCCCTACTGGGAGATACTTGCATTAATAGGAAAGTACAAATATACAATTTATTTCCGGTCTGTGATCGTTACCCTATGCTATAGTCATTGAGATCGCCTTTCGTGGAAGACACTACTGCAATAGCCAATTTTTTAGTTGGCTGCGTGGCAGTGTACCAAGCGTTCGGCTTCTCGTGGCAAGGCGCGGTGCCACTGAGTACGGGTTCGATCCCACTTCGGACCATATATTGTTCTTCGTTTTTTCTATTGTTGTTTGTCTGTCAATTTTTCCGAGTGCTAACATATACTTCTTTGTTCTATTATTCCCTATTATCGCCTCGGAAGTTCCCCATATAATAATATTTATGTATTATTATTTGTACCCAGTATATAACCACTGGGAACTACTATTCGTGCTGTTTCGTCCAATAAATGTTTGTCTACAACACAAGTATTCAGCCCTACTGGGAGATACTTGCATTAATAGGAAAGTACAAATATACAATTTATTTCCGGTCTGTGATCGTTACCCTATGCTATAGTCATTGAGATCGCCTTTCGTGGAAGACACTACTGCAATAGCCAATTTTTTAGTTGGCTGCGTGGCAGTGTACCAAGCGTTCGGCTTCTCGTGGCAAGGCGCGGTGCCACTGAGTACGGGTTCGATCCCACTTCGGACCATATATTGTTCTTCGTTTTTTTCTATTGTTGTTTGTCTGTCAATTTTTCCGAGTGCTAACATATACTTCTTTGTTCTATTATTCCCTATTATCGCCTCGGAAGTTCCCCATATAATAATATTTATGTATTATTATTTGTACCCAGTATATAACCACTGGGAACTACTATTCGTGCTGTTTCGTCCAATAAATGTTTGTCTACAACACAAGTATTCAGCCCTACTGGGAGATACTTGCATTAATAGGAAAGTACAAATATACAATTTATTTCCGGTCTGTGATCGTTACCCTATGCTATAGTCATTGAGATCGCCTTTCGTGGAAGACACTACTGCAATAGCCAATTTTTAGTTGGCTGCGTGGCAGTGTACCAAGCGTTCGGCTTCTCGTGGCAAGGCGCGGTGCCACTGAGTACGGGTTCGATCCCACTTCGGACCATATATTGTTCTTCGTTTTTTTCTATTGTTGTTTGTCTGTCAATTTTTCCGAGTGCTAACATATACTTCTTTGTTCTATTATTCCCTATTAAGCTACAACATTTTGAAGAGAGGTAAGAGTTTTGAAACGGACTAGGCGATCTCTTGTATCAAAATAGATGGGAAAGATATAGCACATGCGACCAGCTTGCGCATCGGCAAGGTCGGTTACTCATCAGGTGACCTCGACCTCCATGTCGGTCTCCCCTGGTAACAGCCTGCGTCAAAACAAGCTGGCTAGTTGAAGCTAAGATCGTTGTGTTTCCTGTAGTGGTGGCTCTTACGCGATATGGAGGACCTAACATTGCAGTACTTCTATAGTCCGTTCAGAAATTCATAATCACACCTGAATTAGTTTTGCGTGATAACCGCTTGTTATTTTGATTTCAAATTTTGCATGCAATCTTAGAATATTGATAACGCAAAGATTTTGGTATTTTTTTATTCCACAAACACAACAGATTTTGCACATCAGCGAATTTCTTTGATCTTTTATGACGATACCACACAAGTTGATTCAAATTTTAGAGTTTACAGTAATCGTGTTAAATGTTCCAGTTGACTGCAATTCTTGTCAGAGGCGTATCTACATAGTGCTTAATTGTGGGTGTTGTTCGCTATGTGTATTTGCAAACATGAATTCAATTGCTTACAATTAGTCTTGTCCTTCGGTCACCATTAGACCCCAGGACGTCCTAACTGCAGCTGGAATTGAATTCATCTTAATTTTAATCATTCCGAATCTGACGATTCCAAGAGGTAGATAATCATTACTGGCTGGACAAATAGTAATCCATCTCGTTTCCAGTACTCATCTTCCACCCGCAGCACATGTTCAACACACTTCTTCCAGAACGGAATGCCTATTTTTGAGAGAGACTCGCGTGTCAGAACTTCAACATCACACATTTTAAACGTCCTGTTCTGTTCTGCAACTTGTCCTTTGACATGAGCCCAGACAAGTTCGATTGGATTAAGGTGCGCATGATATGCAGGGAGTCGAAGAGAGGTGTGGCCGTATTTCTCAATGATTTTGTCAACATGGTACACCTTTTTCTTAATCGTATTCTTCACAAGTTGTAACAATTCGGGTTTTAAATATGTGTCGTCAAATTTGACATTTTCATTCGCAAGCCATGTCCTAATTTGCTCTTTTGTATTTGATGCAGTAGGCACTTTGTCTTCCTCAGATACGCCATTGTGGTATGATGCATTATCCATGACTATGCAAGAAAGGTCTCTCCAGGATTGGTAAAAGATCGTTCTCCAACCAGTGCCTGACAATGTTTCCATTCATTTCAGTATGGTAGTCCCTACCGTCGGTACTTTTTGATTGGAACATAAGTCCCGCATCATGGACAAGGCCGTTTTCAGTGCTTCCAGCATGCGTTAATATAATGCGCTGGTCTTTGCTGCTCGGAATTGTTCTTTTGAGTTTGCCATTTACTGACTGCCATTCTTTAGCATAGGTGTGGTGTGCGTTGACCCATGATTCGTCCAAATATATAATATCATACCGTTCACTCCGCCGCTCACGGATCTGTCTCAGGTATTTGCTTCGAGCAATGACCAAGTGTGGTTTTTCACAAATAATATTCCTGCCCCAACAGTTTTTCTGAAAGTGAAACCGGCTCCTCGCACAATCTTGCATAGAGTACTTTTAGAAATGTCAATATTGCAGTCTGCATGCAATTTTAATTTCAAATTCCTGAGAGTAACAAGTACATTATTAGCAAACATTTTCAATATCTCACGTTTTATGACATCCATGTCAAAGCTGTCGACTTTCCTTTTCCTTCCTTGATTGACATGAGTGCACCCTGAGTCTTGTTTAATCCAACGAGAAAATGACGATCTATTAAGACCAAGCGCGAGTTGCGTTCGTCTCTCTGGGTCATGAATATCACAATATAAATGCCCCATCTTGGATTCCCTAAGGAAGTGCTGATATAGTAAAACAGTAACCTTTTGCATAGTTATAAATTTGCATTTCAAACTCATTGTAATTTAGATATAAATGTTGGTATTTAAAGTCAACAAATTGTCTACTGAGTCTTCACAAAATTAATAAAGATACGCTTTCCCTTCGGTAATTAATGTCAAGGCCGTGGTGCGGCATGTCGTTCAATAATAATTAAGTTTTGTGCACGGGATTTTCCTGAAGTTAGTGTTTCTGCAATAGCCAAACTATTTTACGTGAACGACCGCACCAAATTAATGTATATATCCTAAAATGGTGTCAAATTCGAACAGGGTGAATTTAATATAGCCTAAAGAAGAAAACTTTTAAACTAGATCAAATTTCTGAGAGCAAAAAATATTTCTATAACGTCATCAATATTCTAAGATTGCATGCACAATTTGAAAGCAAAATAACAAACGGTTATCACGCAAAACTAATTCAGGTGTGATTATGAATTTTTGAACGGACTATAGTCAGGACAAGTCACACAGTTTCCCAGTCGTAGCCTGGAGCCAGACGAACTCGAGTTTCTACAGTAAAAGCCGGGATTATCCAGAAAGCCATTACGACCTGCCACACACTAAGTCAAAGGGATCCCGCCAGTATCAATTTATCACATTACGTCAACAACAGCAACCGAGATTGATGTTCGTGTGACTTCCGATTTCTGCAGCTCTAGTCGCGGAGTCGCAATAGCTCAGTGGTTAGTGAACTGGACTACAAAGGACAAGAGGTCGGGTTCGATCTTGACTGGCGGCTTCCTGGATCACCCAGCCTTAAATGAGTACCGGATTTTGTATGGGAAAGTAAAGCGACACGGGCGTAATAGCGACCACATTACCTCAAAAATCATGTGTCGATGGTCTATAACAATTATGGTCACTAACACCAAATTCCTTACACGCCCCTTGGCGTGATGGGGCTCTTTATTTTTTTTTTATTACTTTTGCTCGCGGCCCCGTGTGATATGCAATATATATTTTATATCTGTGGTATATAGTGAAGTAAAAATGACATTTATTGTAATTTTTAAATGGCGTTGTCTTGTGCTCCTGATGGAGGGGAAGAGAAAAGTTATTGTTTGGATGAGAGTATTTTCTATGAGTACAAAAATAACTGTACTTCTGGTATCTCTCTCTCTCTCTCTCTCTCTCTCTCTCTCGCTCTCTTCTGCCTATTAATGCAACTGATTGTGGTTTTGGTAATCTTTCTTCTGTTCAAATTCCCTCCACACGTGCACTGATTTGATGTCTCACTTCAGTCGCCAATACTACAACTTTCATCTTTGGTTTTCTTGCTGTCATGTTCTTTTGGATGCTGGTTAATGGTTATATAACAACATTTAAAAAAATGAAGCAGAAAAGCACTGAAAACATACGAGCTTAAAGCAAAATATTAATTGAGTGCACAACAAAGTCAACAAACGCATTTACCGATGACATTTATACACCCTTGAGCGTGGTCATAGGCTTTGCGAACATAGAAGCACCGTGCGAACATAGAAGCACCGTGCGAGCATAGAAGCACCGTGCGAGCATAGAATTATTATTGAGTTATTTGCGGGTCATCATCATTGCACTCCGAACATGTCCATAGGTGTCAGATCCCCTCCTCAGCAATTCCCTCAGTGTCCAGCGACTGACGACTCCTGTTCTATGTTGGTTGATAAGTCTTCTTACACGGCCACCAAGTTTCTCATTTCTGGCTGTGCCCATCTTAACTCCCATTTCCATCATCCGAAGAAGTGACGTTGATCTGTGTTTTTCGAAGTCTTGTGCTCTTCCCACATCTCGGAGTGCATTGATGATGTCCGCCCGATCCATCGGTTGCCTGTCCTCAACGACAGCGCAGCTAGCCAACCAGTCCGCTCTCTCATTTCCCCGAACTCCTGCATGTCCAGGGACATAGACAAAGGTGACCTTACGCATTTTGGATTTCTGCAACTACCCTACCCATTGCATGCGTACAAAGCCCGCCTCCACTTTTTTATCATGCTCATCGAATCACTCAGTATACATGCGTGGATGTAGTCTTGTGACTCTAACCATTTGAATACCTTGGTCACTGCCATCACCTCCATTGTCATGCTACTCGTTGTCATGGCGTATGCACCACTGTCTTCCTTGGCTATTCTGCCTGCCGAGCGTGCTGTAAATGCCCATGCACTTCTTTCGTGTCGTTTTACAGATCCGTCTGTATAGATGACTGCATCTTTCTCATCGGTGTTATCGCAGATGAGACCGTTGACCTCAGCATTAACCACGACCGGGTTCTGTTCCCTACTTTTCCTGTCGAGTGTGACAATACATGAGAGCATAGAAGCACCGTGCGACCATAGAAGCACCGTGCGAACATAGAAGCACCGTGCGAGCATAGAAGCATCGTACGAACATAGAAACACCGTGCGAACATAGAAGCACCGTGCGAACATAGAAGCATCGTGCGAACATAGAAGCATCGTGCGAACATAGAAGCACCGTGCGAACATAGAAGCATCGTGCGAGCATAGAAGCACTGTGCGAGCATAAAAGCACCGTGCGAACATAGAAGCACTGTGCGAGCATAAAAGCACCGTACGAACTCCGGAACAAAACCCTCTCACATTTAGCATTCGAACTCTAAAATGTTGGAAGTTGTGGTTAAGGTCGTTCGAAGCTATAATGGTTCAATGTATTTCTCACTTTTGTCGTTCTGCACCTGGTCTCTACTTTGCCCAGAATTCTATTTGGCTTTGATGTCTTTAAAACTGTTGACCTGTTGGTCGTTATTCTTCTTCTTAGTCTTAAGTTTCCTCGTGCCTAAGTCTGGAGTCATGTTATCATCCAGGGATACGCAGTAGCTCGCTAGTTAGTGAGCTGGACAACTAAGGACAAGAGGCCGGGTTCGATCCTGATCGACGGCTTCCAGGTCCACCCAGCTTTAAATGTATACCGGGTTTTTTCGGTAAAGGAAAAGCGGCATTGGCATAATACTGACCACATTACCGCAAAAGTGTAATGTCCCGAAGGTCTATGAACAAACGAATACGAATACGAACACGATATCCCGTATGTATCATGTTGCATAACGAGACTCGTTCTTTATACTTTTGTATATGTTTTCTTCTTGGGAGCCGCGACAGCTCAGCGGTTAGTGAACTGGGCAACAAAGGACAAGAGGTAGGGTTCGATCCTAACCGATGGTTTCCGGTTCACCGAGCCTTTAATGTGTACCGGATGTTTTTTTCTGGGAAAGTAAAGCGGCACGGGCGTAATACCGACCACATTACCCCAAAAATCATGTGCCGAAGGTCTGCAAAATTTATGATCATTAACACCATATTACCTATACGCCACTTGGCGTGACGGGTGTACTTTACTTTTTTTTTATTTATTATGTTTTCCTTTATCTGAGAAACGGCAGCCCGTCTTGCATTTCAGCCTTCTAATTCTCACAACCGTTTCTGTCTACACGTCTATACTTTTTTTCTGTTTTGCAAGCGCTCATGTTTCATTCGATGTTTTTTTTTTTAAAACTGTGGTTCTTAAGCCAGTAATTTCCCACTTTGTCCTATCTTTACTGACTTAGCGTTTACTTTAAACTATTTAAATTTCTACATAAATGTGGGGACCTTATCAATGAGCTTGAATATCTTTGGTGGCTTCTCTCTGATTTCGGTTCTCTTTAATGTCAGCTGACTTCCTATCTTTATAATACGTTTCCTTTCTGAAATTGTTGATCATGTCGGCCTAATTGTGCGTAACTCTCAGTTAGAGTGTATTGATCTAACTACCTCTATATGTCGTGCTAACTAACGAAGTCACTGCATCAGTCTTTCTAAATTACTTAACTAAATAAAAGCTTAACTAAATCATGTTTCTCCCCTTCCTATCTCTCTCTCTCTCTCTCTCGCGTACTCTTTCGCCTTCTCTTTCTCTCTCTCGCTTTCTCTAGTCTCTAAATTAACTAACTAAAGTCTCAACCTGACATATACTCTCTCTCTCTCTCTCTCTCTCTCTCTCTCTAGTACTAAACTTAACTAACTCATGTCTCAACCCAACACACACACTATCTCTCTAGTACTAAACTTAACTAACTTATGTCTCAACCCAACACACACTCTCTCTCTATCTAGTACTAAACATAACTAACTCATATCTCAAACCAACACACACACACTCTTTCTCTCTAGTACTAAACATAACTAACTCATGCCTCAACCCAACACACACACACACTCTCTCTCTAGTACTAAACTTAACTAACTCATGTCTCAACCCAACACACACACATACTCTCTCTAGTACTAAACAAAACTAACTTATGTCTCAACCCAACACACACTCTCTCTCTCTAGTACTAAACATAACTAACTTATGCCTCAACCCAACACACACACTCTCTCTCTCTCTAGTACTAAACTTAACTAACCCACGTCTCAACCCAACAGACTAACACACACTCTCTATAGTACTAAACATAACTAACTCATGCCTCAACCCAACACACACACACACTCTCTCTCTAGTACTAAACCTAATTAACTCACGTCTCAACCCAGCACAAACACTCTCTCTCTAGTACTAAACTTAACTAACTTATGTCTCAACCCAACACAAACACTCTCTCTCTAGTACTAAACATAACTAACTTATGTCTCAACCCAACACACACACTCTCTCTCTAGTACTAAACTTAACTAACTTATGTCTCAACCCAACACAAACACTCTCTCTCTAGTACTAAACATAACTAAATTATGTCTCAACTCAACACACACAATCAGACACTCTCTCTCTCTCTAGTAGTAAACGTAACTAACACATGTCTCAACCCAACACACACTCTTTCTCTCTAGTACTAAACTTAACTAACTCATGTCTCAACCCAACCCACACACACACTCTCTCTCTCTAGTACAAAACTTAACTAACACATGTCTCAACCCAACATACACACTCTCTCTAGTACTAAACTTAACTAACTTATGTCTCCACCCAACACACACATTCTCTCTCTAGTACTAAACATAACTAACTTATGTCTCAACCCAACATACACACACTCTCTCTCTAGTACTAAACATAAATAACTCATGCCTCAACCCAACACATACACTCTCTCTCTATTACTAAACTTAACTAACTTATGTCTCAACCTAACACACACTCTCTCACTAGTACTAAACTTAACTAACTCATGTCGCAACCCAACATACACACTCTCTCTCTAGTACTAAACTTAACTAACTTATGTCTCAACCTAACACACACTCTCTCACTAGTACTAAACTTAACTAACTCACGTCTCAACCCAACACACTCTCTCTGTCTCTCTCTCTCTCTCTCTAGTACTAAACATAACTAACTCACGTCTCAACCCAACATACACCTTTTCTCTCAAGTATTAAACTTAACTAACTCTTGTCTCAACCCAACACACACACACACTCTCTCTAGCATTAAACTTAACTAACGCATGTCTGAACCCAACACACACACTCTCTCTCTCTTATAATATATTTAACTAACACACGTCTCAACCCAACACACACACACACACTCTCTCTCTAGTACTAAACATAACTAACTCATGTCTCAACCCAACACATACACTCTCTCTTTAGTACTAAACTTAACTAACTCATGTCTCAACCAAACACACACGCACACTCTCTCTCTCTCTAGTACTAAACTTAACTAACTCATGTCTCAACCCAACACACACACACTCTCTCTCTAGTACTAAACTTAACTAACTCATGTCTCAACCCAACACACTCTCTCTGTCTAGTACTAAACATAACTAACTTATGTCTCATCCCAACACACACTCTCTCTCTAGTACTAAACATAACTAACTCATGCCTCAACCCAACACACACACACACACACACACTCTCTCTCTAGTACTAAACATAACTAACTCATGTCTCAACCCAACACACACACACACTCTCTCTCTAGTACTAAACTTAACTAACTCATGTCTCAACCCAACACACACACATACTCTCTCTAGTACTAAACATAACTAACGCATGTCTCAACCCAACACACACTCTCTCTCTCTAGCATTAAACTTAACTAACGCATGTCTCAACCCAACACACACACTCTCTGTCTCTAGTTCTAAATATAATTAACTCATGTCTGAACCCAACAAATACTCTCCGCTTGTACTAGTACTAAACATAACTAACTCACGTTTCAATCCAAAACACTCTCTCATTCTTTCTCTCTAGTTTTAAACTTAACTAACTCATGTCTCAACCCAACACACACTCTCTCTTTCTTTCTCTCGAGTACTTAACATAACTAACCCATGTCTCATATTAACACCCCCCCCCCTCCTTCTCTCTCTAGTTCAATACTTAAAAAATTCGTGTCTCAAACTAACACCCATCCCTCTCTCTAGTTTAAAACTTAACTAACTTATGTCTCTATCAAAAATACACTCTCACTTTCTCTCTAATTCTAAATTTAACTAACTCATGTCTCACCCTAACCCCTCTCTCTTTCTCTCTCTCTCTCTTTCTCTTTATCTATCTCTCTACAGTTTCTAAACTAACAAACAAAAGTATCAACCCTAACATCATCTCTCTCTTTTTATTTTCTAAACATAAATAACTTATGTTTCACCCTAATATCATCTCTCTCTTTATTTTCTAAACATAACTAACTTATGTTTCACCATAATATCTTCTCCATCTTTATTTTCTAAGCATACCTAACTCATATTTCACCCTAATATCATCTCTCTCTTTATTTTCTATACATAACTAACTCATATTTCACCCTAATATCATCTCTCTCTTTATTTTCTATACATAACTAACTCATATTTCACCCTAATATCATCTCTCTTTTTATTTTTTAAACATAACTAACTCATGTTTCACCCTAACATCAACTCTCTCTTTATTTTCTAAACATAACTCACTCATGTTTCACCCTAACATCATCTCTCTCTTTATTTTCTAAACATAACTCACTCATGTTTCACCCTAACATCAACTCTCTCTTTATTTTATAAACATAACTAACTCAATTCTCACCCTAACATCATCTCTCTCTTTATTTTCTCAAAATAATTACCTCATGTTTCACCCTAATATCATCTCCCTCTTTACTTTCTCAAAATAATTACCTCTTCACCCTAATATCATCTCTCTCTCTTTATTTTCTCAAAATAATTACCTCATGTTTCACCCTAATATCAACTCTCTCTTTGTTTTCTAAACATAACTCACTCATGTTTCACCCTAACATCATCTCTCTCTGTATTTTCTAAACATAACTCACTCATGTTTCACCTTAACATCATCTCTCTCTCTGTATTTTCTAAACATAACTCACTCATGTTTCACCCTAACATCATCTTTCTCTTTATTTTCTAAACATAACTCACTCATGTTTCACCCTAACATCATCTCTCTCTTTATTTTCTATAATAATAAACTATCAGCCTAACTATCGTCATCAGTGTTTTCCTAATTGTTGAAATTGTTCCCTGCACATCTATTTATGAGCTAGTTCGATGTTAATAAATTAACCTTTGTTTTTCTGTAATTATCACTAAACTGCTCTTTGTTAAAACACACGATCTAATATATCTTCAGACCCACTGTAAACACAAATTTACTATTTAAATTCTACGTGGAAAAAGAAATAGTGAATGTACTTGTAAGAATTAGTTGGTCTCCGTCGCATTATTATCAATCATGAAGCCTCTAATTATAAAATAAATAGTAACAGGAAACAAATGAAAGCTATTATCACGTCAATCTGTTGTTCTAAGCGAAATCGCCAGCTTGTAATTCTTAGTCATTAAGACATCCGTTAAATACCCACATTCGTATCAAGTTAAAAAAAGAAAGTAAAGTACCCCCGTCACGCCAAGTGGCGTATAGGGAATATGGTTTTAGTGACCATAATTTTTACAGACCTTCAGTACATGATTTTTGGGGTAATGTGGTCGGTAATTCTCTAGATAAAAGCTGCACAAACTACAGTATGAAAATTAACACAGCAAAAACAGAGGCTATAAGAATAAGCAAATCTTCTCGAGAATGCATGGAAAAAGACCAAGAAGAAGACACAAAAGAAGATGGATAGATGCAGTGACAGAGACATGTAACAACAAAGGAAAATCACTAATTCAGACAATTCGAGCAGCACAAGAACGACAAATGATATAAACCACGACACCTTTTAGGTATCAGTGAAAAGAGAAAAGAAGAAGAAGTGGTCGGTATTACGTCCGTGCCGCTTTACTTTCCCAGAAAAAATCCGGTACCCATTTAAGGCTGGGTGAAACCGGAAGTCGTCGGTTGGGATCGAACCCTACCTCTTGTCCTTTGTAGTCCAGTTCACTAACCACCGCGCTATCGCGGCTCCCTGTCCGCATCAAGAATCAATATCAATTACAAATTATCATCGTGTCACGTCCCGTCACTCATGATCTCATGACGTTTCATTATTAACTGACATAAGACAATAACAGCTAGTTAACGGCAAGTGCTTCATCCCATTAATGTTTTATCTTTGCTCTTGTAATTCGCTTACAAAAATAAGGCGCACGTGCATGGAACAAAATTACATGAAAGCCGTCTAGAGCTTTTATTTTTCCAGGAAAAACGTATTAGTACTCGTGAAATGACAAATAGCAAATCTTAAAGGACAAAAAATGCACCTGTCCCACGCGTACTTGCATTTAATTGTATGACGCTCATTCAATCAATTAATCGATCAATTAATCAGTCAATCAATAGTTTCCCTTTAAACCCCTAAATGGAGCCTAAACCACAGATAAGGTCACTCCATTTTTTTCTATTCTTGGACATTTTATACACTTATCTTCAATCTAGGCCATTATTCTGGAGGATGTCCATGTCGTCTCTTCACTTTCTTCACTATGTACTCCTCTGGGCCCTCTTGGATGTATCTTTCCCTGTGGGTTCCACGACTGTGCCTGTCCTGCTATGTTGGTATAAGGTTTTCTGGTTCGGCGATTGACCGCTCATCAAACGTTTGACTATAGTCAGAGCAGAAAAGAAGGTTGGAGGGATAGGCTAACAATCTGTCACGTGCACATCAGCGGATGGGAGCAGCGATAGATCAGTGGTTAGTGAACTGGACTACAAAGGACAGGAGGTAGGGTTCGATCCCACCCGACGACTTCCGTTTTCATCCAGCCTTAAATGGGTACCGCATTTTCTCTGGGAGAGTAAACCGGCACGGGCGTAATGCCGACCACATTACCCCAAAAAATCATGTGCCGAAGGTATGTAAAATTTATGGTCACTAACACCATATTCCCTATACGCCACTTGGAGTGACGGGGACTCTTTACTTTTTTTACTTTATATCAGTGGATGCCATGATATCAACTATCATTTCTCTGATGAGATATTTTGTCTGCTTCAGGGTTTCATTTCCACCAAAAGCTATGCGTGTGGTCCGACATTCATCTTAACTTTGCGTAATAACTTAAAAAGCCAGACTGCTCATAGCTGACAGAGATCATTGACTCACTTCTAATTGATGTCGTCAGGTCATATTCCCAGTGCAGGCGCTTGAAATAAGTCTGGCCAATAAAATAGTAATAAAAAAAGTGAAAGGCAACACGGCAATAAATAGTGACACGCTGGTGTCGGATATATTGGTCGGAAAGACACATACTGCAATGATGGTGTGACGTGTGCTCATTAGAACATATCTTGACCTTGAAATGTTAGTTGTGTTCCGTTAGATTAAAAGTTGTGTTCCGTTAGATAAAAAGGTGTGTTCCGTTAGATAAAAAGTTGTGTTCCGTTAGATAAAAAGTTGTGTTTTATTAGATTAATAGTTGTGCTCCGTTAGATAAAAAGTTGTGTTCCGTTAGATAAAAAGTTGTGTTTTATTAGATTAATAGTTGTGCTCCGTTAGATAAAAAGTTGTGTTCCGTTAGATAAAAAGTTTTGCTCCATTAGATAAATAGTTGTGTTCCGTTAGATAAAAAGCTGCGTTCCGTTAGATAAATAGTTGTGTTCCGTTAGATAAAAAGTTGTGTTTCGTTAGATAAATAGTTGTGTTCCGTTAGATAAAAAGTTGCGTTCCGTTAGATAAATAGTTGTGTTCCGTTAGATAAAAAGTTGCGTTCCGTTAGATAAATAGTTGTGTTCCGTTAGATAAAAAGGTTTGTTCCGTTAGATAAATAGTTGTGTTCCGTTAGATAAAAAGTTAGATGTGTGTTCCGTTAGATAAAAAGTTGTGTTCCGTTAGATAAAAAGTTGTGTTCCGTTAGATAAAAAGTTGTCTTTCGTTAGATAAATAGTTAATTGTGTTGCGTTAGATAAAATCTAGTATCTGCTCTCCTTGTCGTTCGCGATCTCTGTTCACTGTATTTTGCTAGCTGCAACAAAGTATTCCAACTCTCCTCTTCTCACGATGCGCACGAGAAAATGTTGTTTGTTTATTTCTCATGTCTTTTAGGGGCTCCCTATTTGTGTCGGACTCTTTGAGAATTTCCTCGTTGGTCTGATTTGCTGTCTAGGGAACTCTCATTATTCGTCTGAGAAATTCCATCTCGTCTCTGTGGCCTCTAATCTTCTTTCCATTTATTTGTCTACTGTCCATGACTCGCTTCTATACCAAACTGTACCAGCATCATACAGCACCGATGAACTTTCTTTCTAACGTCTTAGACATAGACTTATTGCACAATATGTTTTGTATTTTCTGAAATGCTATTTTGGCCTAAGCTATTCTACTTTTTATTTATGAGGCGCTAGTTCCCTCAGATGTCAATATTGTGCCAAAGTTTTGATTGTTTCAGATTTGTTCTGTTTATTTGTATGCTGTATGATGGTGGTGATTGTTTCTTAGGTATTATCATATTTCTGTTTTCTTATTATTCACACTGAGACCTTTTCTTGTTGCTTTCTTGCACTATTGTATCTGTCATTTCCTGTAGTTGATCCTCCGTCTCTGCTAAAACTGTCATCACCGTATCGCAGATTGTTTATTTTTGACCGTTGACTTCAATTCCTCTTTTGTCTACTATTGATCTCATACTATTTTCGCTGCAAAGCAAAAACAAATCCAGCGACAGAAATTGTCTTATTCTTTGCTTTATATATTGGAACTGTCCTGTACGACTACCAATTCGTTTTGCCAATAGATGATTTTTACGATTCTCAGATCCTTGCCATCAATGTTTCGTTTCTCCAGTACTTCAATTATTTCCACATCCTTTATTTGTCAAATGTTTTCATATAGTCAATGAACCACTTATGTATATCTTTCTTTACCTCTATAGCTCTTTCTATTGATGTTCTGAAAACGTACATTGCATTATTGGTCCCTTTTTATTCCACAAATCACATTGTTCCTCACTTATTTCTGGGGGTTTTTTCCCCCTGCTGATATCCCATGATGACCCTTCGTTATATTTTGGTCAAATGGTTCATAAGGCTAAGAGTATATAGTCTTCACTACCAGTGGCGCCTGACTTCTTTGGGATGGCTACAAAGATATATTTTAGTAGATTTTCGAGTATGTATTTGAAGTCAGAGAACAACATATTAATTGATTGCTTACCGAATAATGTTATAGACAGTACTTTTCCAACCACAACGCGTTCCGGTAAATCCGTATGCTTTTTAACTGCCCAGAAAAATATATTTTGAAAGTAAATTAAAATTACGTTTTTTAGACACGCATTGTATAATGTTCCAGCAATTAATGTAATTATAATTACCCTTTGGTACTGACGTCAAATTTTAATAAAAAGTTACCGAACGAATGATCGACACTCCCTGGATGTAGACAGCAAAGACAACATGACAAGACTCTATTAATATTAATCTCTGATTTCGATTTGAAAAATTATCTGGGCTATATTAAGCCAGGAAAAGAAATAGTAGTCCTTCATATCTTGAAGCTGTAGGAGCAGTTTATAATCTGAGTTTTCAAGAAATAGCATTGGCAAAAACAAGAGTAGATAATGCATCAATAAATGCGAATTTTCTCTTAATCCTAAAATGTTTTATGGCATCTTGGAATGACTAGTGAAAAATTGCCAGCTGCTCAAGACAGTGACACAGTTGCGGGAAATGACAATGTTCTATTTGGTGGAAATTGAAGTGAACAGTTAAGGGAGAAACGTACAAGTTAGGAATGTCCGTATCGGTTTTCGTGTTTTTCTGTATTCTTGACAAAGAAGAAAATGTCTACTGCGCTAGTGCAGATAATAGGCGCTATAAAAAGCATCTCCATTTCTATTGCTGAGTATAAGCGTGACGTCTTTCATAAGAACTTAGTTCTCAGCTCGACAAGAATTTCTCTACAAATTAATACCGTGAGAGCACCGATATTCATCAAGCTACTTGATCTTTCCCTACGTGTTTTCAACCCTTCCTTCTTCTTCTACCTTTTCAGCCCCATGTGGAGCATAGGTCTTCAACAAACACTTTCCAAGCCGTTATGTTTCTTGACATTCTTTTAAGATCGTTCCATGTCTTCCCCATCATCTTCATCTCTGCTTCCATCTGTCTTCTCCAGGAATACCTTGGTCTTCCTCTTTGTTTTTTTGTTAGTGGGTTCCAAAAAGGGCCTGTTGTACAATACTCTCAGTTGACTTCAGCAGTGTGTGTCCAATCCTGCGCCATCGTCTTCGCTGTATCTCTTTATCCACTTCACTTTCAACCCTTACCGTAAGTTAATTTATGGTTCCTGAACAATATGTATCTAATACCTTACTCGAAGAACAAATAACAAGAACTTGTTAAATTGATATGACCAATGTTATGAGCCTAAATTGGAAACTCTTAAAAAAGGATTTTATTTGATGACATTTTTCTCTCTTTTATTGTTTTGTGAAAAGAAAACAAACGATGAAGTTTTAAAACAACTGAAAATAAAAAGAGAACTACGAAACACAATTAAGATAAGACAAATGAAATTTTTGGGGCACGTTAAAAGACACAACAGCCTACTAAAAGTAATATTGGAAGGGAAAATACAAGGTAAAAGAGTCAGAGGCAGACCAAGACTAACATGGACGAGTAACATCAAAAGATGGACAAGTCAATCTATGACAGTCTGCACCATCAAAGCAAGAAACAGAGTAGAATGGCGATCTATGGTAGCCAACCTTCGTTGCGGAGAAGGCACTCGATGATGATGATGATGATTGTTTTGTGAGTAAGATCAGCGAACATCATAGCTGACCAAATTTCTGTTTTTTTTTAAATTTATATTTTTAAAAATTCTTATAAACATATAATGATACTGTAACATAATTTGATAAAAAATAATATGCTTTCGACAAACATAAATACATCGAGGCATCAGGATTTGATCGTTTTATTGAATGTGATGATAGAGTTCATGTACATATTTTTTAGAGTTAAAAATCCTGATTACGGATATCATCTTAGATGACCAGATTTAAGATTGAGATGCACATGATTTTTCTGTAGCAATTCAACTCCTTAGTTTATTTTGTTTCTTTATTCTAAATTTGCTGCCATGATTCTCGTTTCACGGATTTGTTAAAAGATAAATTTATCATCAGACTTCAAAAGTCTGATCTTTCACCACAAAGTGATTCTAATGATATTACTTTGTCCATTTTATTTCTTGCCTGAAACTAATATTGAAGACCCTTGAGTTCAAGCAACTGAAGTTTGGGGTAGCATAGTTGGGAAAACCACCCGAATGGGCAACCGACGTTCGGACAACCCCCGTGTTCGATTCTGCTGGAAGCAGTGTGAATTGTACTCGTGGTTAGAAACAAAAATGACCCCGCTGTCGACCCAGCCGCTGGTAGAAATGGATACTAGGGTATTACTCTGGGAAAGTGACGAATGCCACCTCGTATCGTGAGTTTCGATACTTGAAGCGACACTGTCCAGAAGTCTCCGAACACATCTATGTTTAGGCGGCCGAGCACATATGGGTAAAAACTCGTGTGCTAAGACGCCGATTAAAGTCTTGTACTTTACCTTTATCTTTATTTAAAGTGTAAACTTTTCTGTGCTGTTGCTACGTTTGTCGAATACTCCTCTTCACCGATCGTCTTTTACAGAACGGGAAATTAATGTAGATGTGATGGCGTTGTTGTTTACAGAAAGCTGCAATATCTGCATCTTTCGGACCAACACATCCGACTTACGGCCCAAGACGCACAACAGAACCTGGAATTAAAACAATCTATAAAAATCATATCTGCCTGCTTGGGATAGGATCAGTGAACCAGAAATGATCAAGATCTCACTATACCTCATACTGGTGGGCCAGTGTGCAGATTTGAGCTAGCAAGTGAAAATCAAAGATGAAGTCAACTCAATGCGCCTCCGACATTTGATCTATTTCTGAGGTGAATTGACTTTTCTGTTTCGTTCTTTTTAGTTGGCCATGTGATGAGAAGAGACAACAAGAGAACGTGGCCATATGTTGGTCATGTGATGAGAAGAGACAACAAGAGAAAGAGGTCATATGTTGGCCATGTGATGAGAAGTGACAACAAGAGAAGGTGGCCATATGTTGGTCATGTGATGAGAAGAGACAACAAGAGAAGGTGGCCTTATGTTGGCCATGTAATGAGAAGAGACAACAAGAGAAGGTGGTCATATGTTGGCCATGTAATGAGAAGAGACAACAAGAGAAGGTGGCCTTATGTTGGCCATGTGATGAGAAGAGACAACAAGAGAAGGTGGCCATATGTTGGCCATGTGATGAGAAGAGACAACAAGAGAAGGTGGTCACATGTTGGCCATGTGATGAGAAGAGAAAATGGAATCTCAAAGTAATCTTCAAGTGGGTACCAGAAAGTAAAGGAAAGGCCGGTGTACATAAATAAACACTAAAAATATCACCGAGCGGAGAAGCAATAACAACATGCATCAGCTCCTTTGCCGCAGTTGTGAGGTTCGCACAGAACAGGGACGTGTGGCGAGACACAAAGCGGATCTTGTGCAAAGTTTGACACTAAATAACAAAGATCGTCGGACACGGAGAGACAAGAATGTCTGCCCTAAGTGCCGTTCTCGGTTCGAAATGTTAATAGATTAATAGACAGACAGACAGGCAGGCAGGCAGACAGACAGACAGGCAGGCAGGCAGACAGGCAGGCAGACAAACAGACAGGCAGGCAGGCAGGCAGGCAGGCAGACAGGCAGACAGACAGACAGACAGACAGACAGGCAGGCAGGCAGGCAGGCAGGCAGGCAGACAGGCAGACAGACAGACAGACAGGCAGGCAGGCAGACAGGCAGACAGACAGACAGGCAGGCAGACAAGCTGACAGACAGGCAGGCAGATAGACAGACAAACAGACAGACAGGCAGACAGAGAGACAGTCAGGCATTCACGCAGACAGACAGACAAACAGACAAACAGACAGGCAGGCAGGCAGACAGACAGACAGACAGACAGACAGACAGACAGACAGACAAACAGACAGACAGACAGGCAGGCAGGCAGGCAGACAGACAGGCAGACAGACAGACAGACAGGCAGACAGGCAGACAGACAGGCAGACAGGCAGGCAGACATACAAACAGACAAGCAGACAGGCAGGCAGATAGACAGACAGGCAGGCATTCAGGCACACACAGACAGATAGATGGACAAATACTTTCTTTTCATTAACGATATATATTTGCTCTTCTCTCACGGAAAGATGGAAGACTAGTATGAACAAACTGCCGTCACCCACAACAGAAAGAAATGTACTAAAGTGACCAATGGCTTAAATGATTCCGTGAAAGTGATCGACTGACTTGTACCTGTTGTTTTCCGAACAGATGTATAGAGAGGGGGGGGGGCAGATGTGGATCAATCTAAGTTAAGTTTAAATATAAATTTTGTTTTGTACACCATGTGGCGAATATACTTGTACATACAACCTTTAATCTACTACCCCAGACAGGCAAGACAATTAGATAAATCCAGTTACATGTGCTTTTTTCATAGAAAAACAAATAATTTTAGAACTTAAATGCTGCTAGTCTGATCTCGTTTATTCCAAGTCTGGATACGACTTTGGGGGCTCAATCAAGGGTTGCAGATCTTTTCATTTGTGAAACAGACGAAATGATACACAACAAAAAATACCAGAAGAAATGAGCTAAATTTCGCTTGTAAAAAATGGCACAACCAAAATAGAAATGATGCTCACTTAACATTCAACAGAACCTGGTGCCAAGCTTAAATTGTTCTGGAATTCACTTACCTGGAAAGTATATTATAAAGAGAATGGAAGAAGCGAATGAAACATTAAAGAAACAATTGCCTGAAAACCAATACAAACGCAAAACAGCTGGTCTCATTACTCGAAAACTCAAACATCAAAGTAAGAATAAAGTAATGAATTATAAATTGCATTGTTTTTGGAAGCCTCTTTTCTTGGAATTATCCTTACATAAATCGTAAGAAAGGGAGCCGCGATAGCTCAGTGGTTAGTGTATTGGACTACAAAGGACAAGAGGTAGAGTTCGATCCCAACCGACGGCGGGTCCGGTTCCCCAGGCCTTTAATGGGTACCGAATTTCATTCTGGGAAACTAAAGTGGCACGGGCGTAATACCGACCACATTACCTAAAAAATCATGTGCTGAAGGTCTGTAATATTTATGGTCACTAACACCATATTCCCTATACGCCACTTGGCGTGACGGATCACTAACACCATATTCCCTATACGCCACTTGGCGTGACGGATCACTAACACCATATTCCCTATACGCCACTTGGCGTGACGGATCACTAACACCATATTCCCTATACGCCACTTGGCGTGACGGATCACTAACACCATATTCCCTATACGCCACTTGGCGTGACGGATCACTAACACCATATTCACTATACGCCACTTGGCGTGATAGGGGTACTTTACTTATTTTTTAAATCACAAGAAAATAAATTCACAATATGTGGGAAGTGATGCTGGTTTTTTTTAAAAACGTAAATGCCCCCAGAAGAGACAAGAACAAGAATACTGGCACGGGAAACAATGTGCTAAATCGACAGTCTGCCGGCACTGGAGATATATAAAAATAAATAATAAATTCCTTCAGTAATATCATGTTAATGAATTTGATGAGCCACTAAAAGATATATGCGCGAATTACTTAATTCAAGATATAAAACTATATCTTCGCAAAATTATAAACGGTATTTATGAATAGAAAAGGGTAAAATAACATTGAAATGAAATAACTAACACACAGCGTTCATGGATCCGGGTGTTCAAAAATGTTTACGAAGATCATCCAATGTTTTCTTGAGGTTTTGATTACCAGTGTTGTGCAATCATTGAAATCTATTAGATGTATTTACGTCATAAATGATATCAGCTGATCATCATCATCAGGTCGCATGTTCTTTACAGAACGTTGCATTCACCACAGCCCGTCTGAAAGGTTCTCTGTCTTTAGCCAGATCTACAACAGAACGTTGCATTCACCACAGCCCGTCTGAAAGGTTCTCTGTCTTTAGCCAGATCTACAACAGAACGTTGCATTCACCACAGCCCGTCTGAAAGGTTCCCTGTCTTTAGCCAGATCTACAACAGAACGTTGCATTCACCACAGCCCGTCTGAAAGATTCTCTGTCTTTAGTCAGATCTACAACAGAACGCTACATTCACTACAGCCCGTCTGAAAGATTCTCTGTCTTTAGCCAGATCTACAACAGAACGCTACATTCACAACAGCCCGTCTGAAAGGTTCTCTGTCTTTAGCCAGATCTACAACAGAACGTTGCATTCACCACAGCCCGTCTGAAAGATTCTCTGTCTTTAGCCAGATCTACAACAGAACGCTACATTCACAACAGCCCGTCTGAAAGGTTCTCTGTCTTTAGCCAGATCTACAACAGAACGTTACATTCACCACAGCCCGTCTGAAAGGTTCTCTGTCTTTAGCCAGATCTACAACAGAACGCTACATTCACCACAGCCCGTCTGAAAGGTTCTCTGTCTTTAGCCAGATCTACAACAGAACGCTACATTCACTACAGCCCGTCTGAAAGGTTCTCTGTCTTTAGTCAGATCTACAACAGAACGCTACATTCACCACAGCCCGTCTGAAAGGTTCTCTGTCTTTAGCCAGATCTACAACAGAACGCTACATTCACCACAGCCCGTCTGAAAGGTTCTCTGTCTTTAGTCAGATCTACAACAGAACGCTACATTCACTACAGCCCGTCTGAAAGGTTCTCTGTCTTTAGCCAGATCTACAACAGAACGTTACATTCACCACAGCCCGTCTGAAAGGTTCTCTGTCTTTAGCCAGATCTACAACAGAACGCTACATTCACTACAGCCCGTCTGAAAGGTTCTCTGTCTTTAGCCAGATCTACAACAGAACGCTACATTCACTACAGCCCGTCTGAAAGGTTCTCTGTCTTTAGCCAGATCTACAACAGAACGCTACATTCACTACAGCCCGTCTGAAAGGTTCTCTGTCTTTAGCCAGATCTACAACAGAACGCTACATTCACTACAGCCCGTCTGAGAGAAACGATGAAAGCAAATAAAATCGGGACAAAAATTGAAAATATGGTGGTAAACAAACACTCCTGTATTGTGCAGAAACATAGACATTAAATAAGACAATTGAATCAAATCAATTTGAAGTTAAATGAACAATAATGTCGATATAATAAAAGAAACAAGCCAACGAAACAAATGGAAAGTTATCTTCTGCATGAGGATGTTATAAGAAAGGTGAATAGAAGTTAACAAACCAAGTTATTGAAGCTTTATAAATTACACCAATGCTTTTGACAGAGTACAACACAAACAACTTAAGGAATGCTTGAAAGATGTACACCTTGATGATGCACTAAGACGGAAATGTAAATTATACTTGGAACAGATAGCAATAACAAGATATAAAGAGAGAGAGAGAGAGAGAGAGAGAGAGAGAGAGAGAGAGAGAGAAAGAGAAAGAGAGAAAGGTGCTCTACCATTATTAATATAAAGAGAGAAGGCAAACAGAGCTACGTTCTATCTTCAGGTTTTTTTTCCAACAATTTACAACACACTGTAATTTACACATGTCTGTCCAATGCATTTACATGAAAAAATCTAAATGCTTGAAAAAGTCAGTATTTCGTTTTCTATAATCAGTATTCAATGCTCAGAGAGTTACAAAGTCGATGCAATAAAACAGTACAAACAAGACTATTTAGGCTTTGCAGTGAGAGGAAGAGACTAAACAATCAATGCTTCGTCTCTACAAGGCCACCCATTAGAGTCGAAACATCTGTTTGTATCGCTTTCTTTTAGACTGTGACGTCTTCACGATGAAAATAAGATTGTCATAAGGATTAAGCATTGTTCTTCAACAACAGAAATGGAACCCAGTGGTCACTGACCAAGCCACTTAATAACTAAGATTTTGCTGATGACATAGCTCTCCTATCATACAATCATCAACAGATGCACGATAAAATGAGCATAGTTGATGAGAGATCACAACAGCTGGGATTGAAAGTAAATAGATAGAAGCCCAAATTATGAGAATTAATACAGTTGTCAATAACTAAATACAAATTGGAGAAATACCTCTACTGGACGTAAAATCGTACATATATCTGGGCAGTAATATAGACAAAGAAGGAGGAACGGAGAATGATACCAAAAGCAAGAGTTGCACTGGGAAATATATGGAAATCCAAAGAAATTAGGTTAAATGCATAAATAAAAATTGTCAACTCCAATGTTAAATCAATCTTATTAAATGGCTGTGAAACATGGAGAACAACAAAAATGACAATCACGAAGATACAGCCCTTTATTAATTGTTTGCTTACTCAGAATAAAAGTATGGAGATGGCAGGACAAAGTCACTAACATTCAATTATGGAAATGTACCAGTCAAATACCAGTGGATAATGGAAGATGATGGCGCAGAAAAGAACACACACTGTGGATGCCAACTGAGAGTATTACACAACATGACCTCTTTTGGAATTCCCATGGGAAAAGACAAATAGGAAGATCAAGAAATTCTTGGAGAAGACAAATGGAAGCAGAGATGAAGGTGATGGGGAAGATATGGAATGATCTTAAAAGAATGGCAAAAACCAAAACAGCGTGGAAAGTGTTTGTTGAAGACCTATGCTCTACATTGAGCTGAAAGGTAGAGGAAGAGTATAAGAATATACTATTTATGTAATTTTAAAACGACTCTGTCTATAACGTGATCACCCGAAATCGTAGTGTAGAATCTTGCTTTCTCTTATATCTTAAAGTAATAGACAGGGAACAGGCAAATAATTGCAATGCTGCGGTGAAGCTGGTAGCAAGGGGCCAGTGGTGAGGAGTGTAGAACACTCCAAGGTATGAAGACAGCTTCACAAGGGAGGAACACAACACAATACTGACGTTTCGGCCAGGGGCCTTTTTCAGAGTACAAGGACAACGAAAACAAACGGTGAAACACAATTATCTATAATTACATGATCAGAAGAAGAGGATAGAAAAGAAAAAAGTAGGATGATGAAAAAATAAAAAAAGAAGAGAGCTAAGATAAGAATATAGAAAGAATATGAGAATATATGTATAATTAAAATATAAAATACAGAATCACTTAGCTTAAACGACTAATATAACGTAAATTAATAGACAGATTGATCTTGCGACTTTTGTATATAATAAGAATACTAATTATGACTTGCATATCTTTCACTCCTATCAAGTCTCCTGATACAGCCAAACAGGATAAACCTTCCCCTGTCTCTGTATCTGTCTTTTGTGGGGACTCTGACGTTTGTTAATAGTTGAGAACAGTTATCTCCTCTTGTATTTCAATTCTTGACATGGCCTCCGGCTTCTTCAATACTCTGACTGAGACAACCACCAGCTCGACTTTAACCTTGCATTACCTTGGTCTTGATATAAAGTTCAGTGTTCATGAAAAACATAGAGCCTGGACATAAGTCGTCAACTCAGTGCTAGATACAAACGACAAGGAATTGGCTGGACCTTTATGATCGACACAAGACAACTCTTCCTCTATCTGCTAAAATTGTGCATACCTTCAAAAGACGCAACAAAACATCTTCAAGGAGATAAGCTTAGACATTAATTATAATAAAATATGAAATACCATGCGGGGCTGCGTGTTTAGCTGAAGAAAACAAAGAGAAAATAAACATAAAATAGCATTGAGCAGCTAAACTAACAGAACGACAAGACAAGCTACAGCGTTTCGGCAAAAGCCTTCATCAGGTATAGCAAACAAACTATCCACATTAAACACAAAGTTCAGAGTTACAATTATCAACAACTACACAGCTCTAAAAAATGGCGGAAAAGGCAACGGCCAGGGTTTTCGTACAGTCTGGTTAAACTATTAATGGACAATATGGCAAGTTGGATTTAATTAGATCAAAGAAAACAAACAATGAAAAAAAAGGGAAAAAAATGAAAGGTGGTGTCCCATAGTGTACACAGAGAACGGGAAGAAGAGTAAAGGAAAGAAAAGATAGGTATAGCAAAGGGGAACAAGAGCAAGAGAGGTAATAAAGCTAACGAAGGGATGAATAGGGATAGGACAAAGGAAAAACATGGAGAGAAGATCAGAGAGAAAACGAGGAAAGAGTTTAATCATCTCGGTTGAAGAGTACCAAAGTGGGCTATGAGTCGGTTCTCCAAAGTGAACCGGCTATGGGTATAAGAGGAACAAGAGATGATTCCATTAGCACGGAAGTCGTTAGAGGTATTATGTCATGGCAATCTAAAATGGAAGGAGTCAGGAGTGCCAGAATAATGTTTGATGTTATATAAGTGTTCACGTATTCTGTCTCCCCTTCCCCTCCCCCAGCGTCGGCCTGTTTTACGTACAAATACACATTTACATGTAATACATATTTTAAGACAACGTTGGCAGATGGTTATGGAAGGCTCCGGTATCACTGAAAAGGAATTAAAATCCATAATTGCTCAACCGCCCGTGCCAGTGGAATCATCCGAAATTATCTCATCATAATCTCCCAAACAAAGAAAGGTAGCTGCAGCCCCCATCATAGTAGTCGCAGCACACGCTAAAAGGCTTAAGACAAAACCACACAGAAAGTGAACACAGCCATCTGTTCCCTTGCATACAATATCATCATTCATCGTAAGCAATCGGAATATCGAAACACAATGAAAACAGATGAAAAGCACAGCTCACGATGTGCACAGAGCATGAAACTCAGTAGCTCCGACAGCAAGCCGAACTTGGAATATGAGGAAACTGCAACAAGAAACACATTTCAGGCTGAGTCTCAATTTGTTCTTGCTGCCTATCCGACATATTGACCGGTATTCCAATGATGACGTATATTGCAGTCAACACTGTACACACTCTTGCGCACACTGTAGAGGATTTCAGATGACATCCACGTAATCCGCTTCACCAGCGAATATCCCAACAGTAGGACTTCCTATCTATACATTTATCTGCATTGGAAAGATAGAATTAACCATCTTTCCAGCAAAAAAATGTAACAGTGAACGTTGACGCAAACACGACCACGCCATCTTGAAACCGGAAGTCCGTTGGCAAAACGTTGGCAGATGATGGTGTATATAAGATTCATGGAAATGCACGTATAGCCTTCTTGAATATCAAAAGGCTTTTCGGGAATAAGACTCTGCGAGTCTGTAGTATGAAAGGCCACGTACTGCATGATCTGTTGCAGCGGGTCGTACCCAGCATGTTCTGACCAGGGTTGCGAAGGCGGGTCCCAAACAAAATGTCCCGAAGGTTTCTATCGCGTTTAAAAGCAACCATTTGTGGGTCGGAGAACAGAAGACGAGTAGTAGGGTCAGAGTGGAGGATAGGTTGGTGTTTCAGGATCTGAAGTGCAGTCAGATTGTGAGGGTGATGGGTAAGAGAGAGGACAATTCTGTTAGACGGAGGGCGGGATGTGGGGGTAAGAGTTAGGGTGCGGATAATAGGGAGAACTTTATGGAGAGCAAACTGCAGGACAGATTCAGAGCAAAAACGGCTACGAAAGAATTCAACATAAGGTGAGCCTGATGGAGAAAGTCATCGTCTTGGTCGCAGAGGTGTCTGAGGCGTAGAAGTTGAGAAAAAAAAACATCTTCAAACACAATTTAATATCACACTGTCAGGTTTTAATAAACGTGGTCATCATCCTGACTATCTACAGCCACCATCAATATCATATAATTACACAGTTCATAGTTGGACTTGCTGTACAAAGGTTTAATTATATATATATCATCATCATCAAGTACCGGGCCTATTGGCGTAGGTGATCATGTCTCTCCACAACTTTCGATCTCGGCAGCTATTTATCATTTCTCTTGTTGACCTTCTGCCAAGTCATTCTCTCCAAGCTGTCTAGTTTCTTTTCTCTTTGCTTCCCTCTATCTCTTCATCCCTAAATTTTTCCAGTTGTTACAATCTGAACATATATGTGTGTGTATGTGTGTGTGTGTATATATATATATATATATATACATATATATGTTTGTGAGTGTGTCTTATACTGTACCTATCTTTAGGTCTTTGTCAAGGTGTCTATAAAAGCATTCAATACTGGTATCACCCCATATCGTAATTCCCTGCTCAGAACTGCCCTTTATTGTGAAGTAACATTCCGAGAACGTATCCACAATGCACAAAGTAAACGCGTTGCCAGAAAGATAGAACAATGAAGACCCTTCAGACTTAAGACGAACTCTGATTATACATAAGCCTCCTTTAACAGGTCATTGTATTGGAAAACTTGGCTCAATTATCACCTCCGCAAACACAATTAAAATACATGGAGTAAAATTGAAGCTGTTATTATTGAGTTATTTGCGGGTCATCATCATTGCACTCCGAACATGTCCATAGGTGCACAGATCCCCTCCTCAGCAATTCCCTCAGTGTCCAGCGACTGACGACTCCAGTTCTATGTTGGTTGATAAGTCTTCTTACACGGCCACCAAGTTTCTCATTTCTGGCTGTGCCCATCTTAACTCCCATTTCCATCATCCGAAGAAGCGACGTTGATCTGTGTTTGTCGAAGTCCTGTGCTCTTCCCACATCTCGGAGTGCATTGATGACGTCCGCCCGATCCATCGGTTGCCCGTCCTCAACGACAGCGCAGCTAGCCAACCTGTCCGCTCTCTCATTTCCCCGTACTCCCGCATGTCCAGGGACATAGACAAAGGTGACCTTACGTATTTTGGATTTCTGCAACGACTCTACCCATTGCATGCGTACAAAGCCCGCCTCCACTTTTTTATCATGCTCATCGAATCACTCAGTATACATGCGTGGATGTAGTCTTGTGACTCTAACCATTTGAATGCCTTGGTCACTGCCATCACCTCCATTGTCATGCTACTCGTGGTCATGGCGTATGCACCACTGTCTTCCTTGGCTATTCTGCCTGCCGAACGTGCTGTAAATGCCCATGCACTTTTTTCGTGTCGTCTTACAGATCCGTCTGTATAGATGACTGCATCTTTCTCATCGGTGTTATCGCAGATGAGACCGTTGACCTCAGCATTAACCACGACTGGGTTCTGTTCCCTACTTTTCCTGTCGAGTGTGACAATACATGAGAAAGTCCCCTTGAATGACGTAGGCACCGGTATCCACTCCTCACCAACGCTGATATTGGTAAGCCCACAGACCTGTTTGATGACATCTTCTGCTCGGCCCACCCATGATTTGCCTCTTTTTAGCCTGGTACCTTTCTCTGTGTTGAGCACGTGGTGCAATGGATGCTCTGTATCTGTACTAATCTTCAGGTATGCTCGTGCTCTCCAGATCTTGATTCTGTCATCCATGGTTGGAAAGTCAAGAAGATACCTCATTGCCACACAGGGAGTGTCCCTCGTACATCCCAGGATAATGCGCATGGCTTCATTTTGTATTTTCTCCAGCCTATCAATTTGAGTCGTACTGACAGTAAGAATGGCCAGGGCATACTCGATTGGTGCGAGGACTAATCCCTGGAACAGAAGAGTAAGTAGCCTCTGCTCAATGTTGGCAGCTGCCATGACCTTCAAGGCGGCTAATCCTTTGCGGGATTTTGTTATCACATGGTCAACGTGGTCCCGAAAACACAGGCTGCGATCAAACTTAACTCCGAGGTATGTCATCAACTTGTCCCTGGTCACCTCATCAGCTCCCATTCGTACTATCGGTGTGGTCGTATTAACGATATGATTGTTAAGGGAGAACCATGAAACTGATGCTTTATTAGGATTAACCAAGGCACCTGAAACCCCACACCAGGAAGAAATGCGATCGAGTTCGTCTTGCATTGTGGAGGCGATTCCCCGTCTGTCTCTTCCCTGTCGATATACCAGAATATCATCAGCAAAAGTCATAGTTCTTCCTCTCCCATCCAGCTGTTGGGCCGTGATCGTTATTGTGTACACATTAAATAGAACTGGTGACAATGGTGAGCCTTGTGGCAGCCCAGGACAAATGGATGTTGGCTCGGAAGACCACTTCCACATCTGAGTATCACCTTCCTCTGAAACAGTGCCGCGGCGATCCATCTTATGAGGAAGGGTTCACCGCCAGTTTGAGAAGCATATGCATGAGATATTCAAATGGCACCCTGTTGTATGCATCCTCCAGATCTATAGCAGCAGCACATGTCTCCTCTCGTCTGTGGAAGCCTTCGAAGACGTCATAGGCAAATACTGCCGCATTGAGCCATGTCTCTTTGTTATATATATAACCTCCGAGTGTGGATGGGAATACGCGTTTCTGTTCAAGGCGACACGTGAGGACACGGGCAACTATTTTCTCCAGCAGCTTGCCCGCAGTGTTCTGCATTGTGATAATTCTGTAGGCACTGATCTGAGAATGGTCCTTGTTTGGCTTCGGTAGCGGTAGTAAGTAGCTGTGTAGCCACTCCTCCTTAATCTGGCCACTCCGAATACTGGCATTAAACTCATTGGCCAGTGTTGTCAAGTCGTCATCAGCTAAATCGCCTATGTCATCATACCGAACACCATCTGGACCAGGAGCAGTGTTGTGTGACCTTTTAAGTGTCGCGCGAATAGTATCGGTTGTGATTGTGAGATCTTCTTCTAGCCCTACATCCTCACACAAATTTGACAAAGATCCCCGTATCCTCATTCTTACAGCCTCATTTCTTTGGTCCGTCTGCTCAATGTAGCGGGCAAGCAGGGCCTTCCCTTTGCTCTCATCAGATTTGTGCCATATCTGGTCTGTGCTCTGAAAGTCTGGTATACCTCTGTGTCGTGGTGTGCCATTCATGCACTGATGAAGGCGCCAGAATGTGGCTAGCGATTTTTCTGAGCACACTTTTTTACAGAAGTCATCCCATTTGGCATCCTTAGCCTGCTTAGCGCATAGTTTAAAGTGCATCATTTTTTGGTCGACCTCTACTTTCAGACGCTTCAAGAGCTCAGGTTGTGTTCTACCATACCTTCTGGCTTTCTGCCATGTCTTGACCGTTTGTCTCTTGCTCCGCCAAGCTTCCTCGACATCTACGTTCCACCAGGGTGGCTGCGCCCATCTCTCCTGCCTCCTACGAGGGGCGCTCTGTTTCCTATGTCTGATTTTGCTAATGACGTCCTGGTCTGTTTTCTCGTAGTTGAATGTGTGGAGCTTTCTTCTCTGGCGTTTATTTCCGCTATTCTCAATTAGGAGGACACATGGATAGTGATCACTTCCGTGGAACCCCAGTGCACTCCACCTACAAACCGGTGCGAAGGTGGAAGACACCAGTGCCAGGTCTATGACACTATCAGAGTCCCCTGTTCGAGTGGCCATTCTTGTTGCCCTTCCATCATTCAAGCACACTAAATCGGCCGATACCAGTGCGTTCTCTAGGTCTTCTCCCTGCTTGTTGGTTATGACGTTGCCCCTGTTAAGCTGTTATCTTCACGTAGAAAATTAGACAAGAAAACAGAACACAGAATTAAAGCCTATGAAATGTGGATATATAGAAGAATAGGCAAAATTGGATGGAAGAAAAGAAAACAAACGATAAAGTCTTAAAACAACTAAAAATGAAAAGAGAACTACTAAACACAATTCAAACAAGACAAATGCGATTTTTGGCCCATGTTAAAAGACACAAAGAGTAATCCTGAAGGGGAAAATACAAGGTAAAAGAGGCAGACCAAGACTAACATGGACGAGTAACATCAAAAGATGGACAAACCAGCCTATGACAACCTGCACCATTAAAGCAAGAGATAGAGCAGAATGGCGCTCCATGGTAGCCAACTTTCGTTGCGGAGATGGCACTCGATGATGATGATGATCCTCACGTGTCATCAAAGACTGCTATTAGGATTAAAAGGCTTTATGCTTTTTGGAGTTTACAATGCAAGGGACACAAATCTGTAATTACAATGCTGCAGGTAGTCTGTTCACGAGTTACACATTCATACACTTGTACATTCAGTGAAGCTTCATTGAATAGGGGCTGATAGCGGTGTGTACCCTTTGATTTTGATGTTGACACTTTTAGCACCGCTAGACGTCACATGAGGCTTGTAGCGTCTTTTTTTTACCATCCATCTCTATTCTGGACTTTATGCTCGTTCTTATCCAATGAGTCAATGCCTGTCAGCTTTTCTTCTCTTAAAAGTGTTCTTTTCAGTGTCTCTCTAGTTCTTCCTCTTTTTCTGTCTCCTGATGTTTCCAATATATGAGTATATTTTGAATTTCTTTTCTTGTCTCATCTCAAAACATGCCTGACATATGTCCACCTTCTCATTCTAATTGCAGATGGGATCATTGGTTGCATGGTCATTTCTCTCATCTCTATATTAGTCTTGAAATTCATTCATTGTACTAAGGAAAGCAAACCTAAATAAAATGCTGGCAGAAATCGGATGCACTGGGCCACTGGTGCAGAACACAGTGCAACGTTCTAACAGCTGTTCTACAGGATTGCCCCCAGTACACAGACCTGAGAAGGACAGCGTGGTCCACACCCACCTCCCTGGAAGATAAACTATGTGGGGCAATTGAATCACTTAAACTGACAGCTGACTTCATAAGAGAGTCTGGAATCCTACTCTGATTGAGACTTGATCGAAGAGAGAGACAGACAGAGAGAGAGAGAGAGAGAGAGAGAGAGAGAGAGAGATTCATTGTACACAGAGTAATTTTCTTTGGCTCTTGTTTTCAGCAACGTTCTGCTTTTTCTCAATTAATTGCCTGCCTGTCTGTCTGTCTGTCCGTCTGATCTGCCTGCCTGCCTGCCTGCCTGTCTGTCTGTCTGTCTGTCTGTCTGTCGTCTGTCTGTCTGTATGTCAGTCTGATCTGCCTGTCTGCCAGCCATTCTGTCTGTCTGTTTGTCTGTCTGTCTGTCTGTCTCTGCCCATCTATTAAATAGACATTTCGAGCTGAAGACGGCAGTAGAACAGGAATTCTAGACTCTTTGTGGCAGACGATGTTTACTATCGAGTGTCAGACCTTGCACAGGACCCGCACTTAATCTCGCCACATGACTCCGTTCAAGGCGAGAGTAGTGCAGGTGGCTGTGAACCCAAGGGAAAAGTGCACGCACATGCACCGAAAGACAATAGATTTGGCACCGACTTTGCACGAAACATGCACCGAAAAAAAAAAAAAATTTTTTCGAATTCGCTATTTTTTTCGAACTTCATTATTTTCTTTTTGAAAAAAATTTTTTTTTTTTTTTTTTGGGGTTCGTCAGTTTGTCGAAACAGTCAACTGTGTCTGAGAGATTAACGCAGGTAAATTCAAAAGAGACTCGGTGCTAATCGTCCGGTGATCCCCCCTCGCGGTGTGGCGTGACGGTCGTGAGGCTCTCGCTGTGTGTTAGATGAAAATATTTTGTGAAAGAGTATTTTAAAAGAGTATATTTGTGAACGTAAAAATTCAGAATTATTAAAAATAAAAAAAATAAATAAAAAGCCTCCCTTCAGGATTCGAACACGGGTCTACTACGTGACAGGGCGACATGTTAAAAATGCTGACAAGCAATTATTAGTATCGTTAGCGTCATGTACCAGATTATAGCGATTTCTCTCTATTACATATCCAAGCTAACTCAAGTCAAATAAAAATCATCATCATGTGCCTCAACACTATCCCTTCCAACACCAGCATCAACCCTTCATGTCCTATCATCATACCACACAAAGTTTCAAACCGATTATTATTCGCCGGCGGTGGGCATGTGAGGTGGAGGGGCGGGTAATAGGCAACAGGAGGCGACATGTAAAAAAAAATGCTGACAAGCAATGACGTTGAAGGGGTATTGTTAGGAAAAGGATTAGATAAATACGACTAGCTCGCGGGCGGGAACGAGTTCATCGGCACAGGTGTGTTATTGTAGTATCGCTAACATCATGTGCCAGGATAGCGGTTCTTGAGGAAAGATTATTGGTCGTGTGTGTTATCGCTACCAACATCATCATGTGTCGTGTAGTAAGGTGTGCTAATATTAAATAGTGACGCTCGCTCTTTCTCATTCAATGTAAAGCAAAACAAAATTCTATATTTCACAACTTTATTAATACATCATATATATATATATATTACTGTCCGGTTGTTGATAATTTTAAACGTCTGGGTTTCCTCCCTCCTGTTTGGTGGTACTGTTTGTTAAATGTCTATCAAACACGGGTACATAGGAAGTTTCATTAGCCTTCAAAACACAACCGCCCTCCATTTTGACAAAACCTTGATCAAAGCTGGAATAGGTAATCGGTGACTTTGCTGAAACATCCTGGGCATCCATACTGGCTGCCGGAGCTGTCGTCTGATTAACAAGAGTGAGGTCCCCTTGGTTAACAAAAAAAGGGCGTGTAGTTGATGTTAGCATAAGCGTTTTCGAGACTGCCTTAACGCCATCTTTAGACAATGGAACTACCCCCTCTGCCTTCATGTCCTATCATCATCATGTGCCACCCTCAACACCATCACCCCTTCATGTCCTATCATCATCAAGCCACACAAAGTATCAACCCCTTCATGGCCTATCATCATCATGTGCCACCCTCAACATCAACCTTCATATCCCATCATCATCTTGTGCCCTACCATTAAATAGTGACTCTCTCTCTCTCTCTCTCTCTCTTTCTCTCTATCGCATATCCAAGCTAACTCAAGTCAAATAAAAATCATCACCAAGCCACACAAATTGACACATCATCATCATGTGCCACCCCCAACACTATCATCATCATGTACCATCCTCAACATCCCCCTTCCTATCATCATCATGTGCCACCCTCAACACTATCATCACCATGTGCCACCCTCAACACTATCATCATCATGCGCCACCCCCAACACCAGCCCTTCATGTCCTATCATCATGTGCCACCCTCAACACCATCATCAAACCTTCATGTCCTATCATCATCATGTGCCACCCTCAACATCAAACCTTCCGGCTTGGACGGAGGAACTGTTTTCCATCAGTCGAGTAAATGAAACAAACCCCGTTACATATGTGTTGAAAGACGATAAGGGCGATGAGATAGAGGGGTCATTCTACACACCGAAAATTCAAAAAGTTGGAGACAAACTCATCATCCCTGCATGTCCTATCATCAAGCCACACAAAGTATCAACCAGCGAAATTCTCTCTCTCTCTCTCTCTCTCACTCTCTCTCTCTCTCTCTTTCTCTCTCTCTCGCTCTGTCTCTCTCACATTCATGATAAACCAAAACAAAATAGGCTCATATTAAAAAAAAAGTCGACCTAAAACTGTAAAATATTCCACTACAACACAGACCGCTAGACTGAACAGTACTATGAAAATAAACGTCCGTGAATCAAGCGCGCTTATAACACGAAGTCTCACATCCGACTAGTTTAAATATAATCTGGTAAATAAAAGTTAGGAGGCAAGGGCAGAAACTTAGGAGGTAAGGGCAGAAACCAAAGAGGCAAGGTTAGAAAACAAGGAGGGAAGGTCAGAAATCTAAGAGGCAAGGGCAGAAACCTAGGAGGCGAGGTCAGAAACCTAGGAGGTGAGGTCAGAAACCAAGGAGGGAAGGTCAGAAAACTAGGAAGCAAAGGTTGAAAACAAGGAGGGAAGGTCAGAAACCTAGGAGACATGGACAGAAAACTAGGAAGCAAAGGCTGAAAACCAAAGAGGCAAGGTCAGAAATCTAGGAAGCTGTGTTAGAAAACAAGGAGGGAAGGTAAGAAACCTAGGAGGCATGGTCAGATCCCCATACCAAAAATTTACTTAAAAATCACTTTTATGATTGTTACGCCCCTTACGAATGCTGATTGTTACGCCCTTTACGAATGTGCCAAACTGGTGCGCGTGCCAAACTGGTGCGCGTGTCAAAACTTGTGCATGTTTTTTGCACGGTGCAAATCTCGTGCGGTTTTGGTGTAACTTTTAGATGAGTGTGGGAGTAGATTTTTATGGTTTTGAGGTCGACTTTTTTAATATGAGTCTATATTTATTTTGTTCTGTGGGTAAATTGTTAGTGATTTGGCCAAACTTTTTTTTTTTTTTGGCTTTAGAAATAACGAACGGTTCGATGTGTCTAACTAGTATGAGAATGAGAGTAGCTTTTTGAAGAAACACGTAGAGAATCTCACTAAGAAGGTAATACAAAGACTCCAAATAATGAAAATGTCTGACCTTGCCTCTTTGGTTTCTGCCCTCGCCTCTTAGATTTCTGACCTTCCCTCCTTGTTTTCTCACCTTGCCTCCTAGGTTTCTGACCTTGCCTCTTTGGTTTCTGACCTTGCCTCTTTGGTTTCTGCCCTCGCCTCCTAGGTTTCAACCTTTGCTTCCTAGTTTTCAGCCTTTGCTTCCTAGTTTTCAGCCTTTGCTTCCTAGTTTTCTGACCTTCCCTTTTGAAATAGCATATGAGGGACAAAAGTTCCGATAGGTGAGCATGTCCTTTCTGACCTTCCCTCCTTGTTTTCTAACACAGCTTCCTAGATTTCTGACCTTCCCTCCTAGGTTTCTGACCTTGCCTCCTAGGTTTCTGCCCTTGTCTCCTAGGTTTCTGCCCTCGCCTCCTTGTTTTCTAACACAGCTTCCTAGATTTCTGACCATGCCTCCTAGGTTTCTTACCTTCCCTCCTTGTTTTCTAACACAGCTTCCTAGATATCTGACCTTGCCTCTTTGGTTTTCAGCCTTTGCTTCCTAGTTTTCTGTCCATGTCTCCTAGGTTTCTGACCTTCCCTCCTTGTTTTCAACCTTTGCTTCCTAGTTTTCTGTCCTTCCCTCCTTGTTTTCTAACACAACTTCCTAGATTTCTGACCTTCCCTCCTTGGTTTCTGCCCTTGTCTCCTAGGTTTCTGCCCTTGTCTCCTAGGTTTCTGCCCTTGCCTCTTTGTTTTCTAACACAGCTTCCTAGATTTCTGACCATGCCTCCTAGGTTTCTTACCTCCCCTCCTTGTTTTCTAACACAGCTTCCTAGATTTCTGACCTTGCCTCTTTGGTTTTCAGCCTTTGCTTCCTAGTTTTCTGTCCATGTCTCCTAGGTTTCTGACCTTCCCTCCTTGTTTTCAACCTTTGCTTCCTAGTTTTCTGACCTTCCCTCCTTGGTTTCTGACCTCGCCTCCTAGGTTTCTTACCTTGCCTCCTAGGTTTCTGCCCTTGTCTCCTAGGTTTCTGCCCTTGTCTCCTAGGTTTCTGCCCTCGCCTCCTTGTTTTCTAACACAGCTTCCTAGATTTCTGACCATGCCTCCTAGGTTTCTTACCTTCCATCCTTGTTTTCTAACACAGCTTCCTAGATTTCTGACCTTGCCTCTTTGGTTTTCAGCCTTTGCTTCCTAGTTTTCTGTCCATGTCTCCTAGGTTTCTGACCTTCCCTCCTTGTTTTCTAACACAGCTTCCTAGATTTCTGACCTTCCCTCCTTGGTTTCTGCCCTCGCCTCCTAGGTTTCTGACCTCGCCTCCTTGTTTTCTGCCCTCGCCTCCTAGGTTTCTGACCTTCCCTCCTTGTTTTCTGACCTTGCCTCTTTGGTTTCTGCCCTCGCCTCCTAGGTTTCTGCCCTTGTCTCCTAGGTTTCTGCCCTTGTCTCCTAGGTTTCTGCCCTCGCCTCCTTGTTTTCTAACACAGCTTCCTAGATTTCTGACCATGCCTCCTAGGTTTCTGACCTTCCCTCCTGTCTCCTAGGTTTCTGCCCTCGCCTCCTTGTTTTCTAACACAGCTTCCTAGATTTCTGACCATGCCTCCTAGGTTTCTGACCTTCCCTCCTTGTTTTCTCACCTTGCCTCCTAGGTTTCTGACCTTCCCTCCTTGTTTTCAGCCTTTGCTTCCTAGTTTTCTGTCCATGTCTCCTAGGTTTTCTACCCTTGCCTCCTAGGTTTCTGACCTTCCCTAAATTGGCAAAAGACAACTTTTGAAATAGCATATGAGGGACAAAAGTTCCGATAGGTGAGCATGTCCTTTCTGACCTTCCCTCCTTGTTTTCTGACCTTGCCTCTTTGGTTTCTGCCCTTGTCTCCTAGGTTTCTGCCCTTGTCTCCTAGATTTCTGACCATGCCTGCTAGGTTTCTGACCTTCCCTCCTTGTTTTCTCACCTAGCCTCCTAGGTTTCTGACCTTCCCTCCTTGTTTTCAGCCTTTGCCTCCTAGTTTTCTGTCCATGTCTCCTAGGTTTTCTACCCTTGCCTCCTAGGTTTCTGACCTTCCCTAAATTGACGAAGACAACTTTTGAAATAGCATATGAGGGACAAAAGTTCCGATAGGTGAGCATGTCCTTTCTGACCTTCCCTCCTTGTTTTCTGACCTTGCCTCTTTGGTTTCTGCCCTTGTCTCCTAGGTTTCTGCCCTTGTCTCCTAGGTTTCTGCCCTTGCCTCTTAGATTTCTGACCTTCCCTCCTTGTTTTCTGACCTTGCCTCTTTGGTTTCTGCCCTTACCTCCTAAGTTTCTGCCCTTGTCTCCTAACGTTTATTTACCAGATTATATTTAAACTAGTCGGATGTGAGACTTCGTGTTATAAGCGCGCTTGATTCACGGACGTTTATTTTCATAGTACTGTTCAGTCTAGCGGTCTGTGTTGTAGTGGAATATTTTACGGTTTTAGGTCGACTTTTTTTTTAATATGAGCCTATTTTGTTTTGGTTTATCATGAATGTGAGAGAGACAGAGCGAGAGAGAGAGAGAGAGAGAGAGAGAGAGAGAATTTCGCTGGTTGATACTTTGTGTGGCTTGATGATAGGACATGCAGGGATGATGAGTTTGTCTCCAACTTTTTGAATTTTCGGTGTGTAGAATGACCCCTCTATCTCATCGCCCTTATCGTCTTTCAACACATATGTAACGGGGTTTGTTTCATTTACTCGACTGATGGAAAACTGTTCCTCCGTCCAGGCCGGAAGGTTTGATGTTGAGGGTGGCACATGATGATGATAGGACATGAAGGTTTGATGATGGTGTTGAGGGTGGCACATGATGATAGGACATGAAGGGCTGGTGTTGAGGGTGGCGCATGATGATGATAGTGTTGAGGGTGGCACATGCTGATGATAGGAAGGGGGATGTTGAGGGTGGCACATGATGATAGTGTTGAGGGTGGTACATGATGATAGTGTTGAGGGTGGCACATGATGATGATAGGAAGGGGTGATGATGATGAGGGTGGATGATGATGATGATAGTGTTGAGGGTGGCACATGATGATGATGTGTCAATTTGTGTGGCTTGGAGATGATTTTTATTTGACTTGAGTTAGCTTGGATATGCGATAGAGAGAGAGAGAGAGAGAGAGAGTGAGGGTGGCACATGATGATGATAGGAAGGGGGATGTTGAGGGTGGCACATGATGATAGTGTTGAGGGTGGCACATGATGATGATAGTGTTGAGGGTGACACATGATGATGATGTGTCAATTTGTGTGGCTTGGTGATGATTTTTATTTGACTTGAGTTAGCTTGGATATGCGATAGAGAGAGAGAGAGAGAGAGAGAGAGAGAGAGAGAGAGAGTCACTATTTAATGGTAGGGCACAAGATGATGATGGGATATGAAGGTTGATGTTGAGGGTGGCACATGATGATGATAGGCCATGAAGGGGTTGATACTTTGTGTGGCTTGATGATGATAGGACATGAAGGGGTGATGGTGTTGAGGGTGGCACATGATGATGATAGGACATGAAGGCAGAGGGGGTAGTTCCATTGTCTAAAGATGGCGTTAAGGCAGTCTCGAAAACGCTTATGCTAACATCAACTATCTATTGTCCTTTCGAGCCGAAGACGGCACATAGGGCAGAGCCACAATCTCAAAATCAGAAACCTTGCGTGCCAAAGCGGCACATATTGCAGAGATCACTGCTCTAAAATATATGGCGCTGTTTCCATAACAATACTTTTTACAATGACAGCTTGTCAAGCCATCGATCAACCTCCTTAGTCGCCTCATACGACATGCCTGGAAGGTCACAGTGTCACTATTCTTTACTTCCCTTATAATGAGGCCCCGGTAACACACGGGGGTAACATCAACTACACGCCCTTTTTTGTTAACCAAGGGGACCTCACTCTTGTTAATCAGACGACAGCTCCGGCAGCCAGTGTGGATGCCCAGGATGTTTCAGCAAAGTCACCGATTACCTATTCCAGCTTTGATCAAGGTTTTGTCAAAATGGAGGGCGGTTGTGTTTTGAAGGCTAATGAAACTTCCTATGTACCCGTGTTTGATAGACATTTAACAAACAGTACCACCAAACAGGAGGGAGGAAACCCAGACGCTTAAAATTATCAACAACCGGACAGTAATATATATATATATGATGTATTAATAAAGTTGTGAAATATAGAATTTTGTTTTGCTTTACATTGAATGAGAAAGAGCGAGCGTCACTATTTAATATTAGCACACCTTACTACACGACACATGATGATGTTGGTAGCGATAACACACACGACCAATAATCTTTCCTCAAGAACCGCTATCCTGGCACATGATGTTAGCGATACTACAATAACACACCTGTGCCGACGAACTCGTTCCCGCCCGCGAGCTAGTCGTATTTATCTAATCCTTTTCCTAACAATACCCCTTCAACGTCATTGCTTGTCAGCATTTTTTTTTTACATGTCGCCTCCTGTTGCCTATTACCCGCCCCTCCACCTCACATGCCCACCGCCGGCGAATAATAATCGGTTTGAAACTTTGTGTGGTATGATGATAGGACATGAAGGGTTGATGCTGGTGTTGGAAGGGATAGTGTTGAGGCATATGATGATGATGATAGGCCATGAAGGGGTAGTGTTGAGGCACATCATGATGATTTTTATTTGACTTGAGTTAGCTTGGATATGGAATAGAGAGAAATCGCTATAATCTGGTACATGACGCTAACGATACTAATAATTGCTTGTCAGCATTTTTAACATGTCGCCCTGTCACGTAGTAGACCCGTGTTCGAATCCTGAAGGGAGGCTTTTTATTTATTTATTTTTTTAATAATTCTGAGTTTTTACGTTCACAAATATACTCTTTTAAAATACTCTTTCACAAATATTTTCATCTAACACACAGCGAGAGCCGCACGACCGTCACGCCACACCGCGAGAGGGGATCACCGGACGATAAGCCGTCACGATCTTTTGAATTTACCTGCGTTAATCTCTCAGACACAGTTGACCGTTTCGACAAACTGACGAACCCCCCCAAAAAAAAAAAAAAAAAAAATTTTTTTCAAAAATAATGAAGTTCGAAAAAAAATTAGCGAATTCGAAAAAAAATTTTTTTTTTTTTTTCGGTGCATGTTTCGTGCAAAGTCGGTGCCAAGTCTATTGTCTTTCGGTGCATGTGCGTGCACTTTTCCCTTGGGTTCACAGCCACCTGCACTACTGGCGAGTAGCAGCCGTTTATCAACGATAGAGCTGATGCCTGATGTTGTCTCTCGCCTCAATTTTCTTTTTTGTTTCTCTAGGTCGGACTCTTTAATTTTACCATGTGGTACCCAAAATGAGAGCCTGCTTTGAGATTCTCTTGATTATGTCCTTGACCTATGCTAAACGATCCATGAACCTTCACTTGTCCTCTTTCCATGCTGATGTTCGTGTTGAAATCACCCATGACAATTAAAATATGTCTTATGAAGGTAATAACATTGAGAAATGCACTAACACCCTCAATGTTGAAACGCTGAGACTTGATACTGTGAGGTTAAAATATGTATTTCTCCATGATGACAATATATCTGACTACAGAGAAAATATTTCTTTTTTATTTTGCCGAGACAAACAATATTTGAAGTTATACACCACAACCAAAAGTGTCAAATAAAAGTAACAAGAATATAGATTTATAAATATTTATGATTTATTTTTTTTTAAATAGTTCATACATCATTGGAAAAAAAAGTTATACAATCCTATTTTCATGAATTAAAGACTATATGTCATGGCAGGATAATGAATTTGAGAAATCTAATAATGCAGTATAATGAATTGGAAATGAAGTCATGGCAAAGTAATGAATGTGAATTTCAGCCATAGCAAAACAGTTCATTTGAAATGTAGTAAGGAAACAATATTTAACGATATAAGGTAGCCATAATAAAGTACTGAATTAAAAATGCAACCCTGACAGTATAATTAGTTTAAAATATAAAGTTGGTAAAATAATTAATTAAAAAAAAACTGTCATCACACAATAAATAATAATAAATGGTATTCGTGACAGAATAATGAGACAATACAATAATTAAAATGAATGATTATGCACAGAATGTATTTTTGAAAATGGTAATCAATTGTAACATTGGAATGTTTGAAAGCACTTTAGAGGTGAACATCACGTATTATTTATACCATGTGTGACACATATCTAAAAGTTGACATCCAACAAGTTCTGAAAACAATTATCTTGTAAAAAATTATTTAATTCAAGAGTTTTCAGAAACTATTTCTGAGATGTATTATTTAATTTAGACAATTTTCCCTGACTCCCATTCGATGTCCACTTAAAAAATGTCCCTTCTGGTAAAGCTATCACTAAACTTTATATCAGTGTTAACTATACCCCACCACTTCCTCCCTACTTACCAGCTTTACTGCAGCACTGCAATTATTTGCCTTCTCCCTACTTAAATAATGGTTGATATTTTTTAAAAAAATAGTGTATAGAAAATCTACATGATATGAGTTTCAAAAAGTACATATGATTTTATGTTAATGTTACCCTTGTAAACAAAAATAGACGATCAACGAATTAACCATTTGTTAATTAATTAGAGATGATTTGATGTCAAGTAGAGACAGAAACATTTCTTCTATAGATTTGAGATAAAAATCCCAAAAGTCTACACTTTGTTGTGTTTTTGTACTAGGAATGTGACATTTATCTAAGTACCGATTTCAACAAGACAGGGCTGGTTTTCTTTTACATGTTCGTTGTTTTAATAAAAATGTAAATTTGGTCCCGTTCTAATAAAAATATTATTTTTTGTTATGTTTTTAATATAAAACGAAATGACATGAGCCAACTGTGCCGGCCTCAGCCATGACTCATCAGATCTGACACCATGCAACATTATAACTCGATAGATGTTCTTCTATAAAATGAGATTTTATTCCATTAAAACAAGTTAAAACGTTAGCCTCTGACCAGGAAGGTTCCAGGTTTTACTCGCACCACAGGTGCTGAGAATTATTTAAAAATCGAATCCTTTGTTTTTTCGAGGCTTCTAACCTCCTCTGATTTCCGGGCAGTGAGATCCGATAACTAGCCCTCTCAAAAAAAAAAGAAAAAAAAAAGGAAGTCCTGTGTGCATTCTGCACACGTTAAATAACCATTGACAACCGGAAATTGGAAATGTCAAAAAAAAGGAAGTCCCGTGAGCATTCTGCACACGTTAAAGAAACCCTGACAACTGGACATTGGAAAAAGTTGGTCAAAAATCGCTATTTCGATAGTGCGAAAAGCTGGCATGCGCAAACAACTTTGGTTACATTTTTGGGTGACATTTTAGTAGAATAATATAAATTAAGGAAGAAATATTCATAATTCTTCCTATATTTGACATCTTCTGCTATGTAATTCCCTCACCAAAAATTAATGTAAATGTAAAAATTGGTCTAAAATTCAAATTATAAATACATTGTAAAAAAAAATGAAGATTATTTCTCTTAAATAAATCTAACATCAATAGAAATCGACCATTGGTAGTCAATACTTTTGCACAGAAACAGAACTCAAACAAGTGTTTAAACACATGCACAAAGGTTAGGTAAATCGATGAACAAACCAATCGTCTTTGGCACACATAACTAACCATGAAGTTTATCTGTAATGTCTACCCTCAGCCAGTTTTTGTCCTGAAGTCGGATGTGTTGGGCCGAAAGGCGCAAATATCACAGTTATACTGCAAACCATAACACAACGCAAACACGCCCACTTAACGTTCTTTTAAGTTTTTTTTCTCTCCGGATGACGAAGAGGTGTACGCCTACAGTCAGCGGGCGAACGCAAAGGAGAAGAACCAGTTTTTGAGAGCATTTGAAGTAAAGCCATTTTCCTTCAAATTCTTTACCATGTCTTGTTTAATTCCTTTTAGCAAAATACAAAATACCAATTAGATTATTTTAATAGCATTCTCTTATTAAGCAGAATCGCTGCTAGATATAGATTGATTCAATGTTGTTCACAATTTGTTTAAAATTTCATTATTTCTTTCTTGCCAATGACTATTGCTTGTTGTGAAAAAATCACGCATACACTTTACATTATTTTAAGAGATATACAATTGCAAATGGATGATAATAAAGAAGGAATGATAAGGAAAGAAATGAAAACAGTAAAAATGTTACAAATAATTTTTTTTTTCGTTTAAAGCCTTAACTACCATGGAATGCTTGCCTGTCATCAACAGCCAGTGAAATATGACTTAAGATCAACCAAGAAAAAAACAAAATCCCTGAACAACCAGTGAAATATGACTTGAGATCAACCAAGAAAAAACGAAATCCATGAACAGCCAGTGAAATATGACTTGAGATCAACAAAGAAAAAAACGAAATCCATGAACAGCCAGTGAAATATGCATTGAGATCAACCAAGAAAAAAACAAAATCCATGAACAACCAGTGAAATATGACTTGAGATCAACCAAGAAAAAAACGAAATCCATGAACAACCAGTGAAATATGACTTGAGATCAACCAAGAAAAAACAAAATCCCTGAACAATCAGTGAACTATGACTTGAGATCAACCAAGAAAAAACGAAATCCATGAACAACTAGTGAAATATGACTTGAGATCAACCAAGAAAAAAACAAAATCCCTGAACAGCCAGTGAAATATGACTTGAGATCAACCAAGAAAAAAACGAAATCCATGAACAACCAGTGAAATATGACTTGAGATCAACCAAGAAAAAAACAAAATCCCTGAACAACCAGTGAAATATGACTTGAGATCAACCAAGAAAAAAACAAAATCCCTGAACAACCAGTGAAATATGACTTGAGATTAACCAAGAAAAAACAAAATCCCTGAACAACCAGTGAAATATGACTTGAGATCAACCAAGAAAAAAACAAAATCCCTGAACAACCAGTGAAATATGACTTGAGATCAACCAAGAAAAAACAAAATCCCTGAACAACCAGTGAAATATGACTTGAGATCAACCAAGAAAAAAAACAAAATCCCTGAACAACCAGTGAAATATGACTTGAGATCAACCAAGAAAAAACTAAATCCATGAACAGCCAGTGAAATATGACTTGAGATTAACAAAGAAAAAACTAAATCCATGAACAGCCAGTGAAATATGACTTGAGATTAACAAAGAAAAAACAAAATCTTTGTCATCAACAGCCAGTAAAATAAGACTTGAGATCAACCAAGAAAAAACAAAATCTTTGCCATCAACAGCCAGTAAAATAGGACTTGAGATAAACCAAGAAAAAACAAAATCTTTGTCATCAACAGCCAGTAAAATAGGACTTGAGATAAACCAAGAAAAAACAAAATTAATGGACAGCCAGTAAAATAGGACTTGAAATCAACCAAGAAAAAACAACATCCCTGGACAGCCAGTAAAATAGGACTTGAGATCAACCAAAAAAAAAAAATCCCTGGACAGACTGTAAAATAGGACTTGAGATCAACAAAGAAAAAACAAAATCTAAGGACAGCCAGTAAAGAGGACTTGAGCTCAACCAAGAAAAAACAAAATCCCTGGACAGCCAGTAAAATAGGACTTGAGATCAACCAAGAAAAGACGAAATTAATGAAAAATCAAATTCGTCTAGGGGAAAAAATATATACCTTGAGAGAGAAGCAGTGAAAGAAGTAGATCACTTTGTATATCTGAAGCTGCACAGATCAAGAAGGAGACACAAAGAAAGAATTTAGACTCAGAATAGCAAAGGCAGCAATGACTTTCAGAAATCTTGATAAAATATGGAAATCAAAATGACAAAGCTCAAAAAAATGAAAACTCTGAATTTTCAAATCAAATATTTTATTCAAAGAGAAAAGACTCATGAAAAAGGATGGACAATCGTGTGGATCAATGAGCCTGACTTGTTCATTCTGTGGCCGTGTGTGATTATCAAACATTGGTAGAATTGGCAACGAGAGAAGCTGTTCGACAAAAACAAAACCTAAAAAAAAATACACGATAGCCTCTACTAGACCGTCTGACAAGACGAAAAGGGCCGCATGTATTATCAACCCTTACCGATGTATGCGTTAGCTGGAAAATAAACTAGAGAAATAGAAAGTAAATTGGATGTATTTGGAAACAAATTCCACAGAAAAATACTTCATAAACCATGGAATGAATTCAGGACTAGTGTAGAAATAAGAGAAATGACAAAATTCGAAACTATAATCAATAATTATATGAAGAAGGTGGTCATATGTTCGTTATGTAATGAGAAGAGATGAATCTAAAAGCAGGCGCTGAAATGGGAAACTTAGGTGCAAGAAAAAGAGGCCATACAAAGAAACGCTAAAAAGAATATTCATGAGAGAAGCGACAGCAATAGGTATCAGCTCTCTTGTTAAGGTTGAGAGGCTCGTCAGAATAGGCACAGATACAGTGGCAAGATACAATGCGGGTCCTGTGCAAGGTCTGATACTTGATAAGAAAGATCGTCAGATACAGAGATTCTATAATTGCTGTCCTATGTGCCGTCTTCGGATTACAAGGAAAATAGATAAGATAAAGGATAACAACACAGTACTTGAAATAACACCAAGAGGTAGACTAATAACACAGTACTGGAAATAACACCAAGAGGTAGACTAATAAAACAGTACTTGAAATAACACCAAGAGGTAGACTAATAGCACAGTACTGGAAATAACACCAAGAGGTAGACTAATAACACAGTACTTGAAATAACACCAAGAGGTAGACTAATAACACAGTACTTGAAATAACACCAAGAGGTAGACTAATAACAAATGAAGGAAAACAACAGTCTACCAAAATATATTTGAACAAAAAGATAGCAAGATATATTTGATACAAGATATCACTTACCATATACGATAGCAAATGTCCTGATATTAGAACAGCTCATCTTGTTTATACACTGATGGCTCAGAAGACAAATGTTATAATTTTAAAGACACCTACATAGACTGGTCTAATGAAACTATTGCTGAAAGAGCTATAACAACTTCTCACGATTTTCACAGCAGAATATGAAACCATTAAATAAAGAGATCGTGTGCTCTTGAAATTCCCATCAACAGGAAGGACCGGTATCACATTTCTAATAGGTATATAAACACAGTCATCCAAGTCTTATTAATAAAAAACAAACGAAATTATATAATTTAAAGGCAACACTGACAAAGTTAAACAAAAAAAAAAGCTATTATGATAATTCTGTAATATATTTCGAGTCAATTAAAAATAATGAGAAAGTTCGCATGTATAAATAAAAAGGAACAAAAAATCCGTTTCTTTTAAATAAATGAAAACCATTATCAAAGCATATGTACGGAATTAAAAGTTCCCTGATTCAATTTTTAATGAGTGTGACACCACATACATACCACATACAATCTTATTATGAAAGATGAAGTATATCTATTCTGATTGTAGTCTATACACGCTACTCTGGCAATGCATGTTTAAGAAATAGTCTTTGAGATAATATTTGCCAATGTAGTTACTTTCCAGAAAATGCAGAATTATGTCCCTTTCTTGAAGATTTTATAATTCAGTAAATGACAAATTTAAGCCATCCAAGATGATTTGTATGAAAAGATCTTTCACACTTTGGATGATCTGTGACTACAGTGAAAAGTATTGCTAAAATTAGCATTAAGACTAAAAGAAAATAATTAAAACGATAATGCTGAAGAAAACATATTATTACATATCAGGTCTTTGGTCAGGATTTTATTTGGTGACTTAAGAACAGAATCATTGTAGAACAGAAGGGAGCTTACTGTACAGTGATCTCTAGTGTGAGATTGGAGATTAAAGAATTTACTGCTCTCCTCGAGTAGAAATTAGACAAACTGAATGAAACAATGTTTGTGATAGATTCAATGTCATGTATGTCCATAACAAATGTCTCTAGCATGAGTGGATGATATGATTAGCCTCAGCAGCCTGTTAAACACAAGTACTGTAAAGAGAAGGTTCGTTTTAATGACAAGTTTAAAAGCGAGGTGGGGATGAATGTACATAATTGAGAGTTTTGAAAGTCAACAACTGTTTCTATCTAGTGCTGTTGTCTGCCTAATTTAAATCACACATCATCCACTGTTGGACTTAAAACTATATCTTAAATATTCTATGCCTCATTCTGTTGGACTTAAAACTATATCTTAACTATTCTGTGCCTCATTCTACCACTAATATACCTTGCGTACTGCTCGCTGTCTTCTCTCTAACTGTCCGTATCTCAATCCTTACACCTCAAAGTCCAGAGATCACAGAAAAGCTATTCTCCCCGACCATTGTCACGCCTTCATACAGTTCCCTCGCCCTTGTAACTCGCATGATAATTTGGGAAATTCGTTTACCCTAACTCGTCCAGCCAACGCACAGACAACTATAGATTTACTTAGGCCTGCGGGATGAAAGGGAATTCCTGGAAAACTAGCGTGACGTCTTTAGCCTTGCGATCAGGGGTGGTTGTTGGTGATATGACGTCATCCGTCTATATCTCCTATATTTGAACACGTCACATTAGTTGGTGGGTTTTCCTGTTTTATTTTCTGCCAGCGGGCCTTAATATATCTATAGTTGGCTGTAGTCAATGTCATTAGTGCCCTACGTGATTTGGGAAGGGCACATGCCTTCTACAACCGTGAGTCCATATGATTGCTTCGGATGAAAGAGATAAGAGTAAAGATGGGTACAGCCAGAAAGTCATAGTGAGCGAATAAGAGAGATTGTTAACCAACACAGACCGGGAGTCGTCAGTGGCTGGATGCTGCGAGACATGATCAAGATGGGATCTGAGCATCTATGGACATGTTCGGAGAGCAATCATAATAACCCACAAATAACTCACATCAAGTCAACTTAGCTCTGTCAAACTCTTTGTCTCTCACAATTACCCCGATCTCACCCCTTAGATAGTCTTATTTAACTCTGTCTTAACTCCAACGGGTGAAATAAAAATTCTGAGTCTCACACGTCACTGCTTTGACCAAGCGGCCTTTATCCCTCTGGTCCTTTCGTGACTCCCCCCCCTCCCCAGCCTCCTCTTCTCTCCTCCCCTCCCCCAATCCCCGGACATACACTAGCAATGGTAAAATTCGTTGTAAAGTTAGTTTTTAACTCCGACACACTGTCGGTGCAGAGACAATAATGAACTACAACAATTTGGGAAGACAACGCCAAACATGTAGAAAAAATAACATACGTGGGGGGGGGGGGGGCCGCGCTTGGTATATACACTTTTCAATAAGTTATTTGTTTATTTATATTTTTATATACGCTGATGACAGTATACTCGGAAAGTTATTTATATTTTTATATAAGCAGGTGACAGTATACTCGGAAAGTTATTTATATTTTTATATACGCTGGTGACAGTATACTCGGAAAGTTATTTATATTTTTATATACGCTGGTGACAGTATACTCGGAAAGTTATTTATATTTTTATATACGCTGGTGACAGTATACTCGGAAAGTTATTTATATTTTTATATACGCTGGTGACAGTATACTCGGAAAGTTATTTATATTTTTATATACGCTGGTGACAGTATACTCGGAAAGTTATTTATATTTTTATATACGCTGGTGACAGTATACTCGGAAAGTTATTTATATTTTTATATACGCTGATGACAGTATACTCGGAAAGTTATTTATATTTTTATATACGCTGATGACAGTATACTCGGAAAGTTATTTATATTTTTATATTCGCTGATGACAGTATACTCGGAAAGTTGTTTATATTTTTATATTCGCTGATGACAGTATACTCGGAAAGTTGTTTATATTTTTATATTCGCTGATGACAGTATACTCGGAAAGTTGTTTATATTTTTATATACGCTGATGACAGTATACTCGGAAAGTTATTTATATTTTTAAATACGCTGATGACAGCATACTCGGAAAGTTATTTATATTTTTATATACGCTGATGACAGCATACTCGGAAAGTTATTTATATTTTTATATACGCTGATGACAGCATACTCGGAAAGTTATTTATATTTTTATATACGCTGATGACAGCATACTCGGAAAGTTATTTATATTTTTATATACGCTGATGACAGCATACTCGGAAAGTTATTTATATTTTTATATACGCTGATGACAGCATACTCGGAAAGTTATTTATATTTTTATATACGCTGATGACAGCATACTCGGAAAGTTATTTATATTTTTATATACGCTGATGACAGCATACTCGGAAAGTTATTTATATTTTTATATACGCTGATGACAGCATACTCGGAAAGTTATTTATATTTTTATATACGCTGATGACAGCATACTCGGAAAGTTATTTATATTTTTATATACGCTGATGACAGCATACTCGGAAAGTTATTTATATTTTTATATACGCTGATGACAGCATACTCGGAAAGTTATTTATATTTTTATATACGCTGATGACAGCATACTCGGAAAGTTATTTATATTTTTATATACGCTGATGGGTGTTTATTGCGAGGTTAGAAACCAAGCTGGAGTTTATGTTCTACAGATCAAGGACAGAATCATTGCGAAGCAGAGTGGAGGTTGAAAAGAAAGCAAAGAGCACCGTTACGCCCAGTGACGTATAGGGAATATGGTGTTAGTGACCATAATTTTTTATAGACTTTCGGCACATGATTTTTGGGGTAATGTGGTCGACATTATACCCGTGCCGATTTACTTTCCCCATAAAAAATCCGGTCCCATATAAGGCTGGGTGAACACGGAAGCCGTCGATCAGGATCGAACCAAACTTCTTGTCCTTTGTAGTCCAGTTCACTAACCACTGAGCAATCGCGGCTCTCCAGATTGGAACTTACTCTGCAATAATTTCCAGTGATGCATGAAGCGGTTTCTCTTAATAGTAAGTTATGTAAAAGTGCACCGTCACGCCACGTGGCGTATAGAGAATATCATGTTAGTGCCCTTCTTTTTTTTATTTATAGACCTTCGGCACGTGATTTTTGAGATAATATGGTCAATATTACACCCATGCCGTTTTACTTTCCCAGAAACAATTCCATAATCATTTAAAGGTTGGGATAAACCTGGAAGCCGTCGATGAGAATTGAACCCGATCTCTTATCCTTGGTAGTCCATTTCACAAACCACAGAGCTATCGCCACCCCCCCCCCCCCCCATTTTTTTCCCCCTGCCCCATAAAGCTTTCTATAAATTAATTAAATTACAGCTTTAGTTATTTAAAGGCATCACAATGAAAGAAGTAAAATCAATTAAAAACCTACATTTTCAAACTGGCATTTTTAATAGCAAGTATTTTGATAGAACAGGCTGGGCTGATCATTTTGATAGTACGTATTTTGATAGAACAGGCTGGGCTGATCATTTTGATAGTACGTATTTTGATAGAACAGGCTAGGCTGATCATTTTGATAGTACGTATTTTGATAGAACAGGCTGGGCTGATCATTTTGATAGTACGTATTTTGATAGAACAGGCTGGGCTGATCATTTTGATAGTACGTATTTTGATAGAACAGGCTAGGCTGATCATTTTGATAGTACGTATTTTGATAGAACAGGCTGGGCTGATCATTTTGATAGCAAGTATTTTGATAGAACAGGCTGGGCTGATCATTTTGATAGCAAGTATTTTGATAGAACAGGTTGGGCTGATCATTTTGATAGCAAGTATTTTGATAGAACAGGCTGGGCTGATCATTTTGATAACAAGTATTTTGATAGAACATGCTTGTCTGATCACTTTACAATCTGATGGGTTTTGGGCTGAATATAATCAAGGACATCTTCTTCTATTGCATTGGAATTCAACTTTAACCTGTACATATGATGACTCTTGGGAGCCGCGATAGCTCAGTGGCTAGTGAACTGGACTACAAAGGACAAAGGGTAGGGTTCAATCCCAACCGACGGCTTCCGGGTTCACCCACCCTTAAATAGGTACCGGATTTTTTCTGGGAAAGTAAAGCGGCACGCACGTAATACCGACCACATTACCCCAAAAATCATGTGGTGAAGGTCTATAAAATGTATGGCCACTAACACCATATTCCATATACGCCACTTGGCATGACGGGGGTACTTTAATTTTTTTTTTTTTAATGGTGATTCTTATTTTCAAGACCAGATAACCCTTGGACAGCGACTAAAAATATGGTAGAACCATTAATAAATAGTTAACCGAATGAAGTTAGCATTTAGAATGATTTAGCTGATAATTCTAATGCTGTAGACAATAAAATAACAAAGATCGTCGGACAGTCTAGAACTTCTGCCCAATGTTCCGTCTTCGGCACGAAAGGACATAGATGGAAGCATGGACGAATGGATTGATAGAAATGGATGAATGTATGGATGATAGTATGGATGGATTGGTGAATGGATGGGTGGATGGATTAGTGAGTGTTTCGATGGATAGTGTGCGACGTTTCTTATCCAATACGCAAGAAGGGTATTCTTATATTTATCATTTTGTTGATAGCTCTTATGAATATTTTTGTTCATCCTTTTTATTAGTGAAGAGAATGTCAGCAGTGTAATTGATAGAGCATTGACCTGACAAAAAAAGTCAACGCTAGTTTACTTCCAGTCTGGCAGTCCCCTGTTAATTGAGCAAATAGATGAGTGCCAGGCTCATACAATTAATATGATAATATGGCTTTTGGCGTCTTGACAGACGGTTTGTGGCAAGCAAGCACTGACTTCTCCCACACATTTAAATGCATAGAAAAGTATCATATTTTACTTCCTTTGACATTAACTGTCATAGAGCATTCTTCTGCTTTTTCATTTTATGTATGGACACCTTTCAATGTGGAACCGCTAAATTAAATCTGCTCAGTAATATATTGTTTTCAACCACTAAACGGGAGAATAGAGATTTTGTTTTAAAAAAAACTCTCGTAAATAGAGGTATTTCTGTAATGAAACAAAAAATTATTTCTTTGTCTTCTGAAATGATTATGTGTTATGTTATTTTGCAAATTCTTTTCTTGTCCTTTTTTTTAAAATTAATTTATCAACATACGATTTATTTATCTGAAAACTTAAAATAAAAACATGTCTTTTTTATAATGGTCTAACTACAACATAGAAATTGTAGTATATAAACCGAAAAATAGAAAGCTACATAGCACTGAAAAAAACAACTATTGAATGTAGATTAACGCACTACTTTTCACTAACTCTCTATATTTCTTTGCAAATAAAACAATTCCACAATTCTTTGTAGCATACAATTTTATTAATAGCTAAGCTACTGTCTATACATATTAACTATACCTTACAAATGCTGTTCTGCGCATTACATTGCAATCTATGAGTAAACTACTTTCACTCCTCCAAAGTATGATGAGACTTTGCCTAAAAGCCCAATATATCTTGAACTCCACAGTGTGTAGACAGCAGCAATACACTGATATTAGGTGTGTATTAAGGTCAGCTCAAACTCTACCATGTAGCAATCAATAATAGCGTTTAAGTTGTCCCCACTACCATTTTAAATAGTTACTTATTGTGTTAGCCAATTAATTAGACACTTATTGTGTTACCCAACTAATTAGACGCTTTTTCTGTTAGCCAATTAATTAGACACTTATTGTGTTACCCAACTAATTAGACGCTTTTTCTGTTAGCCAATTAATTAGACACTTATTGTGTTACCCAACTAATTAGTGCTTTTTCTGTTAGCCAATTAAATAAACACTTATTGTGTTACCCAACTAATTATACACTTATTGTGTTACCCAACTAATTAGACACTTATTGTGTTACCCAACTAATTAGACACTTATTGTGTTACCCAACTAATTAGACGCTTTTTCTGTTAGCCAACTAATTAGACACTTATTGTGTTAGCCAATGACTTAGACACTTATTGTGTTACCCAACTAATTAGTGCTTTTTCTGTTAGCCAATTAATTAGACTCTTATGTACACCGGTACCTATTCCTAGCACAACATTAAACCTTATTCTTGACAAAGCCCAAGTTTTCGTAATATGACACATCAAAATTCTTCACACCTAAATACTCATCTCTGGTATCATTAAAGATCTTCTCTTCTAAACATCCTATAACGACTCTGTCCTGGTGTAAGTAAAATTTATTAGCAAAATAGTGCTTGGCCTTTGCAATAATTGGCAAGTCACCTATGGAAATAAAAATAAAAATAAAATTAATTTGGTTAAAAAAAAATCAAATGGAATTTCATAGATTTAAAGAATAATTATAGACGCAGAGGTGGTCTGAGTGGTTAGTGCATTTGTTGCTAACCATAACGCAAGGTTCAAATCCCGGATGTGAATTTTTTTTTCTTCAGACCAGCATTACTTTGTTCAGCCAGCCTCTAAAAATGAATACCAGAGATTCTTTTCTGATAAAGTATGGCAGTCTAGTGTGAGAACGATCATATCACCCTTAAACGTGTCCTTAAACGTGTCGCTCGTTATTGAAGAACATGAGGAATCATATCTTATTCTTCACGTACTGTAGGGCGTGAACAAAACGCTTTAAGTAACTGAGAGTCATTCCTTCTTCCTCTCCTTCTTCTACCTTTCAGCTCCCTGCGATGTACAAATCTTCAACAATCACTTTCCAAGCTGTTCTGTTTCTTGCCATTCTTTTAAGATTATTCCATGTCTTCCTCATCATCTTCACCTCTGCTTCCATCTGTTTTCTCCAAAAATATTTTAGTCTTTCTCTTTGTCTTTTTCCTTGGGGATTCCAAAAAAGGGCCTGCGGTGTAATAATACTCAGTGTCATTTGTATAACTATTATTAAGTGTGCTGGCGTAGTAATAAAGTGAATACAGCTTCAGACCCTAACTGGAGCTCTACATCCAGTCCAACCTGCTGATAAAGAATAGTGAAAAAGGAGTAAAGTACCCCCGTCCGGGGGGTTACTTTTTTATTTACTGCCTAGATCTACAATTAGAATCCAAGTTATAGCTGACGAGATACAATGCGGGTCATGTGCAAGGTCTGACACTTTATATCAGTGTTTCTCAACCGGAAGCCATAAGGCCCAGTATGGGGGGTGGGGGGGGGGCCGCACAGGATATGTAGGCCACACGTAAAAATGGTGTATTATGTGGCCACGAGAGTGGAGGGTCACGGCACGAGACTAGGATCTTATGCATAGGGGTTGAGTATGTTTGTAGAATATAGTGCTCTGGTGTAATCTTTTTCTTCACTTAGTGAATTGTTTCATTATTAGTGCATATAAGAGAAACCTTATCAACCAACACAGAACGGGAGTCGTCAGTCGCTGGACACTGCGGGAATTGCTGAGGAGGGGATCTGAGCACCTATGGACATGTTCAGAGTTCAATGATGATGACCCGCATTTAACGCAATATCAATAAGAGAAACCACAAGAAATAATGTGGATAAAAATACTAGGGAAGACTCAAACATAGGACTAGAAACATTCAAGACTGACAAAAATTAACAGCAAATTGGCAAATTTGGGAGAACTATGACTTCTGAATAAAAGGATGGAAATGGAAGGACAAATTCAGTAACATAGAATTATGGAAATGTACCAGTCAAATACCAGTGGATAAAGAGATACAGCGAAGACGATGGCGCTTGATAGGACACACACTGCGAAAGCAAAATGAGAGTATTACACAACAGGCCCTTTTTTTTAATCCCCAGCGTAAAAGACAAAGAAGAAGACCAAGGAATTCTTGGAGAAGACAGATAGAAACAGAGATGAAGATGATGGGGAAGACATGGAATAATCTTAAAAGAATGGCAACAAACAGAACGATTTGGAAAGTGTTTGTTTGAAGATCTATACTCCACAGGGAGCTAAGAAAAGGTAGAAGAAGAACAAGAATGACTTCCGACATGTGTGCCGTCTGCAGCGCTAAAGAAAATAAATAAGAGAGCATATAAGCATATCCGCAGTTTATGGCGGACTTTAAAGGTGACCATCCCAGATAGATCGCTAGATTGATCACTCTCAAAAAGAGAGCTAATTTCCAATATTAGGAAGAAACAAGCATCATTTTTGGGCCATGTAATGAGGAGAGAACAACTGGAATATATTGTAACAACTGGAAAAATTGAGGGACGAAGAGATAGAGGGAAGCAAAGAGAGAAAATACCAGACAACTTAAGAGAATGGCTTGGCAGAAGGTCAACAATAGAAATGATAAATAACTGTCGTGATCATAAGTTGTGGAGAGACATGATCACCTACGCCAGCAGGCCTGGTACTTGATGATGATCCCTGATAGACGGATCACCTTTAATGTCTGGGGCAACATTATTTGACTTTCCAACTTCTATCTCAACTCCCACTCGACCGCTGCCTAACTTAAGCCGTCCTCTTCTCTCCAGTCATATGCAAATTGTATGAACGAACGTCGAAGGAGTATAGAATTTCAAGTTTTGCCAGTCAGAGCATTAAAGAACAAAACTTCTGTCAGTCTTCTCATGGTTGCTGTGTTTAATTTCTCAACTCTTTCCGTACGTTTCTCCGCACTGTGCGCCATGCTAATTTCGGTCGCGTACATTTCGCCGCTTAGTGTGCCACTGTCAATTTAATTAGTGTGTACCGCCATCACACCATATTCTTTTTACATGTCTTGTATCATCTTGATATTGGTTACATGTAATACCTTGTTCAATTATCTAAAAATGTATATATAATATGTTATATGTTAGATCAATATTAATATGTAGATTGATATTTAAAACCATGAACATTTTTTGTCTCTGAAACCTCTTCTGTTGCACTTTAGAAAGCTTCCGTACTGAAAGAGGTAACATCGTAACAATTGTTTGTGATCCCATAATTTTTTAGTGTATACAAAAATATAGAATAGTATATTTTGTAAATAGAAAATGTATTAATAAAATGACGATTATTAACTTACAAAATGTATTGGTAAGACTTTGCTCGTCAAATATATAGATACATACTTCATAGCTACCTCGGCAAAGAAAAAATATTGATAACACTCAAGTATCGTGGCTACAGACATATCCCATTACTGCAAGACCAGACTGCGAAAGGCTTGTTTAATTTGCAATATTACACTTTCCATTGAAAATATGCGACCATGTAAGTGCAACCAGAAGTATTTGGAATTGTCCCATAAAGACAAAAAACGATGAACCGCTGGAACATTTTGGAGCGTTCCGAGACAGTTTAAAAGCAAGACAAAAAGACCTATGGTGAACAAGTGTTCAGAAAAGGACAATTTTAATTCCAAAGGTTTAATCGCATCTTATGAATAGCCCCATCTGGTAGCAAAAACCACGCACTATAGGAGAATCCCTGATTTTGTCAGCCAAGATTATTGTTCTTACAACCGTCCTAGTTTATTAAGTATTATTTGTGTGTACCTGTATTGTGTACTGTATATATATAACATGATCTATTTGTAAAAAAAAAAAAACCGTTCACATAGAAATCTTTTTTTTTTCGGGAAAGAACGGGGCGGGGGCCCCACGGGAAGAAAGTAAAGTCGGAAAGGGGCCCTCGGTAGAAAAATTGTTGAGCAACACTGACTTATATAAGAAAGATAGTCGGACATAAAGATTGTTGAGCAACACTGACTTATATAAGAAAGATAGTCGGACATAAAGATTGTTGAGCAACACTGGCTTATATAAGAAAGATAGTCGGACATAAAGAGTCTAGAATTTCATTTCTATGTTTAGTAGGATACAAGAAAAAAACAGAAGTCTCATATTTTTTTTGTTTTTGTTTTTTTTAATAATAAATGTTTGGTTGTTTTTGTTGCATCTGTTGACAGTTTGAGTCTCGAACTTTCTCCTACTTTCTGTTACATGACTTCCCCTGTAGCAAGCAACAATAACCAAAGTAATTATAAATATTGTAAGATTTATTTAATGAAAACTGTACCTAATGTGAGAATACAAATGGCTCTGACATATACCCCACCAGCACATTTAAAAGAACCCCAGTTCTTCAGTCGTGTCAGGAATGGCTTTTTGGTAGTATCATCTGTCTCTGGCTCACCTGAGATTTGATAAAGTAAAGAAGAGATTGTAAGCTCACAACGAAGAAAAGCATAAGTACTTTATTCTATCTATCTATCTATTGACCTTTCGAGCCGTAACCGGCCCATAGGGCGTAGACCAAGATACACCTTCTCCTATATGAATTTTTGTTCTAGCAGTTTTCTTTTAAAGATATTTTATCAAATCTCGCCATCTGTCTCTGTTCTGTGCAAGCAGTTCTATCTCATTGAGGGAGCCGATTCCTGCTGCTCTTGCCTCTCTCATCAATGTTCTTCTCAGTGTCTCCCTGGGTCTTCCTCTTTTTCTTTTACCTGTTGTTTCCCATATGAGGGCTTGCTTTGCTATTCGATTATTATCTCTTCTCATCACATGTCCAACGTATGACCATCGTCTTTTCTTTATTACTGAAGATATTAGTGGTTGATTGGCGATTTCTCTAATTTCCTCGTTTGTTTTGAATTCGTTCCATTCTATACCAAGTATTTTCCTTAGACATTTATTTTCGAATGCGTTCAACTTTGTTTCTATATCTCTTGTTGTTTTCCAGCTTTCACACGCATATGTAAGGGTTGATAGTACATTTGATTTGAATAGCCTAAGTTTTGTGTTTGTGCTAATGAGTTTTGATTTCCACAACTTTTCAAGGCTTCTGAAAGACATTGCTGCTTTAGCCAGTCTGATCCTAATTTCTTTGCTCGTATCCCCTTCTCGATCAATGTGACTTCCAAGATAGATGAAGTGATCGATCTCTTCTACTGGTTTGTTTTCCATGTATATTTTGTCACTTGTTGGAATTAAACTTTTCATGACTTTAGTCTTTTCATGATTGACCTCAAGCCCAATTTTGCTGGCTATTGATGATAGTTCATTTGTGTTTTCCTGCATCGTTTTTATCTGATTGCTGATGAGAACTATGTCATCAGCAAAGTCGAGGTCCTCCAAATGGTCTCCTTGTATCCATTCGATGCCTTTATTACCAGTGCAGCATTTCTTCATTATGAAGTCCATAACAATTCCAAATAACAAGGGCGATAAAATACATCCTTGTTTAACCCCAGTTTCTATTGGGAAACATTCGCTCAGTCCTTCCTCTGTTCGAACTGCACATGTGTAACCATCATACATGTCTTTGATAATATTTATGATTTTTGATGGTAAGCCATATTGTTTCAGAATTTTCCACAAAGAATCTCTATGAATACTATCAAATGCTTTTTTGAAGTCGATGAAGTTAAGTACAAAAGGTTTTTGCTTTTCAATGTGTTCCTCCAATATAAGTCGTAGAGTGAAAATGTGGTCAAGACAGCTTCTCCCTTTTCTAAACCCAGCCTGTTCTTCACGCATTACTGTATCTATTGAATCCTTTATTCTATTTAGGATGATTTTACAGAATAATTAAGTACTTTATTACAAATAACAATATATCAGTTTGAAAAATTACTTGTATCAACAAATATTTCAAAGGAAAGAGAGAGAGAGAGAGAAAGAGAGAGAGATAGAGAGAGAGAGAGAGAGAGAGAGAGAGAGAGAAAGAGAGTATGCAATATTCTTTCATAGTGATGAATCCCTGTGCATGCCATTTTCCATTAAAAATATGTATAGAGTTGTAAGCAAAGAGACAGAAGCAATAGTAACAACAAAGACAAAGACATCACCTCAGTGCAAAATAAAGACAAGTGGAACAATATTAAAACAGGTAAATGAATTTAAATATTTGGGAACTTTGTTAACCTCAGATGGAAGGTGTACAATAGAGGTGAGATGCAGAATGGCTCAGGCGCAGCTTTCCAAAAAAATGAGGAAGATTATGTGCAATCCAGTTTTGACAATAGAAAAAAGAAAAAGAGTTCTTAAATGTTATGTAGAGCCAGTCTTAACATATGGATGTGAATCATGGAAAATAGGACAACACACAAGAAAATCACTGGAGTCTGTAGAAATGTGGTTTTACAGAAGAATGTAGAGAATACCATGGACAGCTAAGAAGAGTAATGAAAATGTTCTGAAGCAAAAAGAGAGCTAATTTCCAATATTAGGAAGAAACAATAATCATTTTTTGGCCATAAATGAGAAGAGAACAACTGGAATATATTGTAACAACTGGAAAACTTGAGGGACGAAGAGATAGAGGGAAGCAAAGAGAGAAAATACCAGACAGCTTAAGAGAATGGCTTGGCAGAAGGTCAACAACAGAAATGATAAATAACTGTGGAGATCGAAAGTTGTGGAGATACATGATCACCTACGCCAGCAGGCCCGGTACTTGATGATGATGATGATGATGATGATGATGATGATGATGATGATGATGATGATGATGATCATGATAGACTTGTAAAAATTCAACTGAACTCATTATCAATTTCCAATATGAGTTTGAGAGATTGTCTGGTTTAGTTTTGTAAGAAGAGTAATGCCAAAACGATCTTCAACACAAGTGGGTGAACATACCTATACAAATGTACACTACAATCGTCATTAGTCTGTTATTAGTTCTGTAACATCGTTAATCAATTATTAGTTCTGTAAAACTGTTAGTCATTTATTAGTTATGCAACACCGTTAATCAGTTATTAGTTCTGTAACATCGTTAGTTGGTTATTAGTTCTGTAACACTGTTAGTCAGTTATTAGTTCTGTAACACCGTTAGTCAATTATTAGTTCTATAACACTGTTAGTCAGTTATTAGTTCTGTAACACTTGGTTAGTCAGTTATTAGTTATGTAATACCGTTAGTTAGTTATTAGTTCTGTAACACTGTTAGTCAGTTATTAGTTCTGTAACACTGTTAGACAGTTTTTAGTTCTGTAACAATGTTAGTCAGTTATTAGTTCTGTAAAACTGTTAATCAGTTATTAGTTCTGTAACACTGTTAGTCGGTTACTAGTTGCATAACACTGTTAATTAGTTTTTAGTTCTGTAACAATGTTAGTCACTTATTAGTTCTGTAATATCGTTAGTTATTTGTTTCATAACACAGTTAGTCAGTTATAATTTCTGAAACACTGTTAATCAGTTATTAGTTCTGTACCACTGTTAATCAGTTATAATTTCTGTAACACTGTTAGTCAGTTATTAGTTCTGTAACATTGTTAGTCAGTTATTAGTTTTTGTAACATATTAAGTCATTTATTAGCTCTATAACACTGTTAGTCATTTATTATTTCTTTAACATCGTTAGTTGGTTATTAGTTCTGTAACACTGTTAGTCAGTTATTAGTTCTGTAACACTGTTAGTCAGTTATTAGTTCTGTAACACTGTTAGTCAGTTATTAGTTCTATAACACTGTTCGTCAGTTATTAGTTCTGTAACACTGTTAGTCAGTTATTAGTTCTGTAACACTGTTAGTCAGTTATTAGTTCTGTAACACTGTTAGTCAGTTATTAGTTCTGTAACACTGTTAGTCATTTATTAGCTCTATAACACTTTTAGTCAGTTATTAGTTCTGTAACACTGTTAGTCAGTTATTAGTTCTGTAACACTGTTAGTCAGTTCTTAGTTCTGTAACACTGTTAGTCATTTATTAGCTCTATAACCCTGTTAGTCATTTATTATTTCTGTAACATCGTTAGTTAGTTATTAGTTCTGTAACACTGTTAGTCAGTTATTAGTTCTGTAACACTGTTAGTCAGTTATTAGTTCTGTAACACTGTTAGTCAGTTATTAGTTCTGTAACACTGTTAGTCATTTATTAGCTCTATAACACTGTTAGTCAGTTATTAGTTCTGTAACACTGTTAGTCAGTTATTAGTTCTGTAACACTGTTAGTCAGTTCTTAGTTCTGTAACACTGTTAGTCATTTATTAGCTCTATAACCCTGTTAGTCATTTATTATTTCTGTAACATCGTTAGTTAGTTGTTAGTTCTGTAACACTGTTAGTCAGTTATTAGTTATGTAACACTGTTAGTCAGTTATTAGTTCTGTAACATCGTTAGTTAGTTATTAGTTCTGTAACACTGTTAGTCAGTTATTAGTTCTGTAACACTGGCAGTGATGTGAACACTCTCGATGACGTCTTCACAATTGTCTTCTAAATGTTATGTTTAATTGCTGCTTTCAGAGATAGGTCAAATGTTAATATCGTCAATTCTTTTTTGTATCCCTCCACGTTTTTCTCTCTCTGCCTTAACTTATTTTTTTTCCTTTAACACTGTCGTGTAGAATGATCTTAGCAAAACGTGTAGATCTGATAACATTTCTATATAATTTGTATCGTTCTTTCCTTTGCTTTTGTATTTGTTTATCCTTATATATTTATTGTTTTATACCTGATGAAGGTTTATACCGAAATGTCGCTGTTTGTCTCGTCTCTCGTTTAGTATAGCTGCTTAATACCATTTTGTGTTTATTTTACAATCTTTTTTAACCCTTAACAATAGAAAGAAAAAAGTAAAGAGCCACTTCACGCCATGTAGCGTATAGAGAATTCGGTGTTAGTGTCGTATTTTGTTATATTCCTTCAGCACGTTTTTATTGTCCATATTTTGTTATATTCCTTCAGCACGTTTTTAGTGTCCATATTTTGTTATATTCCTTCAGCACGTTTTTAGTGTCCATATTTTGTTATATTCCTTCAGCACGTTTTTAGTGTCCATATTTTGTTACATTCCTTCAGCAGATTTTAGTGTCCATATTTTGTTATATTCCATCAGCAGGTTTTAGTGTCCATATTTTGTTATACTCCTTCAGCAGATTTTAGTGTCCATATTTTGTTATATTCCATCAGCAAGTTTTAGTGTCCATATTTTGTTATACTCCTTCAGCAGATTTTTAGTGTCCATATTTTGTTATATTCCTTCAGCAGGTTTTCATCATCATCATGTGCCATACCGGTTGGCGTAGGCGATCATGTCCCTCCAATATCTTCTATCTACAGTGCATCGTATCAGTTCTGTTGTTGACTGTTTTCCATGCCATGACACCAAGCTATCCAGTATTTTCTCTCTTTGTCGTCCGCGATCTCTCTTTCCTTTTATTTTGCCAGTTGTAACCAAGTATTCCAACTTTCCTCTTCTCATGATGTGCCCGAAAAATGTTGATTGCTTCTTTCTGATGTTTTTTAAGAGCTCCCTTTTTTGTGTTGGCCTCTTTGAGAACTTCCTCATTGGTCTTTTTAGCTGTCCAGGGAACTTTCAACATTCTTCTGAGAAATCCCATCTCCGTGGCCTCTAATCGTCTTTTCATTTGTTTGTCTACTGTTCTTGATGCGCTTCCATAGGTCAGAATTTGTTCTATATAGCACCGATGAACTCTCTTTCTCATTTTTATTGACATAGATTTGTTGCATAAGATATTTTTCATTTTCTGAAATGCTATTTTGGCCTGAGCTATTCTGCTTTTTATTTCTGTGGTGCATCTCCCATCTGATGTTATTATTGTGCTCAAGTATTCGAAACGTTGCACTTGTTTCAGATTTGTCTCGTTTATTTTTATGCTGCATGATGGGGATGATGGGTGTCCGGTTAGCGCAATCGATAGGCGGTTGGCTTACCACGGCAACAGCCGGGGTTCGTAATCCTGGCGAGGACACCTGGGTTTTACTAATTCCCTAAAAATTAGTGGAGCCGCGATAGCTCAGTGGTTAGTGAACTGGACTACTACGGACAAGGGGTAGGGTTCGATCCCAACCGACGGCTCCGGGTTCACCCAGCCTTAAATGGGTACCGGATTTTTTCTGGGAAAGTAAAAGCAGCACGGGCGTAATACCGACCACATTACCCCAAAAATCATGTGCTGAAGGTCTGTAAAATATAGGGTCACTAACACCATATTTCCCTATACGCCACTTGGCGTGACGGGGGGTACTTTACTTTTTTATGATGGGGATGATTGTTTCTTCGATATAACCATTACTTCTGTTTTCTTACTATTCAGACTGAGACCTTTCTTGTTGCTGCTTGTTCAGCAGGTTCTAGCGTCCATATTTTGTTATATTCCTTCAGCACGTTTTTAGTATTCATATTTTGTTATATTTCATCAGCAGGTTTTAGTGTCCATATATTGTTATATTCCTTCAACATGTTTTAGTGTCCAAATTGTGTTATACTCCTTCAGCAGGTTTTTAGTGTCCATATTTTGTTATATTCTTTCAGCATGTTTTAGTTTCCATATTTTGTTATATTCCTTCCGCAGGTTTTTATTGTCCATATTTTGTTATATTATTTCAGCATATTTTAGTTTCCATATTTTGTTATATTCTTTCAGCAGGTTTTTAGTGTCCATATTTTGTTATACTCCTTCAACATGTTTTAGTGTCCATATTTTGTTATACTCCTTCAACATGTATTAGTGTCCATATTTTGTTATATTCCTTCAGCACGTTTTTAGTATTCATATTTTGTTATATTCCTTCTGCAGGTTTTAGTGTCCATATTTTGTTAAATTCCTTCAGCAGGTTTTAGTGTCCATATTTTGTTATATTCCTTCAGCAGGTTTTAGTGTCCATATTTTGTTATATTCCTTCAGCAGGCTTTTAGTGTCCATATTTTGTTATATTCCTTCAGCACCTGATTTTTGAGGCAATGCGATTGAGCCGCTCTTTTCCCAGAAAAAAAACCTAATTAGGGCAGGGTGAACCTAGAAATCGTTGATCAGAATCGAACCCGACCCCTTGTCTTTAGTAGTTCTGTTCGCTAGCTACTGAGCGATCGCTGCTCCCCTTTAACAATAAGTCATTAATTAGTATGATTTTAATGATACACAGAGCTTCAGGCGGGCCCCAACTATATTGTAGTAACATCAGCAATTAAACTCTTACCAGCATCATGTGTCAATGAAAGAAGCTGGTAAAAGAACAAGAACCAGAAATTTGTATCTCCCTCGACAACCAAAGCAGTAAAACAGGAATAAATGAAAATAATTATTCTTGAACGAATACAAACAAGCAGTGACTACAACAGTGTTTACCTTTGTACGATCCTCTAATTCCTAATTGTGGATTATGATTGAGTGTAGCAAAAAAAGCTTCGTCAGGAACTGAAGTATTTTCTTTAACCCACTGTAAAATAACTTTTGCTGTGTCATTATGAAGAACATAGTCAACATAATTCCTATGGAAAAAATAAACAATAAACAGAATTTAATGAGTCGTTTTATTTATATATATGCCTGGGTTATATATATATTAGAAACTTGAACAAACTGTGCAAGACAAGATAAAAGGTTAAACATATATGTTATAACAGTATATATATATATATATATATATATATATATATATATATATATATATATATATATATATATGTATATATATATATATACATAAACAAAATCATACCGTACTATTGGATCCGATGTAAAAAACGTATTTTTATATGCCATGGTAACATGTTAGGGAGCCGCGATAGCTCAGTGGTTAGTGAACAACAAAGGACAAGCGGTAGGGTTCGATCCCAACCGACGGCTTTCGGGTTCACCCAGCCTTAAATGGGTACCGGATTTTTTTTTCTGGGAAAGTAAAGCGGCCCGGTCGTAATACCGACCACATTACCCCAAAAATCATTAGCCTCAATTAGTTATTAATGTAGCGGTAATAGTGACAGAAGCTGTTGCAGTTGCAGTAATACTAGTAGGAATACTAGTACTAGTATTAGTAGTAGTAGTAATAATAGTAGTAGTAGTAGTAGTGTAGTAGTAGTAATAGCAGCAGTAGTGGCAGGCAGACGTACTTGTAGATTATATATCACGTCTAGCACCAACGCCATAACACAAAGTATCTTAAATGCTTTACGATAAGTCCGTGAAAATCTTCATTTTTTCCTCTAAAAAACGGGAAATATTTCTTTTTTTTTTTTCTCTAACAAAAGAAGACAACCTTCCTTTTGTTTACCTGACATAAGCCTGGTAACCCTAGTAGCTAAACACATTTCTGTATTTGGTATCTGAATCATAATATATGGGGCAGGTCTAACGACCTGGACAGAACTGTAAACGTCATCCATGCCAATGGGGCTGTGGATCTGACCTCACAAACCAGGACGTGGTGGGTATAAAATGTGGTGGAAAAAAGGGGGAGGTGGTATGGTCACACCTTTACGTAGGTGAGAGACAACACAAATACAAAACGACTTTGCGGCCCAGTAGGTCTTCAGCTGGAACAATGGACCTGTATGAAAAAATATATGCAAGACTACATACACATACATACCCATACATATATAAACATTTATACACACATACTCTTATGTATACATATATATGCACACCTAACCACATTTATAAATATTCTTGTGCACACATGCAAACATGTGCACCCACGTATGCCTACATACATATGTATAATGTATAATGTATAATAATATATAATATATGCATTCTCATCATCATTCTTATCACCGGCATTCTTATTACTCCACCAAACCATCCAGTATCTTTACCTATTTTTATCACCACTTCAACCTTCTATTTCCCTCTTGCTTGTTACTAAGTATTCCAGTCAGAAAGAAGCATCGCACTTTTATGCATCTGGATGCACGTTTATGCCCGTACCCTTGTAATAAGTGGTAATATAAAAAAATAAACATAAAATGGTATTTAGCACATATACGCGCTGCCCCGCATAGTATTTAATATTGTTTTTATTTGGTATCTGTAATTATCTACTAATAGGTGCAGATGTTGCGTCAGTTAAAAAAAAACACGCCCCATATATCCAATGATGGGGGAAGCCATGCGAGTATGAGTCGCACTTAAAGCTCTATTGATGCGGAAGGACACCTCAGGAAACAAATCCTTGCTGCCCAGCATTAACTATCGGGAGAAGGAAAGGCTATGGGAGAACACACAGACAAAACCATGGGCAGGGAGGGCTCAACAGTAGAGACAAATAATAAATTAATTTTATTATAGACTTCCCAGGCGATAATCAGCGAATCAGTTCCGAGGAAGAGGTATGTTTACAGCACTCGGAAAAAATTACAAATAATCAACAACGGAAAAAAAAGAACAAAGAACAATATACGGTCCGAAGCAGAATCGAACTTATACTCCTTGGCACAGGGCCTTGCCACAGTAGGCGAAACGCAAGGGAACACTGCCAACTCGGCTAACTAAACCGTTCGTGGCAAGTTGCTGTGCCAAGGAGTGCGGGTTCGATGTTGCTTCGGCCCATATATTGTTCTTTGTTTTTTTTTCTGTTGCTGATTATTTGTCATGTTTTCAGAGTGCTGTAAACATACATCTTACTCTGAATTGATTCTAGGACTCAACAGTCTTGGCCAACATCCACACTACGAAATGGACAACTCTGACGTCAGAAACGATCCAGCTTGCAGAAGACGGAGTGTGTCAGCCACTGCGCAGGTTTACTGGAAAAATCAATACACACGCGACCACACGACCAGCTCATCTTGTGTTATGATGTAGTTTCTCTATCATGATAGAACAAAGAGTCAAGTTATTGAGTTATTTGCTTGCCACCATCACTACACTCCAAAAATGTCCATTGGTGCTCAGATCCCATCCTCAGCAAGTCTCACAGTGTCCAGCGACTGACGACTCCAGTTCTGTGTTGGTTGATATGTCTTACACGCCCACTAAGTTTCTCGTTTCTAGCTGTGCCCATCTTAACTCCCATCTCTTTCATCCGAAGGAGTGACGTGGACTCATGGTTGTCGAAGTCCTGTGTCCTTCCTACTCCCGGAGGGCATTGATGATGTCCGCTCGATCCATTGGTTGACCGTCCTCAACAATAGCGCAGCTAGCCAACCTGTCCGCTCTTTCATTTCCCCGTACTCCCGGCTGTCCTGGGACATAGACAAAGGTGACTTTACAAAGAATCATCAAAGAATCAAGTCATGATCAAAAGATTTGAACAATTAAGAAGTATTCAATTTTAATAACTGGATGCCATGAAAAAAAAAATATTTATAGGAAATACCAAAAATAATATGAAAAAAACAATATATAAAGCAAAGTAAAGAGCCTCGTCACGCCAAGAGGCGTATAGGGAATATGGTTAGTGACAATAATGTGTTCAGACTTTCGGCACATGATTTGTGGGGTAATGTGGTTGATATTACGCCCGTGGCACTTTACTTTCCCAGAAAAAATCCGGTACCCATTTAAGGCTGGGTGAACCCGGAAGCCGTCGATCAGGATCGAAACCAACCTCTAGTCCGATCTTGAGCATGTTAAACATTTCCACTATTGATCTTTCTCCCGTACCACTTCGCCAAACCATCCATCGCGTCCGAGCCATCGTTTGAGCAGTGTTGACTTTGAACATCACGCTGTTTGTTGTCACAGCTAGTTTGCGGATTTTTGGAGGTGTGGCCACGGTTTGATAGTAGATGTTTGTAAACAGTTCGTTGACCACCGCTGTGGATCAAGTCTTTGTTTTGCTGGCTTCGTTCGAGGCCTTGGAAGTTAATGGCCTGATTTGTGCAGCCGGTTGGTTTGGGACGAATTGTGCGTTACAATGTCACTGCTATAATGACTCAGTTTGTGACGGGACTACAGGGACATGCCCAAACAATGACAGTTGTCAGCACGGGTATTTCGGACCGCAGTGTCAGTACTTGGATCTCGTTTGCAAATGCGCCCAGGGGTCTGAACCTGCTTTCCCGTTTGATGACAGCGACACAACATGTGGTCCGGACGCGGATTCTGCATCGGTTTGGGGCAACTCTCGATCAATCTTTGCCGTTCTCCTGGTTTGGGATTTGTGTGGGTGACTTGACGGGTCCGGGCAGTTTCACGGTGAAACTAAATGGTTCTGCCTCATTTAACAATGAATCACGGTTTGTAGTTAGTTCGCACGAGATTGATGTCTTTTGCTCTGGGGCTGGTCTGATCAACAAGTTACGGTTTGAAGGGGCGATAGTTGCAAATACCTGCTCCATCTACATTGGCGGGGGTCGGAATGTGGCTCTCAAACAGAACACAAACCAGACCGACACATTTAATGCTTGCTATACAGGAGACGGATGTGGACCAGAGGCTGCAGTTAATGGCAAAACAAAGACCAATCTCTATGACAATGACTGCGCACACACACAATTGAGAAGTGGAACCAATTCTGTTTACTGGTATCTGAACTATGCCGCATCCCGGAAGATTCACACCATTCGAATTTATCATCGAGCTAGCGCTATGATTCGGGTAAAGAATGCCACTCTAAAGGCTTTCTCTGACAGTGGCGGTGTAGTGTTCCAGTATAATGATATATCATACCCAAACATTTCTGTGAACACTATTGTAGTCACCACACAAGCGACAATGGCACACATTAAGATTGCGTTCTCATCGACCATTTCGCAGGCCGACAGTGCACTGACGGTGAGTGAGGTGCAAACTTTTACAGACACCTATTGTCTGGACGGGCATTCTTGGTCGTTTTGGTGCAGTGTGTAGTGGGTGCTGCAAAGGATACAACGTCATCATCGGTGCGTGTCGCGGCAACTGTTCACATGGTATCTGTGGACACGACTGCTCCGGGTCGTGTCTTAGTGTCTGTCCTTTATGTGAGGAAAAATCCGGAAAATGCCTACAATGTAAACGTCCTGGCTACATCTGTAGTGACACTTGTCCCGATGGTAATTTTGGGCTACGGTGCGGACAGACGTGTTCTGATGGCTGTGACGTCAAGTGTGACCCGGACGGTACAGACTGTGCGTGCAAGGAGACGTGCTACGGATCAGACTGCACTCTCAAATGTCCGGACAACTGTTTCAACGACACCTGTGGACAGTCAACCGGGAACTGTACATGCAAGGGAACGTTCTACGGGTCAGACTGCACTCTCGAATCTCCGGACAACTGTTTGAACGAAACCTGTGAACAGTTAATCGAGGCCTGCGCCTCGTATGTCGATGATTCCCACGTTAAGAAGAGTGCTACAACAAACCCAAGCATATGGGTACCTTAATGTGTTTCTATGCTAGACATAGTTCATTTCTTGGTGTTTTTCCGTGAAGCCATGGCTCATATCTTTATGTGTTTCTGTGCTTGCCATGGCTCATATCTTAGCTTATGTGTGTGTGCTGGCCATGGCTCATATCTTGATGTGTGTCATATTAGTCATATCTCATATCTTGGTGTGTCGTTGTTAATCATGTCTAATATCTTTATGTGTGTATGTGTTTAGTCATATCTTAACGTGTATCTGTGTTAGTCATGTGTCATATCTTTGTGTGTGCATGTTTGGTTTAGATATCTCATATCTTTGTGTGTATGTTTATGTTAGTCATGTCTCATGTCTTTGTGTGTGCATATCTGTGTATGTCACATCTCATATCCTTGTGTGTGCGTGTCTATGTTGATCATATCTCATATCTTTCTGTGCATATCTATGTTAGGCACGTGTCATATATTTGTGTGTGCATGTCTATGTCAGTCATATCTCATATCTTTATGTGCATGTTTATGTTAGTCATGTGTCATATATCTTGATGTGTGTCGGTGTTAGTCATGCCTCGTACCGCTGAAGGGCAATTCTGTGTTGGTCACATCTCACATCTTTGTGTGTGCATGTCTGTGTTAGTCACATCTCACATCTTTGTGTGTGCATGTCTGTGTTAGTCACCTCTAGTGACTCGGGCAGATGGTGCTCGTAAACCTGGGAGGGCCGACCATCTAAGGGCAGAATCCCCCTACAGAAAAGATCATCTGCTGCCTTGCAGGAAGATTGGGGACAATCAAAGGCTAAGGAATGCAAACCTGAATAAAATGCTGGTTGAAATCGGATGCACTGGGCCACTGGCCCAGAACACAGTGCAACGTTTTAACGAGTGTTCAATCACAGTGGATCTGGCAGACTCTAATTGTGATGTTCTGCCTGTAGGGGCGATCAACACACTTAACCTGACAGGACGTGTAATTCATTTCATTTGTCGAAGGCTCTCAGTGTATCCGCGTGCTGTAGAGATATTTACTGGAGTTGGCCAGTGTATAACGTGGAAACGGGTTCTGGACCGTGCTACTGAGTAAGTGCACGTGAGTTTAGACCATTCAAAGCATCAACGTTCAGCGACGTTCATCATGACGACGATAAGTGTAAGTTTTCAGATGCAGCCCAAACGACATCATCGAAGAAGGAAAACACGACGGGGCAAGAGAGTTGGCATTAAACTGTCAAAGTGTGAGAGGCTAGGCCTAAAGTATGTGCGCGTTACTTATTGCAATTGTGGGTCCATTAAACAACGACGGCCCATTCTTGATAAGCTACTGTGCGCCGCCGATATAATGGCTTTGCAAGAAACTCTTCTTGGTGACAGGACAGTAAGTACTCCTGGCTTTCATTGTTTTTACAATAGACGACACCTTGGGCAGGCCATCCTTGTGCGCAACAATATGGTGGCAGCTGAGGTTGATATGTCTGTGTGGAACAATGCAGAATTGCAGGTACATGCGGTTAGGGTTAAACCCCAGTTCATTTCGTGATTGTTCATGTTTATGCCTGTAATGGGAAGGTGAACACACAACAATGGCAGAATCTCTTCGAGTTCGATGAAGAGAATGTAATTTTCTGCGGAGACTTTAATGCTAGAGGAAACCAGTGGGGTAACGTCATAACCAACAAGCAGGGAGAAGACCTAGAGAACGCACTGGTATCGGCCGATTTACTGTGCTTGAATGATGGAAGGGCAACAAGAATGGTCACTCGAACAGGGGATTCTGATAGTGTCATAGACCTGGCACTGGTGTATTCCACCTTCGCACCGGTTTGCAGATGGAATGCACTGGGGTTCCACGGAAGTGATCACTATCCATGTGTCCTCCTAATTGAGAAAATCAGAAATAAAAGCCAGAAAAGAAAGCTCCACACATTCAACTACGAGAAAACAGACCAGGATGTCATTAGCAAAATCAGACATGGGAAACAGAGCGCCCCTCGTAGGAGGCACGAGCGATGGACGCAGCCACCTTGGTGGAACGTAGATGTCGAGGAAGCGTGGCGGAGCAAGAGATAAACGGTCAAGACATGGCAGAAAGCTAGAAGGAATGGAAGAACACAACCTGAGCTCTTGAAGCGTCTGAAAGTAGAGGTCGACCAAAAAATGATGCACTTTAAACTATGCGCTAAGCAGGCTAAGGATGCCAAATGGGATGACTTCTGTAAAAAAAAGCGTGCTCAGAAAAATCGCTCGCCACATTCTGGCGCCTTCATCAGTGCATGAATGGCACACCACGACACAGAGGCATACCAGACTTTCAGAGCACAGGCCAGATATGGCACAAATCTGATGAGAGCAAAGGGAAGGCCCTGCTTTCCCGCTACATTGAGCAGACGGATCAAAGAAATGAGGCTGTAAGAATGAAGATACGAGGATCGCTGTCAAAATTGTGTAAGGATGTAGGGCTGGAAGAGGATCTCACAATCACAACCGATACCATTCGCACGACACTTAAAAGGTCACACAACACTGCTCTTGGTCCAGATGGTGTTCGGTACGATGATATAGGCAATTTAGCTGACGACGACTTGACTAAACTGGCCAATGAGTTTAATGGCCCTTTCGAAGTGGCCAAATTAAAGAGGAGTGGCTACACAGCTACTTACTACCGCTACCGAAGTTAAACAAGGACCATTCTCAGGTCAGTGCCTACAGAATCATCACAATGCAGAACACTGCGGGCAAGCTGCTGGAGAAAATAGTTGCCCGTGTCCTCACCTGTCACCTTGAACAGAAACGTGTATTCCCACCCACACTTGGAGGTTATAGATATAACAAAGAGACATGGCTCAATGCGGCAGTATTTGCCAATGACGTCTTCGAAGGCTTCCACAGACGAGAGGAGACATGTGCTGCTGCTATAGATCTGGAGGATGCATACAACAGGCTCCCATTTGAATATCTCATGCATATGCTCCTCAAACTGGCGGTGCACCCCTTCCTCATTAGATGGATCGCCGCGGCACTGTTTCAGAGGAAGGTGATACTCAGATGTTGAAGTTGGTCTTCCGAGCCTACATCCATTTGCCCAGGGCTGCCACAAGGCTCACCATTGTCACTAGTTCTATTTAACGTGTACACAATAACGATCACGGAACAACAGCTGGATGGGAGGGGAAGAACTATGACTTTTGCTGATGATATTCTGGTATATCGAGAGGGAAGAGACAGACGGGGAATCGCTTCCACAATGCAAGACGAACTCGATCTCATTTCTTCCTGGTGTGAGGTATCAGGTGCCGTGGTTAATCCTAATAAAGCATCAGTTTCATGGTTCTCCCTTAACAATCATATCGTTCATACGACCACACCGGTAGTACGAATGGGAGCTGATGAGGTGACCAGGGACAAGTTGATGACATACCTTGGAGTTAAGTTTGATCGCAGCCTGTGTTTTCGGGACCACGTCGACTATGTGATAACAAAATCCCGCAAAGGATTAGCCGCCTTGAAGGTCATGGCAGCTGCCAACATCGAGCAGAGGCTACTTACTCTTCTGTTCCAGGGATTAGTCCTCGCACCAATCGAGTATGCCCTGGCAATTCTTACTGTCAGTACGACTCAAATTGATAGGCTGGAGAAAATACAAACTGAAGCCATGCGCATTATCCTGGGATGTACGAGGGACACTCCCGGTGTAGCAATGAAGTATCTTCTTGACTTTCCAACCATGGATGACAGAATCAAGATCTGAAGTGCACGAGCATGCCTGAAGATTAGTACAGATGCAGAGCATCCATTGCACCACGTGCTCAACACAGAGAAAGGTGACAGGCTAAAAAGAGGCAAATCATGGGTGGGCCGAGCAGAAGATGTCATCAAACAGGTTTGTGGGCTTACCAATATCAGCGTTGGTGAGGAGTGGATACCGGTGCCTACGTCATTCAAGGGGACTTTCTCGTGTATTGTCACACTCGACAGGAAAAGTAGAGAACAGAACCCGGTCGTGGTTAATGCTGAGGTCAACGGTCTCATCTGCGATAACACCGATGAGAAAGATGCAGTCATCCATACAGACGGATCTGTAAGGCGACACCAAAGAAGTGCATGGGCATTTACAGCACGCTCGGCAGGCAGAATAGTCTACGAAGACAGTGGTGCATACGTCGTGACCACGAGTAGCATGACAATGGAGGCGATGGCAGTGACCAAGGCATTCAAATGGTTAGAGTTACAAGACTACACCCACGCATGTATACTGAGTGATTCGATGAGCATGATACAAAAAGTGGAGGCGGGCTCTGTACGCATGCAATGGGTAGAGTCGTTGCAGAAATCCAAAATACATAAGGTCACCTTTGTCTATGTCCCTGGACATGCGGGAGTACGCGGAAATGAAAGGGCGGACAGGTTGGCTAGCTGCGCTGTCGTTGAGGACGGGCAACCAATGGATCGGGCGGACATCATCAATGCCCTCCGAGATGTGGGAAGAGCACAGGACTTCGACAAACACAGATCCACGTCACTTCTTCGGATGATGGAGTTAAGGTGGGCACAGCCAGAAATGAGAAACTTAGTGGCCGTGTAAGAAGACTTTTCAACCAACATAGAACTGGAGTCGTCAGTCGCTGGACACTGAGGGAGTTGCTGAGGAGCGGATCTAAGCACCTATGGACATGTTCGGAGTGCAATGATGATGACCCGCAAATAACTCAATAACTCAATAACCTGACAGCTGACTTCATGTGAGAGTCTGGAATCCTACTCTGATTGAGTCCTGATCGCAGAGAGAGAGAGAGAGAGATTTGCCTACTTCTACCACCACCTTCTATTTCCCTCTTGTTTGTCACCAAGTATTCCAGTCAGCTGCTTCTTCACACGTGCCTCACAAATCTGGGCAGCCCTTTCCTAATTTGTTTTATGATCTCACTCTCATCTGCGTCTTCTAATGCCTCCTGCTTTTATTATTGTTTTGTTGTTGTTCATGGCACCTTTAAGCATACATTCTTCATAATAATAATATTAATAATAATACATCTCATGAGATTCTATAATGTGTGTGTATGTGTGTGTGTGTTTTTATCCATGATACTCAACCGTAATTGAGCACTTATTCGATGTACCACTTTAAAATCGTCTTTCAAACTTTTATTGATAACACGTTTCTTATTTCTAGCCTTAAATGGGTACCAGATTTTTTTCTGGGAAAGTGAAGCGGCACGGGCGTATTACCGACCACATTACCCCAAAAATGATGTGTCGAAAGTCTGTAAAATTTATGGTCACTAACACCATATTCCCGATACTCCACTTGGCGTGATGGGGCTCTTTACTTTTTTTTTTTACTTACGTTTCTTATTTTATTAAAAGTATTCCAAACTTGTGCGATTCTTAACGATTCATCTTATTCAGTAAAAGACATCTTAACTTAAATCATCATCATGTGCCATACCGGATGGCGTAGGCGATCACGTCCTTCCACAATCTTCTATCTACAGTGCATCGTATCAGTTCTGTTGTTCACTGCTTTCCATGCCATGATACCAAGCTATCCAGCATTTTCTCTCTTTGTCGTCCGCGAGCTCTCTTTCCTTTTATTTTGCCAGTTGTAACCAAGTATTCCAACTTTCCTCTTCTTATGATGTGTCCGAAAAATGTTGATTGTTTCTTTCTGATGTTTTTTAGGAGCTGCCTAATTGTGTTGGCCTCTTTGAGAACTTCCTCATTGGTCTTTTTAGCTGTCCAGGGAACTTTCAACATTCTTCTGAGAAATCCCATCTCTGTGGCCTCTAATCGTCTTTTCATTTTAAAATAAATAGGAGTCGGGAGCCGCGATAGCTCAGTGGTTAGTGAACTGGACTACAAAGGACAAGGGGTAGGGTTCGATCCCAATCGACGGCTTCCGGGTTCACCCAGCGATAAATGGGTACCTGATATTTTCTGGGAAAGGAAAAATAGCACGGGCGTAATACCGACCACATTACCCCAAAAATCATGTGCTGAAGGTCTGTAAAATATAGGGTCACTAACACCATATTTTCCTATACGCCACATGGCGTGACGGGGGTACTTTACTTTTACTATAAAAAGGAGTCGTAAATAACAAAAGATGAGAAAAACCTATACAGACAGTGTGTAAACAAGATCAGATTGGGATAAACGATAATACTGCTCTCTCTCTTCAGTCAACCATTTAACCACACCTGTTAACTGTGATGTGAACAGATCCTTTCACGGCCTGTATCCCTAGCGGTGGAGTTGAGCGAAATCTGTCGCGATTAGCCCTGCAGAGAAATATAAAATAGGTTGACAGTGTGGGTGATGGCATGCAGCAATTAATTTTAACAAAGAAATGCAACAATTAATTTAAACCTGGAAATACACAAATTAATTTTAACCAATAAATGCAACAATTAATTTTAATCAAGAAATTCAACAATTAATTTTAGCTAAGAAATACAACAATTAATTTTAACCAAGAAATACAACAATTAATTTTTTAACGAAGAAATGCACAAATTAATTTTAACCAAGAAGTGCAAAAATTAAATTTAACCAAGAAATTTAACAATTAATTTTAGCCAAGATATACAACAATTAATTTTAACCAAGAAATACAACAATTAATTTTTTAACGAAGAAATGCAACAATTCATCCAAACCAAGAAATTCAACAATTAAACAAAATTTTAATTTTTGAAATGGTAGGTGCCTCTCAGTTAGCGGAGACCTTGTTCACAATGCTGTCAATGTGTGCAGACAGTACCAACATTTTAAAAATAAATTAAACGCAGACAGTGCCAGTTTTGATTGAAGCACTTTAGGATAGTCGTTGTCGGTTTTACTGCCAGCACTGGATGATCACTGTAGCTTTGAGGTTATTGTGCTTGCCAATATAATTTTTTTTTTTTTTTACAAACATCCTGATAGTTTTTTTATCAAGAATCATCAAATTTATCCCTTTCCCCCCTTGATATCAATGTTGGTGTGATCGAGTGCCTAGTACTACCGTCATCATCATCAAGTACCGGGCCTGCTGGCGTAGGTGATCATGTCTCTCCACAACTTTCGATCTCGGCAGCTATTTATCATTTCTGTTGTTGACCTTCTGCCAAGCCATTCTCTTAAGCTGTCTGTTATTTTTTTTCTCTTTGCTTCTCTCTATCTCTTCGGTCCTCAATTTTTCCAGTTGTTACAATATATTCCAGTTGTTCTCTTCTCATTACATGGCCAAAAAATGATGATTGTTTCTTCCTAATACTGGAAATTGGGAGCCGCGATAGCTCAGTGGTTAGTGAACTGGACTACAAAGGACAAGGGGTTGGGTTCGATCCCAACTGATGGCTTCCGGGTTCACCCAGCCTTAAATGGTTACTGGATTTTTTTCTGGGAAAGTAAAACAGCACGGGCGTAATACCGACCACATTACCCCAAAAATCATGTGCTGAAGGTCTGTAAAATATAGGGTCACTAACACCATATTTCCCTATACGTCACTTGGCGTGACAGGGGTACTTTACTTTTACTTTTTAATACTGGAAATTAGGTATTTTTGCTTAGACCTTTCTCAGAACTTCTTCATTACTCTTCTTAGCTGTCCATGTCTTACTCTCAACATTCTTCTGTAAAACCACATTTCTATAGACTCCAGTGATTTTCTTGTCTGTTGTCCTATTGTCCATGATTCGCATCCATATTTTAAGACTGGCTCTACATAACATTTAAGAACTCTTTTTCTTGTTTCTATTGTCAAAAATGGATTGCATAGTATCTTCCTCATTTTTTGGAAAGCTGCTTTTGCCTGAGCCATTCTGCATCTCACCTCATTTGTAAATCTTCCGTCTGAGGTTAACAAAGTTCCCAAATATTTAAATTCATTTACCTGTTTTAATATTGTTCTACTTGTCTTTATTTTGCACTGAGGTGATGTCTTTTTCTTTGTTATTACCATTACCTCTGTCTTTTTGCTATTAAGGCTGAGTCCTTTATACCAGTCAAATACCAGTGGATAAAGAGATACTGCGAAGACGATGGCGCTGGATTAGGACACACACTGTAAAAACCAACTGAGAGTATTACACAACATGCCCTTTTTTGAAATCCCCAGGGGAAAAGACAAAGAGGAAGACCAAGGAATTCGTGGAGAAGACAGATGGAAGTAGATGAAGATGATGGGGAAGACATAGAACGATCTTAAAGAATGGCAAAAAGCAGAACGACATGGTAAGTGTTTCTTGAAGACCTATGCTCCACAGGGAGCTGAAGGGTAGAAGAAGAAGAGACTGTTAGAAGTTTGCTCTCCAAATAACGTGTGACTAAAACTTTCTTCAACTTAACAAATCGGTTTCATGGAGACACCGTAGATCTGAGCACCGGCAACAGCTGGACATTTATTTTAGTTTGCAACTTCACTTAAATAATGCTAAAATAGCTCGGTCGAGCATACCATAGCGCCGACACCAGCTGGACATTTATTTTAGTTTGCAACATCACTTAAATAATGCTAAAATAACTCGTCCATCCCACAGCGGCGACTGTGATAAAAGTCGGCAAAGTAAAGGATTGTTCAAGACATTCAAGGAGTGCCAAGAGAATCACCACGGTCATAAATCAATGCCATAGTGACGAAACTACCAGCAAACAGAGAACTATTTAAAATTGAGTTTTAAAAAACGCTTCCACCAAATCGATGATCTTACAAATGTTGATTTTATTTGGAATCGGATTAATCCATGAGATATCTTGGATAATGAAAATGAGCACTGAAGACATGTTAAAAGACATAACATTAAACAGAAGTGGCTTATAAATATCTTACGGAGGACATTAAAACACTACGATCACGTCAAAAGAAACAGTAAATTTTAAAGAATAATAATGGAAGGCATGATTCCTGGAAAACAAGATCGATGCAGACCTAAACGATGTTGATTTCTAGACATCAAAGAGACTTTCAACAGGTAAACAAAAGTAGGAGCTCTGAATAGATACAGGGATTATTTCCAACGAGCTGTGATGAGTGCAGCGTTCTGTGGGAGATCTGGATATAGACAGGAACTCTTTCCAACGGGCTGTGATGAGTGCAACGTTCTGTGGGAGATCTGGATATAGACAGGAATTCTTTCCTACGGGTTGTGATGAGTGCAACGTTCTGTGGGAGATCTGGATATAGACAGGAACTCATTCCTACGGGCTGTGATGAGTGCAACGTTCTGTGGGAGATCTGGATATAGACAGGAACTCTTTCCTACGGGTTGTGATGAGTGCACTGATCTGTAGGAGATCTGTATATAGATAGGAACTCTTTCCAACGAGTTGTGAGGATATAGTCGTTCGTTCCCCTTCTTCGTGTCGTCTTTCCCTAAGTCAATGAATTGACGGTGATAGCTCTTGATGCTCGATTTGCCTTGACACTGCAATTGTACCGCACTGTCCTGTATCCCCTTTCGTGTTGACACCTTCATGTGCTGCCACACGTCAGTTCAGCGTTAGGCTTGACTACTGCTGGGACTCCATGTCGGCCCGAACAGACACCTGTCCGTCGTGATCGTGTAATACTGCACTTCGCGCTGTCTTGTTGCTAAGATCGTTACAACTTGGACGGGCCCGTGTTTGGTGGCCCACCAAGCTTTCGTTCTTCGCTAGGCACAGACATATACATACTGCATTGATTAAATAGTCAATGGAACATCGTTTAAAAGCACACAATCAAGGTTTATTTATGGAACATTCCCTTTGCACAACATTGTATACATCCATCATCAGTGTGTTTTTCTGCTACACTTCTCACATTACTGTTAACTATGAGGCGTACTACACACACTCGCCACGTTTTACTGCGCTAATGTCAATGTGACCCATTCACATGGTCGGCTATGCCCAACCACACACCCTAAGCCAACGTGTCTTGGCTTTTCACTAAGGGCTGCATCGGCCCCTCCATAATTCATACACCTTCAGCATCGGCTTGTAGTTACACCAACTCACTGGACGGCTTCATCATGACACGGAGCAGGGTTTCAGTAGTACCTTCAGGCCACCATGCTGCTCGGTGACCTTCAGTTGGAGCCTACTCCACTCAGTCTGACTCTCTCGTAAACACTACGCGAGATCTCCCGCTCGCTATCAGCAACTGGTCTTGGCTGATGAGTTTCACAACTACATCTGTTTGTGTCTGTATTGGTGACACAAGTTCCCTGAGAATTACTATGCAAGAGCTCACTTGCTCACTATCACATAAATTGTCCGTTGCTTATGAGTTTCACAACTACATCTGTTTGTGTCTATATTGGTGACACAAGTTCACTAAGCACTACTATGCGAGAGCTAATTCGCTCACTATCACATAACATGTCCTTCACTGATGATTTCACAACTACATCTGTTTGTGTCTATAATGGCACCCAATTTTTACTGATCATTAGATATGCGAGATCTGTCTCGCTCATTATCACCTAAATTGTCCTTTACTTATGAAAGTAAAAAAAAGTAAAGTACCCCCGTCACGCCAAGTGGCGTATAGGGAAATATGGTGTTAGTGACCCTATATTTTACAGACCTTCAGCACATGATTTTTGGGTAATGTGGTCGATATTTCGCCCGTGCTGCTTTACTTTCCCAGAAAAAAATCCGGTACCCATTTAAGGCTGGGTGAACCCGGAAGCCGTTGGTTGGGATCGAACCCTACCCCATGTCCTTTGTAGTCTTTACTTATGAGCTCACAACTAAATCTGTTTGTGTCTACAATGGCACACAATTTTGCTGAGCATTAATAGGCTCGAGCTAACTCGCTCCCTATCACCTAAAGTGTCCTTTACTTTTGAGTTTCACAACTACAAATATTTGTGTCTATAATGGTAACCGAAGTTTACTTAACATTGATCAATGTGCAAGGTCCGTTCCTCTCAACTGTCAAACACAAAATTGAATAACACTGCAATACTGTTTCCTGTAACCAACCTGGTTACCACTCACGGTAACGGTTCGCCCAAAAACAACCGTCCGCATCGAGTACAGGTCCCCTCTAGACCGACTTTCAAACCGATCGTTTTTCCTAACTTCCTCCTTTATAATCAATCATACACCGTTTTACATTTCTGCTCAACTCCTAATTGCGTCTTACTTTCCCCGTGAGACTCGATGTTTCTATATTCTTTACTTCTTATCACCTTCCCCGCGGACTCCATGTTTCTATTCTAGTTACTTCTCACTTTCCTCCTGACTTCCACCCTACCAACTCCCCGTATGTCATACACCTTATAACCACTGCTACAATGAGCGCACCGATCTGTGGGAGATCTGGATATATACAGGAACTCTTTCCATCGAGTTGTGATGAGTGCAACGATCTGTGGGAGATCTGGTTATATACAGGAAGTCTTTCCATCGAGTTGTGATGAGTGCAACGATCTGTGGGAGATCTGGTTATATACAGGAACTCTTTCCATCGAGTTGTGATGAGTGCAACGATCTGTGGGAGATCTGGTTATATACAGGAACTCTTTCCATCATGGTGTAATGAGTGCAACGATCTGTGGGAGATGTGATTATATACAGGAACTCTTTCCATCAAGTTGTGATGAGTGCAACGATCTGTGGGAGATGTGGTTATATACAGGAACTCTTTCCATCGAGTTGTGATGAGTGCAACGATCTGTGGGAGATGTGGTTATATACAGGAACTCTTTCCAACGGGCTGTGATGAGTGCAACGATCTGCAGAGGACATACAGCCAGATGATGACTTTGGATCGTGTGAAGACGCACATGTATAGATGCACAATGTCTTTAGTTGGCCATGAGAAGTATTTAAAAATATGTTTGGTTCGAGGAATATGCATCAACCCTTATCCTATTAGTAGAAAAGTAAAGGTGAGCATTTTTCTGAACCTCTAAAATAAATCATCCCATAACGTGAAGCATCATTAAATATCTGCTAATGCGAAAGTGCACCAAGGAAGTGAACGAGTATTGGACAGCTCTGAGTTGTGCCATTTAGGTGATTAAAAAATAATGTTTACTAAAATCGAGGTAGTTATCCCAAATATTACAAAGGGCATCATCATAGCGGCTGGCGTATGTGATCATGTCATGTCCTTCCACAATTTTCTATCTACAGTCCATCGTATCAATTCTGTTGACTGTTTTCTGTGCCATAACACCAATATATCTATAGTCCGTTCAGAATCGTTTGCCGAGATGTTATGATTTATAATTCAAAAAGTTCTTGATGATTTCACATGATTTTTGGCATACGGTGTTAAAATGTCCATGTCACGAGAACATATGTGTTACTCGATGTCTAGCTATAACGGTTTTCTTAAAGCGGCGAATTCCTTTGATCTTTGCCCATGTAACTATTATTTTGACCCTAATCAAAATGTTTTACAGTAATCTAGTGCAACGATGACCCATAGGCGTGTCCATAAAATTTTACTGGGTGGCAAGTATACAAATTTTAAATTATATATAGAACTTTTGTTCGTAGAGTCAATTTGATATAGTTCCATGCTCTTGGTGTGAGTTTCCCAAATGTTGTCGCTGCCTTTCAAATACGTACATTTAGTTCCTCATCTAAGGAAAGTGTGGCTGTAATAGTGGATCCAAGATAGCTGAACTTCTGTACTGACTCAAGCAGGCTTCCATTCAAAGTAATGGTTGTTGGTTTGCTTATAACATATTTTTGATTGCTTGGGTGGTCTTGAACAATAAACTGTTTAACAAATCAACTAGAAAATTTTGCAAATCAAACTATTTATCTGTAGACTTAATCAGAGTAATGATCATTCAGAATCAGACGAGTCAAATAGGTCGATTACTGCTTTCGGCTGAACAAACAACAAACCATCCTTTTTCCAATATTCCTCTTCTTGTCGTAACACATGATCCTCACATTTTACACAGTAGTCTTTATTTATATTTGATAGAGCCTGATTTGTAAGTGTCTCAACATCGCATAATTTGAAAGTTTTATTTGTATATGCTACGTGTCCTTTAACTTTTGCCCAAACTAGTTCTATAGGATTTAAGTGTGCATGATATGGAGGTAGTCTCAAACATCTATGGCCATGTTCTTGAATTAACTTGTCTATTCTAAATATCTTTGTACGTTGTGTCTGTTTTACAAGGCTAAGCAATTCGGGTTTCAAGTAGCTGTCGTTAACTTGTATGTGTTCTTTTATGAGCCACGTTTTGATTGCATCTTTTGTACTTGATGATGTTGGGATTCTATCTTCTACGTTAACTACGTTATGGTATGAAGCATTGTCCATTATCAGACAAGAAGGTCGATCTAATATTGGAAGGATACTTTTCTCGATCCAGTCTTTAAATATGTGCCCATTCATTTCGGAGTGGTAGTCTCTATTGTCTATGGATTTTGAAATGAAAACGAGATGAGCATTCTGCAACAACCCATTATGTCTGCTACCTGCATGTGCAACTATCAAACGTTGCCCTTTACTGCTTGGTACTGATCTTTTAATACTTCCATCTGCTAACTGCCATTCCTTTTCATTTGTATGATGAGCGTTGATCCAAGTTTCATCTAAATAAACAATATCATAATCATTTTCGCGCATTTCCTTCACTTCACGTAAATACTTGCTTCTAAGAGCTACTAGATGTGGCTTCTCACAAATAATGTTTTTTCCACCAGCATACTTTCTAAAGGTGAAGCCTGCACTTCTTAATATTTTCCATAATGAAGTTTTTGATATTTCAATGTCGTTGTTAGTTTTCAGCCAAAGCTTCAACTTTCTAAGTGTCACTTCTTCGTTTATATCAAACATTCGACAGATTTCTCTTTTTACTAGGTTCTTATCAAAACTGTCTAACGTTTCTTTCCTTCCTTGCTTTCTTGCATTTGTTGGCAATAAATATCCGCTTCCTTTAACTATTCGATCAAATGAACGTTTACACAAACCTAAAATATGCATTGTTCTCTTCTCAGGGTTTGATAAAGAACAATAAAGATGTCCCTTTTTACGCTCTCTGCAGAAGTATTGATAAATCTTTATAGCAATGTTATGCTCAGTAAAATATTTTGTCTTTATATTCATTCTCACATAGACTTGCAGAAGATAATATGGATAGTGCCGCCTCCTTTCTGTAAATATTGAAATTTGCCTCTGAATTATGACTCGAACTCGAGTCTACGGCCGTGATTTTGACGTCACATAATTTCCGGTTTCGGCTAAAATGTCATTTTGTGCTGAACGGGAAATTTCATATGTAACATTTCTTTATAAAAATTTATAGTGGAAACATAACTATTTTAGGACGGTGCGCATTCAGCCGTGAAGGTCATGCCTATGTGTTAAAGAATCAGCTGTGAGATGTAAGCATCTACATAATCCCGCCGGTGTTTATAATATCGATTAACTTTTTTTTAATATAGGTTAAATAAGGCATCTTTGAAACTGGATCACATTTCTTTGATAAAAAAATATTTTTATAGCGACATTAGTATTCTAAACCTAACTTCAAAAGATCAATGCAAATGAACAATAAGTTTTTGAAAAAAATAAATTAATGTCTAGGCAAACGAATCTGAACGGACTATAGAAGCGTATCTACATAGTGCTTAATTGTGGGTGTTGTTCGTTATGTGTATTTGCAAACATGAATTCAATTGGTTACAATTAGTGTGGCCGTATTTCTCAATGATTTTGTCAACATGGTACACCTTTTTCTTATTCGTATTCTTCACAAGTTGTAACAATTCGGGTTTTAAATATGTGTCGTCAAATTTGACATTTTCATTCGCAAGCCATGTCCTAATTTGCTCTTTTGTGTTTGATGCAGTAGGCACTTTGTCCCATCTTGAATTCCCTAAGGAAGTGCTGATATAGTAAAACAGTAACCTTTTGCATAGTTATAAATTTGCATTTCAAACTCATTGTAATTTAGATATAAATGTTGGTATTTAAAGTCAACAAATTGTCTACTGAGTCTTCACAAAATTAATAAAGATACGCCTTCCCTTCGGTAATTAATGCCCAGGCCGTGGTGCGTCATGTCGTTCAATAACAATTCAGTTTTGTGCACGGGATTTTCCTGAACTTAGTGTTTCTGCAATAGCCAAACTATTTTACGTGAACGACCGCACCAAATTAATGTATATATCCTAAAATGGTGTCAAATTCGAACAGGGTGAATTTAATATAGCCTAAAGAAGAAAACTTTTAAACTAGATCAAATTTCTCAGAGCAAAAAATATTTCTATAACGACATCAATATTATAAGATTACATGCAAAAGTTGAAAGCAAAATAACAAACGGTTATCACGTAAAGCTAATTCAAGTGTGGTTATGAATTTCTGAACGGACTATAGTATCTGTCCTCTTTGAGGTCCGCGATCTCTTTAGAAAAAAACAGAACCAGATGCATTTTAAGAGGCTTTTAACGATGACCAAACTACTGGAAGATGGGTCAGCAAACATTTACCCTGACGACCTGGTGCCAAAACTCCAAATAATCTACAAACATGATAATAAACTCACAGACAAGAAACGCTACAAAACTCTCAATAATATACAAACACGACAATAAACTCACAGACAAGAAACGCTACAAAACTCTCAATAATCTACAAACATGACAATAAACTCACAGACAAGAAACGCTACAAAACTCTCAATGATCTACAAACATGACAATAAACTCACAGACAAGAAACTCTACAAAACTTTAAATAATCTACAAACATGACAATAAACTCACACACACGAAACTATACAAAACGATCAATAATCTACAAACATGACAATAAACTCACAGACAAGAAACTCTACAAAACTTTAAATAATCTACAAACATGACAATAAACTCACACACAAGAAACTATACAAAACGATCAATTAATCTACAAACATGACAATATACTCACACACAAGAAACTATACAAAACGATCAATAATCTACAAACATGACAGTAAACTCACAGACAAGAAACGCTACAAAATTCTCAATAATCTACAAACATGACAATAAACTCACAAACACAAAACTCTACAAAACTCTCAATGATCTACAAATATGACAGTAAACTCACAGACAAGAAACTCTACAAAATTGCCAATAATCTACAAACATGACAATAAAATGGGAGCCACGAAAGTTCAGTAGTTAGTGAACTGGACTACAAAGGACAAGAAGTAGGGTTCGATCCCAACCGACGGCTTCGAGTTCACCCAGCTTTAATGGGTACCAGATTTTTTTCTGGGAAAGTAAAGCGGCACGGACGTAATACCGACCACATTACCCCAAAAATCATGTGCTGAAGGTCTGTAAAATATAGGGTCACTAACATAGGGTGACCATTCGTCCCCGATTTCCGGGGACAGTCCCCGGAATGTAGAAGTTGTCCCCGAAAGAAATTTGTCCCCGATTTCAGTGAATAAATAAATGTTTATACACGGAATCGGCCCTCTTTTAAAGTAATCACTAGGACTCGGGACGTTACTGAGTTGTGCATCTTTATCCCAGACTGAGTGGCATTAGCAAGAAGATAAAAGAGAAGACTTGGATGCGTTGTGTCGGAGATAACTCTTTGAACTATTGAATCGCGGTGCTACGTCACTTCTATTCCCACCACTCACTTCTATTGGGATGGGTTTAATTTTTTTTTTAAATCAGACACTCTCTCTCCCCCCACCCCTGCCTTTCCGGACATCTCCCGCCAAAGTGTCTCGCCAAAGTCGCCAACAGTAAAAACTAACATTAATTTATCGCGTGAAAGCTTCAGTGAAAAACTTGCTTCAAATCATGAGATTTTGAGAAAGATACACTCAAAAAACAAGTACCACGCCGAGGCAACAACCTCTTCAGTATAAATAAGATACTGTAAACATTACTTTAATACTGCAATTGATATCTATATGTTGTTTAAACTATTGTAATGTCATTAAGTGCGTGCATCGCATAAGTACCGTGAATATTAACAAAAATAAAATCAAACAGCAAATGAACAGTTATTATGAAATTTAAAGTTATCTTTTTTTTTTGCATCTAAAAAAATTTCTTGCGCACACACAGTCACACACCCACCCACACATATTATAAATATATATATAAATAAATATATATGTATACACACACACACACACACATATATATATATATATATCGTTCGTCCCCGATTTTGTGGGACAGTCTCAGAAATAAGCAAAAAAATCCTCTGAAATGTAAAAAATAAGACAAATGTCCCCGGAAACAATGGGGAAAAAATGGTTACCCTACACTAACACCATATTCACTATACGCTTGGCGTGACGGGAGCACTTTACATTTTTTTTTATGACAATAACTTCACGTACAGGAAACTCTATAAAACTACCCTTGGTCTCCAGAATGAGAAAGTCCCAGGAAATGACAACATCCCCAGTGTTATCCTTAGAGTAAACAACATTAATACACTCTTACCAAACATTTATAAACTACCCATTCAACGCTTGAGGCAAGGAGATGTATCCATGGACATGGAAGATGTGAAGATCGTGACATCATAAAAGAATGAGGGTGACTGCAAAAACTACACAGGTACCTCCCACTTAGATACAGTTTGGGGGTTTCTGCAAGAATGATTCCAAAGCTCCTGCAAAAACTAGCAGAGGATATAATTCCTGAGGCTCAATATGAATTCATAGCTGGTATGTCGACAATTGAGATTTTATCACCTCGTTAATTACAAGAAAAATGTAGGGAGACAATGATATCGCTCTTTATTGCCTTTGTATATCTTTCATGGAGAGAGCCGCGATAGCTCAGTGGTTAGTGAACTGGACTATAAAGGACAAGAGGCAGGGTTCGATCCCAACCGACGTCTTCCGGGTTCACCCAGCCTTAAATGGTTAGCGGATTTTTTTCTGGGAAAGTAAAGTGGCACGGGCGTAATACTGACAACATTACCAAAAAAAATCATGTTCTGAAGGTCTATAAAGTGTATGGTCACTAACACCATATTCCCTATACGCCACTTGGCGTGACGGGGCTCTTGACTTTACTTATATCTTACATGGGCTTGTAGTTCTTGAGCAGATTTGAACTCTGTAAGGCGTTGGAAAATGGCTGCCCTGCATTACCACTCAGTCTGATTGTCTCACTTCATGCCTGTCCGCATACAACTAGATGATAATTTATTTTAACGCTTTGAAGTCAACTGTGGAGTCAAGCTGTAGTGTGCGTTTTCTCCTAACCTCTTTTAGAATTCTCTTCACTGCGCTTGTAAAATATGCTTTTAGAATAGGCGCGGGTAACATTTAGAATCGGGAAAAGCTCATGGCTCTTTATTTAGCCCAGTCACCACATGGGATACGGCCTTGCAGAGGGTACTAACATGGAATGACATGTGGCATTTGGCACCGCTGCGACTCAGGTACATAATCAGATCGATATATGACCTTCTACCACCAGCCTGCAACCTTGTGAAGTGGGGAAAGACAGATGACAATCGATGTCCTCTTTGCGGAGGAAGACAGACGATGGAGCATGTTCTTTCCTCATGCAAGACAGCACTAGGCCAAGGGCGGTACACGTGGCAACACAACAAGGTGCTGCATGAACTGGCTGACACCGTGGATGGGGCGCGGATCAAGGTCAACACTAAAGTTCTACCAGCTACAACGAACACTTACTGTTTTAAAGAGCGGGGCAGGCCGTACGCCCCAAGCAGAACAACTGGAACGACGCAACGATCCTGGATGTAGCAAACGATTGGAAGATTGCAGTTGACCTCCCAGGGCGAGGGAAGTACCCAGAGTGAATCAAAAGATCTAAAATGCGTCCGGATATTGCACTTTACAGGTATGACCCACATCATCTTAATAGAGCTCACAGTGCTATTTGAATCCAGGATAGAGGAACAGCATATATTTAAGGTAGCTAAGTATAAGGATCTAGCCATCGAGTTGATACAGCAGGGACTCCAGACTAGAGTGTTTTCTGTGGTTGGTTAGTGCCAGAGGACCCACAACCCCATCCCTCTAAGACCTTTTAAAGATACTAGGAATTAAGGGGGGCGGGAGTGCGGACAAGAACAATGAAGAACGATCGCGGAGTCAGCCGAAAGAGCGTCTTGCTGGTTGTGGCAGAATCGTGACAGACCAACAGCCAAATAATATTATATCCAGAAGATCGGTCGACCATTTTCACCTTGACCACGTATTACTCCCACGTAAGTAAACAAAATCCCCAATAACCTGAAGGTCAGACAACTAGGCGATAATCAACACCGTGACTTTCGGATTCCCACGTAAGTCAACAGTGTAACGACAGGTCAACCCGGGACGAGACACGGCAATTGTTGCAGAGTTTTATATATTTATTGATAATATATTCTTGTATATCCTGTTATTAGTACTTTCATTCGGTAGGTGAACGCACATAACTCATCATCGTAGTAACAAAATGCAACAGTCTTTATTAATAATCAGCAATGTTCTATAAATCTTTAAATTCTTATGTTAACTTTAGCGTTACTTTGCAGAGCCAATCGGCGGTGTTTATAACAAGTAACTTTCGTGATCATAATAAGGTTCTTTTTCAACCTATAGTGGTTAATTTCTAATTCTATGTTCAAATCAAACAATCTCTGCTCTTGGCACGTAAGGGCGTTATAGAATCTCTAAGAAAATCTTTCGTGCGGATAAATACTCTATTGTAATAACTCTTTTGATCAATCTACGAGAATTACTAGGTTCTATCCTGATGTTTCTACAGTTCGACTGATGACTTCTCAAAACTATTCTAATTCCTAACTTTAAAATGAATATGTCACAAAATCTCTGAGTGAACTGTTTTTAACTACCCCACACCTAACTCCACTGCCTGAAGCAGTTTCCTAAATTAGTCTGACTTAACATTCTTGCTGTTACTTCCAAAATCATCGAGGGAACTCCTGATCTAACTAACTCCTAATCCTACCTTTTGCCTTGAGGCAGGCATCTAATCTACTCTACAACATTCAGTCTGATGTGTTCCCAGAGCCTCGTGGGCGAAAAGTGTCTAAGATGCCTTCCGGCTTTTTTTAAATTTCCAGTTTAGACAGCACCTGTTCTTGGATACAGACGTTGTCTATCTTGGGAACTTGCTAAGACTATCAACCTATTGGCTGATTGTCTGTACACCGCCTGTCAATTACAGTGAAGCATCGACAACATCTGTCAATCACTCCTATAACAAGCTGCCATTGGCCTCCTAGACAAACCTAAGTTTCCCCTAATTTACTTTGATTTCCCATTTTGTGGCTCGTTATCTTTTGATCTCCTAGCCAGAGAAAACTCAAGCGTTTCCAACCGCTGGACATCACAAGATGTCTCGGCGTCTGGAGTCCTCCAGTACGGTCGGGATTACGTCACCTTGTCGGCTGCTTATCTCCGAATGTTTCAGGGACCGTCCGGCGATCTCACGCTCACAGGTGTGCCGACGTCTAAGTCCGCCTAATTTCAAACACCTGTTCGCACGGATTCCAACGCTATTCTCCGTTGCCTTATGTACCCTCTCCCGGCCAGTGGAAAACCGGTCGAGGGCTTCGGTATTCAGATTGAACACCTGCCGTCGCCTCTCGCCTAATCTCACAGCTTATTACTTTAGCTTGTTACGTCTCATCGCTCTGAGCTCGGTGGATTAATTTAAATTCGCTAATTCTAAGTCTCCTTTTTTATTCTACACCAACTACAATTTATTCTTCCTCTCACGTTCGTCATATTCTTCTTCTGATTGCCATTGTATCCTTCCTGGATCAGTCACACTGTAACACAATAAACAAATAACATCATCGACCGTAGAGGGGGAAGCACAGGCCATTGTCAGTTCAAACAATAAAGTCCCCAATAACTTGAAGGCCAGACAACTAGGCACTTATTTACACCATGGCTTTCGAATTCCCACGTCAGACACCGGGTGGCTGCAAGGAGTCCTCGGGCCGAAGGGTCTATAAAAAAGACGGGGCTATCTGTAGCCACTTCATTTCGACTGGAAAGCACAGCAACTTGCTAGGGCAAGACAGGCAAGTTAAACTATTTTCGAGTGTTGCGTATTAAGCGTAGTTATCGTGTGCCGGGTATAGTGTAAAATATTATAGGCAATGGATTACAAAGGACAAGAGGTAGGGTTCGATCCCAACCGACGGCGTCCGGTTCACCCAGCCTTTAATGGATACCGTAATTTTTCTGGGAAAGTAAGGCGGCACGGGCGTAATACCGACCACATTACCCCAAAAATCATGTGCTGAAGGTCTGTAAAATTTATGGTCACTAACACCATATTCACTTTACGCCACTTGGCGTGACGGGGGTACTTTACTTTTTTTTTTACTTATAGGCAATGCAGCGGGACACACATAACACGGCCACAAACAACGAGGCACAGAACATGACAACAGAGCACGAGGTATACAAAACGACCGACACAGAGGAAGAGCTTGCATAACAACCGCCCACACCTGGCCAGCTGGTCATGGACACCAGCAAGTCCGAAGAAGAACCAACATCACCATCATGGGCAGAAAGGACAAGTCCAAGAAAAGATTTTAAATAAATCCATGTCAATAATTCATTTTTAAACAAGTAAATATCAATTCATTTTCTTCATTTATTAATAGATTTACTTTTTACTATTTTTAAATGGCTGATCTCAATGTCTTATCTGTTAACGTTAGGGGACTAAGGTCCAAATTAAACAACATCACACACTTAATACACAAATACAAACCAGATTTCGTCCTCATACAAGAAACAAGCATACACACAGACATACACGCATCACAAATCACTTCACAGCTAGGGCTAAGGCATTTTTGTTTCAGCTTGGCAGTCTAACGTGTAGGTTCAGGAACAGCCATCCTCCAGACAACCGACAGATGGGAAATCACTTCCAAAGAAAGGGACAGTGATCTCAGAACGACAATCATCGAAATAAAAGACGCAGAGCGGCGATACACGATAGTCAATGTTCACGCACCACCAGTACCAGCACAAGAACCACAATTCAACGAGAACCTCTCACACCTATTAACAAGGAAATAAACGGGACAGAAGATCATCCTCGGGTGGGAGGGAGGATTTTCAACAATGTCCTGTCAAAAAACAATGTTGATGGAGGAGCATACAGCACATATACAATTGACCCTGACGCAGTATACGACTAGATGAACACGAACTGGCAGATGCCTACAGACGCGCAAACCCACGAGGCCAAGAAACAATACACAAAACCAACGCCCAATGCGGGTCAGAGTGACTCGACCGCTTCTATGTCCCATCAGGAATGAACCCCAGCCGGATGCAACACCTACATGAGACGTTCCACTTCACCGACCACAAAGGGGTTCTCGTAGCCATTAACGACACGAGACGAAGAGAATAACAAAAATCACCACTTTGGAAATTCAACAATAAACTACTACACAACAGCACCTACGTAGAAGTGACATCGGAGCGGACGACATACAAGCACAATGGGAGCTGCTGAAAAGCAAAATACGCAAAACAACAATGGTACTGACGTCCCAAATAAACAGACACAGGTAGCAAGAAGAAAAAATGCTGCAGGTGTCCCTTCGTCTGGCAAAACAAGTGGTTAAACACGCCCCAAACATCACCCTACTAGAAGAGGAACTGGAGCGACACACACAGTACAGATACCAGGGGGCTTTAACACGCGCACGCCAAATAATAACCACCCAGGAGACAGCCAACAAACACTTCCTGGACATAGAGCAACACATACAAAGTAGCAGATACATAAAGAAGATGGTAGACACGGAAGGCAAAACACAGACAGAAAAAAAACTCCTCAACTGCACATTCAAGACAAATACACGAAGCACACCAAACAACTAACAGAAGTGGACAAACAAATACTGGACGCAGAGATAACACTCGCGGACATAACGACCGCGGTGAAATCTATGTATAGGAATAAGACATCAGAACCGGGCGGACTCACCGCGGAGTTCTATCTGCATTTTCTCCCCGTCTTAGGGCCACTTCTACTGAAGGTGTTTAACGACTCCTCTGATAAAGGACATATATCTCCGAGCCTGAACGAGTCATACATCTCCTTACTCCGAAAGAACAACACGGAAAAGACGCAACTAACAAACTACAGACCGATATCTTTGCTCAGCGTTGACTACAAAATACTCACAAAGACCCTGACAAACAAGCTAAAACAGTTCATGCCATCACTTGTCCACGAAGACCAGCAGTGCAGCATCCAAAGCAGAAACATAACCAACCACACTCACTTCATACGAGACATCATCACCAACACACACGGAAGAAACGTTCAATCGTCGATCCGGTGCTTAGACCAGCCTTTGACAGGGTATCGCACTCCTACCTACACAAGACTCTGCACAACTGCAACATGGGAGAAAACATTCGACGATGGATCAACATCCTGTACTCCAGAATGAGAGCAAAGTCCTCGTAAACCACACACTCACGGACTCCTTCACACTAACCAGGTCCGTCAGACAAGGATGCCCTCTATCTCCTCTGCTCTAGCCTTAGAGCCACTACTCAAAAATATAAGAAAAGACAAGTATATCAGAGGCACCTTTATACCAGGAGGAGGACAACGGAAGCTCATCGCTTACGCCGACGACACCATCTTCTTCACCACAAGCTATTGCTCAATAACAAACATCATCCAAGCATACATAGACTTCGGTAACAGTAGCGGAGCGAAGATCAACGTGTAGAAGTCATCTATCATGGGGATCGGTGGGTAGCAGGACAGAAGGAATTTCCCTTTAGGACTGGCAACCGTCGACGTCATGACGGTGTACGGCGTCACGTTCCCGTGTAACCCCAAGAGAAGCAAACCCACATGGCAGGCTCTAACCACAAAACATCACCGACACCCTGCTGAGATACCAACACAAAACATCACCGACACCCTGCTGAGATATCAGCACAAAACATCACCGACACCCTGCTGAGATACCAACACAAAACATCACCGACACCCTGCTGAGATACCAACACAAAACATCACCGACACCCTGCTGAGATACCAACACAAAACATCACCGACACCCTGCTGAGATACCAACACAAAACATCACCGACACCCTGCTGAGATACCAACACAAAACATCACCGACACCCTGCTGAGATACCAACACAAAACATCACCGACACCCTGCTGAGATACCAACACAAAACATCACCGACACCCTGCTGTGATACCAACACAAAACATCACCGACACCCTGCTGAGATACCAACACAAAACATCACCGACACCCTGCTGAGATACCAACACAAAACATCACCGACACCCTGCTGAGATACCAACACAAAACATCACCGACACCCTGCTGAGATACCAACACAAAACATCACCGACACCCTGCTGAGATACCAACACAAAACATCACCGACACCCTGCTGAGATACCAACACAAAACATCACCGACACCCTGCTGAGATACCAACACAAAACATCACCGACACCCTGCTGAGATACCAACACAAAACATCACCGACACCCTGCTGAGATACCAACACAAAACATCACCGACACCCTGCTGAGATACCAACACAAAACATCGCCGACACCCTGCTGAGATACCAACACAAAACATCACCGACACCCTGCTGAGATACCAACACAAAACATCACCGACGCCCTGCTGAGATACCAACACAAAACATCAACTATCTCTAGCAGAAGTGTCATCGTCAAGAAACTCATCATACCCAAGCTACTGTACACGGTCACCGATCCACCTCGTCACTCACGAAATCAACAAACGCATCAACGGGTTCATCTTCCGACACGTCATCTACATTTACAATATAAAACACAAAACACTGATCCAAAGGAAAAATGACAGGGGAATCGCTCTTAAAGACATCGACTCCAAAATAAAATCCTTCAGAATCGGTCATGTGGGACACATCGTTCAACGGCCACACAGCTACCCTTTCGCCCATTACTACATGGGGCTCAGGCTCATCAGCCATGTGGGACACATCGTTCAACGGCCAAACAGCTACCCTTTCGCCCATTACTACATGGGGCTCAGGGTCATCAGCCATGTGGGGCGCATCGTTCAACGACCACACAGCTACCCTTTCGCCCATTACTACATGGGGCTCAGGCGCATCAGCCATGTGGGACACATCGTTCAACGACCACACAGCTACCCTTTCGACCATTACTACATGGGGCTCAGGCTCATCAGCCATGTGGGACGCATCGTTCAGCGATCACACAGCTACCCTTTCGCCCATTACTACATGGGGCTCACGCAGGCTCATCAGCCATGTGGGGCGCATCGTTCAGCGATCACACAGCTACCCTTTCGCCCATTACTACTTGGGGCTCAGGCTCATCAGGCACACACAAATCAACAACGCAAGCCCACACCATTACGGTCCCATGCCTGCTTTCTACAAGTCGTGCATACAAGCCATACAAGAAAACGAACACCCCATGCACCAGGCAACAAAATACATATATCAACAACAACAAGCCCCAAAACTACAACCAGAACCTGCACAACCCAGTAGTCACTCCAAACTAGAGAGAAGTCGTTATGCGAAAAAATCCGCTAACCATTTAAGGCTAGGTGAACCCGGAAGACGTCGGTTGGGATCGAACCCTACCTCTTGTCCTTTATAGTCCAGTTCACTAACCACTGAGTTATCGCGGCTCTCTCCATGTAAGATATACAAAGGCAATAAAGGGCGATATCTCCTTCTCCCTACATTTTTCTTGTAATTAACGAGGTGATAAAATCTCTATTGTCGACATACCAGCTATGAATTCATATTGAGCCTCAGGAATTATGTCCTCTGCTAGTTTTTGCAGGAGCTTTGGAATCATTCTTGCAGAAACCCCCAAACTGTATCTAAGTGGGCGGTATCTGTGTAGTTTTTGCAGTTACCCTCATTCTTTTATGATGTCACGATCTTCACATCTTCCATGTCCATGGATATAATAATATAATAATTGATGACTTCTGTTCAATACGACGCCACTGGAACAAGGAGACAGATGCCAAATGTGCAACACAAACACACAAGAAAACGAAGAACACATATACTATAGATGCCCAACCATCACACCAACAAACCACGTACTACATGACACGCTACAAACATATACCAAAAACAAAGTAGACATACACAGAGCGATACTGCTAAACACGATATCAAACACAACTCCAGAACACCACAACATTTTAGTCTCTCTACTTTATTATTTTATATACCCAGTATGGGTCTGTTGGAATGAAACAATATACAGAGGACGAACGTTTAAACCAGACATTTTCTTACATACATACATATATATGGGAGCCGCGATAGCTCAGTGGTTAGTGAACTGGACTACAAAGGACAAGGGGTAGGGCTCGATCCCAACCGACGGCTTCCGGTTTCATCCAGCCTTAAATGGGTACCGGATTTTTTTCTGGGAAAGTAAAGCAGCACGGGCGTAATACCGACCACATTACCCCAAAAATCATGTGCTGAAGGTCTGTAAAATATAGGGTCACTAACACCATATTTCCCTATACGCCACTTGGCGTGACGAGGGTACTTTACTTTACTTACATACATATATATGAAAAAAAAAATGTTCATCATAGAGAGAATGAAGGCAGACCCATCCCCCCTCCCCCAACCTAGCTAAAATAAAGTCAAAGCCTAGGGCATCCACGATCATAAAACAATTTAAACAAATAAATCTCCTGCCACTTCTACATAGAAATGCAGGAGTAATATAAATCACTGAGTTGGGGGAAAAAGCAAAAAAAAAAAAAAAAAAAAAAAAAAAACTTGCTAGGGTAAGACAGGTAACTGAAACTATTTTCGAGTGTTGCGTATTAAGTGTAGTTATCTTGTGCCGGGTATATAATGTAAGCCTTATAGGCATAATACAGCAAGTGGTCGACACCTGGAAGTCCTGACCCAGGCGGGCCCAACTCCCCTAGAGTGTCAAGAAGCTAAAGAGCCGAAACACTTGCTCGACGGGTTTACTTCTGCTGATCAGATTTCCTCTTGCTGCAAAGCTCTGCACGAAGAGTTTCCTTCTGTTCTTCTGCCTAGCAAGACTAAAGAGAAAAATACGAACCACAGGATCTATTACTAAGGAACTTCTATTTGTTGTACTAGCAGCGTTAGTCGTTGCCCACGAGGATATGGTCTTGCAGTCAAAAATCGAAGGCTATCTACATCATGTGATTTCTTTTGTTTGTAGCTGTTAGTAGTCAGACCTACGACCTTTACTCGTCCACAATTCTACTTTGAATTAAGTCACCATTGCTCTTGCTAAAGAAATACGCGCCAATATCGGGATAATGGATATATTTGGCAAATTACACCAAAGGCTTTGACTAACATGAGATTAGCACTCAAAACAAAGACTATAATTTATAATGAATTTTTTTTTTAATGAAAAAAATCGTGTGATAACAGGTTTACGTAGGTGAGAAACACCAAAGAAGCATAACAGACGTTTCGGCCGAAACACCCTCTAATACCGGTCTGAGACTTGTACTATTTATTCAAAGACGGAAAGGAGATTCTATAGTTTTCATATATGGTGTCCTCGCAAATTTGGAAACATTAAGTAACACAAGACAACTCATCTACCTCGCAATGTGCTAAGCTTCAATCCACGCAGACAATGTTACGAAGCAAAAGCCTAAGGTGGTTATATCATGAATCATGTCAGAAAGATATACATTAATCATGGCCAAAAACACATAGAAACGAAGTACACCAGGGCTTTAGAGGCCTTGTATTATCACGACTTCCTCGTTGCGTTGAGGCTGGTTGACAGAGCTCAGGTATGTGTTTTTGTTAATTACTTTTGAATGCATGTGTATGTGCACATACAATTTTTACACCGTGGCAATGACATTGTCCGTTTCACATACATCACTCCAGTACTAACAATTGTCAGTTTTTAGCGCAGTACTTAATGTTAAGGCTGAGGAACCTCGGTGGCTAAGTGGTTAGTGTGATCGCTTCATGACTAAAAGGGTCCAAGCTCGATCCCTAGCAGTGGCGAGCGGATTTTATTTTCAACCAGCCTCTAAAAATTGGTACCAGATATTTTTTTGGGAAGTAAAGGCGGCTGGCATGATACCGACCATATCACCCAAAAATGTACCTTGGTCATAGAAAAATATGGTAATTAACACCATATTTCCTGTACGCCTAGAAAGACATGGAGGGAACCTCTACTTTTTTTTAAAGAAATATTAATGCTAAAATGCTGACTTTACGCACATTATTTTTGTTTGAAACAATGCCAAAAACAATATTTGACCTGTACTTGGATATTATTCTGCAACATATACATCTAGATATCGATATTAAAAAGTTTGAATATGAATAAAGCCTTCCTCAGCTCAAGGATGTCACACATCTTGTCCCGGTATGGTACCGGCGATGGCCATAAGAGCCTTATCTTATCATATTTTAGGCACAGGGAGCCGCGATAGCTCAGTGGTTAGTGAACTGGACTACAAATGACAAGGGGTAGGGTTCGATCCCAACCGACGGCTTCCGGGTTCACCCAGGCTTAAATGGGTACCGGATTTTTTTCTGGGAAAGTAAAGCAGCACGGGCGTAATACCGACCACATTACTCCAAAAATCATGTGCTGAAGGTCTGTAAAATATAGGGTCACTAACACCATATTTCCCTATACGCCACTTGGCGTGACGGGGGTACTTTACTTTTTTTTACTTATATTTTAGGCATGATTGTAGCAGATGTTCGGCAGTCATTTTACCTGTGCTACAGTCACATTCATCAGTGGTTCCTATACTCAGGGTGTTGAAATGGTGGTACTTCAATCTGATATGCCTGTTCGGAGTCTAAAATCGTTGCTTGTTCGTTTCTGTTCAGCTGGTAGTAAGTATACTTTTTCTGGTAACTTTGGTGTTTTCTATTCCGTTAGCTCTTGTATTTGTTCTTGATAAACCTATTCTAATTAAGTTACGCTTGTGTCTGGCCAGTGCAATTTACTACCTTTCTTTGCCAGCCTATCTGTATCATTGTTTCCAGGGAGTTTGCAGTGAGATGGAATCCACTAAATGATAGTTCTGTATCACTTGTAGCTTCAAAAGTATTGACTTAAATCTATTTATCTTATTATCTATCTTTCGTTCGCCTGAAGTATTATCTATATCTGCAATGTCGTTTCCTGTATAAATGTGACTGTCTTTTTTCGTTCTTGCAGTGGTCCATATAGTTTTGTGACTTAAATCATTTCATGACCCCTCAGTGCAGTAAGTACTGACACAGCATCTGCCAGGGATAAAATGTTTTCTTTTATAATCATCTCTTACAGGAGAGCATCAGTTGCAGTTTAAAAGCTTCTGTCTCTGACTTAAAGTTCTATCTATCTATCTATCTATCTATCTATCTGTCTGTCTGTCTGTCTGCCTGCCTGCCTGCCTGCCTGCCTGCCTGCCTGTCTGTCTGTCTGTCTGTCTGTCTGTCTGTCTGTCTGTCTGTCTGTCTGTCTGTCTGTCTGTCTGTCTGTCTGTCTGTCTATCTATCTATCTATCCATCTATTGACATTTCGAGCCGTAGCCGACCCATAGGGCGTAGACCAAGATACTCCTTCTCTTATCTGATTTTTTGTTCTAGCAGTTTTCAATTCTTTTAAAGATATTTTATCAAATCTCGCCATTTGTCTGACTTAAAGTTACATGAAGACTTTTCTGTTGCGACAAAGTATTTTCTGTGTTCTCTTTTCAGAGCCTCTGAACAAATACCCCTTCAGTTTCTGTTGCATTTGTTGCTGATCCATCTATATAGACATGCATCCAGTACAAAATTGATAGTATTTTTAAAAACTTATCTTAGTATTATTCTTCTTATTTGTTCTCCATTCTGGTTGTTGTTATACAATATACTCGGGAATGCTCAATAGTAGGTTAGGAATATGTTGTTGTCTCCATAGTGGGTATGCATTGTTAAATGCTTAGCTGTGTCTTAGAGTTTATTGAGTCTGCTGTCTTCATAGATTTTATTGATTCCACATAATCGTACCGCCTTAGTCTACATTTTCAATAAAAGTTTATTCTCTGGTGCATGGGATAACTAGCTGGTCTTCGGAATTTATCATCGTGTTGTTGAGTACTGAAGTATCTCCTGTCTTCCATTTTTTCTTCTTCTTCCTTTCAACTCCTCGTGGAGCATAGGTCTCCAACAAACATGTTCCAAGCCATTCTGTTTATTGCTATTCTTTTAAAATCATTCCATGTCTTCCCCATCATCTTCATCTCTGCTTCCATCTGTCGTCTCCAAGAATATTTTAGTCTACCTCTTTGCCTTTTCCCCTGGGGATTCCAAAAAAGAGCATGCTGTGTAATACTCTCAGTTGGTTTCTACAGTGTGTGTCCTATCCAACGCTATCGTCTTCGTTGTATCTCTTTGTCCACTGGTATTTGACTGGTACATTTCCATAATTCTATGTTAGTGAGTTTGTCCTTCCATTTCCATCCTCTTATTCTGCGCAAGCATCCATTAATGAAAGTCTGTATCTTCGTGCTTGTAATTTTTGTTATACACCGTGTTTCACAGCCATATAATAGGACTGACTTAACATTGAAGTTGAACATTTGTATTTTTGTATTGAACCTAATTTCTTTAGATTTCCATATGTTTCCTAGTGCAACAAAGGCTCCTGTTGCTTTTTGTATCCTTATTTTGATACCATTCTCTTTTCCTCCTTTATCTATTGCTGCCCAGATATATCTTCCATTGATTACAAGCATGTATTTTTCCCCTTCTTCTGTAATGGGTGTTGATGTCATGCCGAGTGTTATGATTCACATTGTTTGGATTTGGAGTCAGTTGATGTTCGCAATTTGTCCTTCCTTGCTGTTCCCCATGCTGCAATATCATACAGTAGAACTGATCTGGTTTTCCCATGTTAAGTGTCTTTAACACGCTTTTATCTGCTTCTTAAATTGTGCAAGATATTGTTTTTCATGATTTCCATCCTTTGCCTTATTCTTCTCCTAGTTCCATCTATTTAAGCTCTCCATCTTCACAAAACCAATTCTGACCTATGGAAGCGAATCATGGACAGTAGACAAACAAATGAAAAGACGGTTAGAGGCCACAGAGATGGGATTTCTCAGAAGAATGTTGAAAGTTCCCTGGACAGATAAAAAGACCAATGAGGAAGTTCTCAAAGAGGCCAACACAAAAAGGGAGCTCTTAAAAAACATCAGAAAGAAGCAATCAACATTTTTTAGGCACATCATGAGAAGAGGAAAGTTGGAATACTTGGTTACAACTGGCAAAATAAAAGGAAAGAGAGATCGCGGACGACAAAGAGAGAAAATACTGGATAGCTTGGTGTCATGGCATGGAAAACAGTCAACAACAGAACTGATACGATGCACTGAAGATAGAAGATTGTGGAGGGACATGATCGCCTATGCCAACCGGCAGGATACATGATGATGATGATGATGATCTTCACAAATTTGGGGGCCACGGAAGTCTAGATGGCAAAACTACCCGACTGGACTACCGACGTCCGGACAACCTGTGTTCGATTCCTGCTGGAAGCAGTGTGAGTTGTACCCGTGCTTGGAAAAAAAATACCCCCGCGGTCGACCCAGCCGCTGGCAGAAATGGGTACCAGAATAGCAGTACTTAGGGAAGGTGAGGAATGCCACCTCACATCGTGAGTTTCGATGCTTGAAGCGACACTATCCAGAAGTCTCCGAACACTCTATATTCGAATATTCTATTACACATTTCGTAGGTCATTATGATTTATTTGCATTAGTTTGCAATTATTAAATCAAGGTTTTCATCTGGCCACTATAACGTTTGTGAATGAAAACGAAATTACTCTACGATAGTAGATTGAAATCGGCACTAGAAAATTAACGACCTTGACATTTAAAAAAGGCAGCGAAAACAATATGGTTAAGGCTACCTATACAGAATGCGGTTTCATGGGTTATTTTCAGCTCTAGCCAATTAGTAGCCTTACAAAGTGAAAGCGAAACTATGTCTGTTTACTGGAACTTCTTTACCTATTTACAACTACGTTATGCGCCATTTTTTTTATGTAGGCACATAGGCATCTCAACTGTCAAGAAACCTCAGCGCTACTAGCTATTGGTTTATAAACAAAAATTGAGTTTTTATTTTTACCGTACGCGAATGTAATGTATTATCAAATAGTTTTTTTTTTATTAAATTCATTCGGGCATATATAATTTTGTTGAACTTCAAGTTTTAAATTACGTTGATTTAAATATATATCTCTCTATCTATCTATTGGCCTTTCGAGCCGTAGCCGGCCCATAGGGCGTAGACCAAGATACTCCTTCATCTGAATTTTTTTTCTATCAGTTTTCAATTCTTTTAAAGATATTTTATCACATCTCACCATTTATCTCTTTCTGTGCACGCAGCTCTATCTCACTGAGGGTGCCGATTCCTGCTGCTCCTGCCACTCTCATCAATGTTCTTCTCAGCGTCTCTCTGGGTCTTCCTCTTTTTCTCTTACCTGTTGTTTCCCACATGAGGGCTTGCTTTGCTATTCGGTTATTATCTCTTCTCATCACATGTCCAACATATGACCATCGTCTTTTCTTGATTACTGAAGATATTAGTGGTTGATTGGCGATTTCTCTAATTTCCTCGTTTGTTTTGAATTCGCTCTACGCTATACCAAGTATTTTCCTTAGACATTTATTTTCGAATGCGTTCAACTGTGTTTCTATATCTCTTGTTGTTTTCCAGCTTTCACACGCATACGTAAGGGTTGATAGTACATTTGATTTGAATAGCCTAAGTTTTGTGTTTGTGCTGATGAGTTTTGATTTCCACAACTTTTCAAGGCTTCTGAAAGACATTGCTGCTTTAGCTATTCTGATTCTAATTTCTTTGCTTGTGTCCCCTTCTCGATCAATGTGACTTCCAAGATAGATAAAGTGATCGATCTCTTCCACTAGTTTGTTTTCCATGTATATTTTGTCTTCTGTTGGAATTAAACTTTTCATGACTTTAGTCTTTTCCTGATTGATCTCAAGCCCAATTTTGCTGGCTATTGATGATAGTTCATTATTGTTTTCCTGCATCGTTTTTATATGTCTGCTGATGAGAACTATGTCATCGATGCCTTTATTACCAATGCAACATTTATATATAGCTTATTCATTTATAGCCTCATAACGAACTTTTATTATCGAAGTTTTATGTGGTCTGCAGACAAGCGTTAATACGGAACTTTCTGGGCCGTAAAAACAGCATATTGAATTATTTTTTATTTACAGATTTTGATATTGAGTCAGAAATTAAAAGTAGTAATTTCAATGAGACTGGTGATGAGCGTTGGGTTAGTCCACCATACAAAGGTTACTCGAACTTCCGGTCAATAAGGTGGATAGGCGGCAGGAACCATTAAAGGCTGTGTTTGAAAAGTATCCTTTTTGCAGTTTCCTCATATTCCAAGTCCAGCTTGTTGCAGGAGCTACTGAGTTAAGTGCTCAGTGCACATTGTGAGCTGTGCGTTTCATCTGTTTTTATCGTGTTTCGATATTCCGATTGTTTACAATGAATGATGATATCGTATGATGGAGAACAGATGGCTGTGTTCACGTTCTGTGCGGTTTAGCCTTGTGTCTTATGGTGTGTGCTGAGACTGCTAGGATGGGGACTACAGCTATCTTTCTTTGTTTGGGAGATGAGATAGTAATTTGGATGATTCAACTGGAACGTGGGGTTGAGCAATTATGGATTTTAATTCGTTTGCAGTGATACCGGGGCCTTCCTTAACCATAGCCAAGGTTACTCTGAAAGCTCGCCACTGCTATGAACATCATCAAAGAATGAAACCGAGCCTGCCTGACAGACTCTCGCCTGGATAATGCACTAGGAGCTGACTGCTCAAGCTACACATCAGAATTTTCTCACTTCAAATTTCAACTTGCAGCGAGCATGTAATGTGTCGAATATCACACTAAGTAAAGACAGCGTCCGTGCGCTGCCGGGGCTCAAAAGGGGAGTACAGAATTGTAGCTCTGTTCCCTGCCATGCATGTAAGAGGTGACTAAGAAGCGAGGTGGGCATGGGACTGGCTATTCCGCACTGTAAAATATAAGCCACAAAAACTTCACAAACATGGACAGGTCAAAGAAAAGAAAGACAGAGTTGAAGACCAAAATATTCTTGGAGAAACCTGGAAGACAGAGATGAAGATGATGGGGAAGACATGGAATGATCTTAAACGAATGGCGAGAAACAATATGGCTTGGAAAGTATTTGTTGAAGACCTATGCTCCACAGGGAACTGAAAGGTAAAAGAAGAGAAGGAAAGAAGTAACGACACTATTTCTTCAGAGTTACGATTTCATCTCTTAATTTTAATTACCGTAATATTAATACGAATGTTTTTTTAATTATTATTACATTATTATTATTATTATTATTATTATTATTATTATTATTATTATCATTACCGCAATAGTAACTTGGCATGCGCGTTCCTACGGACATCAGTTATATCCACACCCCCCCCCCCAACCCCTCAACACATAATTACGTTGGACGCGCTGGTAGACCTTTATATGTGTAAGCTCAGTGGATAGAGAAATGAAATACTAAGGTGAAGAGATAGGTTTCGATCCTTCGTACCTTTGACCAACTTCAAGTGCCGTTTAACAGAGAGATGTGAACCACTATAGATTTAGCTGCTTCCACTGCCTTTTCCACGCTCAATGACTAATGAAAATTTATATGTGGAATTAGCGTGCATGCCAAGCAAGCTCTCAACGCTACTCTCACAGGCTACATAAGATGTGCAGATAAATTCCCCACAGGTCTACATACAGTTACTAACTTGGCAGATAATATAAGCCATGATAAAGTAAAGAATCTGTGCGTGTATGTATGTACGCTGGAGAGAGAGAGAGAAAGAGAGGGGGAGAGAGGCAGAGAGAGAGGGACGGAGAGAGATGGGGAAAAGATAGGGGAAAAAGAGAGGTAAAGAGAGGGAGAGAGAGAGAGTGAATTATTGGATGTAATGAAATAGATGCTAATCATTGCTCGCTATGGCCTGCATGTTGGTAACTGTTAGCAATATGTTGCTCGCCGACGATGATTAATGTAATAGATCAAAATCAAGTCAATTATGACGTGGATAAAGTCATTGTTAAGTCAGTCCTATTATATGGCTGTGAAACATGGAGAACAACAAAATTGACAATCATGAAGATACAGACTTTCATTGATGGATACTTACGCAGAATAAAAGGATGGAAATGGCAGGACAAAAGCACTAACATAGAATTATGGAAATGTGCCAGTCAAATACAAGTGGATAAAGAGATACAGCGAAGACGATGGCGCTGGATATGACACACACTGCGGAAGCCAACTGAGAGTATTACACAACATTCCCTTTTTTGGAATCCCCAGGGGAAAAGACAAAGAGGAAGACCAAGAAATTCTTGAAGAAGACACACAGAAGCAGAGATGAAGATGATGGGGAAGACATAGAATGATCTTAAAAGAATGACAAGAAACAGAACGGCTTGTAAAGTGTTTGTTGAAGAACTATGTTCCACAGGGAGCTGAAAGGTAGAAGAAGAAGAAGAAAGTCATTGTTGTTCTTCCTGTGTTCCAAAAGGATTACCCCGTACAGATAATGTGAAAAGTATCAAAACAAAACCTAAAGAAAGAGCGAGAGAGAATACCGTCACGCCCCATGACGTATATGGTTTTAGTTCTCATATATATAAATATATATCTTCTGAACATAAACCTTGCAGCCTTAGAAGACATAGAAGCAGATCGCAGTCTTTCGAAACACACTCTAAACCTCCAATTCAAGCAAGAAGCAGAGAGATATATAGATAAATAGAATACACAGAGAAAGGAAAGAAAAAATAACACTTCCTAGGAACGCTGCAAAATCCATGGTCAACTTTGACTTACGGAGGTTTCAATTACTGCTACTATATGTGAACATATATATATATATATATATATATATATATACGACTATGTTTTTAAACCATTGACACAGTTTTATAACATAGTCAATATTGGCGCCAAAGCCTTCTTTCTTTCCCAGAACAAAAATCCAATCAAGATACCAGCTATGATTGGGTGAAGTCATCGATTAGGATCGTAACCGAGCTCTCGTTGGCAATAATTTATTTCATTAACCACTTCCCTAATGTGACTTCCAATTAAAGAGCACGCAGACTTCACAAGAATCGGATGCTTCATTGATCACAAATTCACCATCAGAATAATAAGAGAGACATTTTCATAAAAAGTTGTTTTTTTCTCCTACAGTACATAAAAACAGCCCGTGAAAAGAAATGAAAATGATAAAATATTAATAACAATTATCTAAAGAATGTATGCTAATTTCTCATAAAGAGTTGATCAGAGTGATCAATCGTTGCACGCAAATTCAAGCACATTCCAGGTATCCAGTTTCAATCATTTTAATCTTGCCTATATGATAAGACAAACAGTACTTATAACAATGCTTCCTAACCTTCTTTCGAGTCGCGACCCATTTTAATAATTGCCAAATAAAGACAATCACCTTCTGAAACAGCAAGGGTAACCAGCAGAAGTTTATTTGAAAGTAATATCCGAGTAACCCGCAACCCGATTAAGTATTAAAGTCAAGTACATGCGACTAACTACTATAATAGCAAAATAACCTGTGACAATTCGTTTATAACATCAAAATAACATGCGACCTATCCCTTGTAACGTCAAAATATCCCGCGACCCATCTTTATAGAATATAATAACATGCGACCCATCCTTAATAGTAGCCAACTAAGCAACGACCAATCTTTTATAATAGCAAAATAACATGCGATCCATCCTGTATACATCAAAATAACCTGCGACCCATCTTTTATACAATATAATAAACTGCAACCCATCTTTTATAATAGCAAAATAACCTGCAACCCATCCTTAATAGTAGCCAACTAACCAACGACCAATATTTTATAATAGCTAAATAACCCACAACCCAACTTTTATATAATAAAATAACCTGCGACCCATCTTTTATACAACAAAATAACCTGTGACCTATCATTTATAACAGCCAACTAACCAACGGCCCCCTCGACGCTGAAAGGCAAATGAGGAAGGAAAGAAGAGGAAGAAGAACCAACGACCCATCCTTTATAATAACCAGGAAACTTGAAGCCCCCGTATATAGCTAGCGACCCCGTTTATTTAATTAAAAAAAAATTTAAAAAAAAATATATACATATATATATATATATATATATATATATATATATATATATATATATATATATATATATATATATAATCCTGCCTCTTTCGAGCCGAAACCGGCCCATAGGGCGTAGACCAAGATACACCTTCTCCTATATGAATTTTTGTTCTAGCAGCTTTCTTTTAAAAGATATTTTATCAAATCTCGCCATCTGTCTCTGTTCTGTGCAAGCAGTTCTATCTCATTGAGGGAGCCGATTCCTGCTGCTCTTGCCTCTCTCATCAATGTCCTTCTCAGTGTCTCCCTGGGTCTTCCTCTTTTTCTTTTACCTGTTGTTTCCCATATGAGGGCTTGCTTTGCTATTCGATTATTATCTCTTCTCATCACATGTCCAACGTATGACCATCGTCTATATATATATATATAAACAATTGCATTAAATAACTTTTGAAAACATAGGAGATGAAATTTCCTGTAAAATATAATTGATTTTATAAATAATCTCAACAACCCAGAGGATTGTAACAGTTGACCAAAATACGTGGGTCAATGTTCTCCATACAGTAAAATGTTAATTCTATTCTATTGTCCTTTCGAGCCGAAGACGGCACATAGGGCAGAACCACAATCTCAAAAAAACAGAAACCTTGCGTGCCAAAATGGCACATATTGCAGAGATCACTGCTTCCAAAATCTATGGCTGTTTCCATAACAATACTTTTTACAATGACAGCTTGTCAAGCCATCGATCAACCTCCTTAGTCGCCTCTTACGACATGCCTGGAAGGTCACAGTGTCACTATTCTTTACTCCCTCATAATGAGGCCCCAGTAACCCACGGGAAAAAATGTTAATTGCGAATACATAAATAAATCTTACTATCGGCAATCGACTGGTAGAAACAGGTATAAATGGTACAGGGACGTGGGTACTTTAAGAACACTCGGACACAATTCAAGAACAGTAGACAACAAAGAACGAAGAGTTACTGAGTTATTTGCGGGTCATCATCATTGCACTCCGAACATGTCCATAGGTGTTCAGATACCCTCCTCAGCAAGTCCCGCCGTGTCCTGCGACTAACGACTCCAGTTCTGTGTTGGTTGATTAGTCTTCTTACACGACCACTAAATTTCTCATTTCTGGCTGTGCCCATCTTAACTCCCATCTCTATCATCCGAAGAAGTGACGTGGATTTGTGTTTGTCGGAGTCCTGTGCTCTTCCCACATCTCGGAGGGCATTTATGATGTCCGCCCGATCCATTGGTTGCCCGTCCTCAACGACAGCGCAGCTAGCCAACCTGTCCGCTCTTTCATTTCTCCGTACTCCAGCATGTCCAGGGACATAGACAAATGTGACCTTACGTATTTTTGACTTCTGCAATCACTCTAACCATTGCATTAGAGAACGAAGAATGAACATGTACCATTCAGTACATAATCTTACCTTATAGATCACGAGTTGGCAACCTTTTATTTTCTGAGGGCCAGATCTGAAAACTATGAAGACGACGAGGGCCAGATATCATCACCTAATGATGCGATTATATAAACTACCTAATTTGCATTCACAGGCGGTTGCAATGTAAAAATGTTACTAGTGATAAAGAGTGGAAGCTAGAGATGTAAAAAAAAAGTACCCCCGTCACACCAAGTGGCGTATAGGGAAATGTGGTGTTAGTGACCCTATATTTTACAGACCTTCAGCACATGATTTTTGGGGTAATGTGGTCAGTATTACGCCCGTGCTGCTTTACTTTTCCAGAAAAAAATCCGGTACCCATTTAAGGCTGTGTGAACCCGGAAGCCGTCGGTTGGGATCGAACCCTACCCCTTGTCCGTGGTAGTCCAGTTCACTAACCACTGAGCTATCGCGGCTCCCAAGCTAGAGATGTGAGTGGACTGAAAGAGAGACGATTGAGTCTGAACTTCACTCACACGGTGTCCATGTTTGGGGATATTTGACTAACAGCAATGCATAATATATTTTCTATATTTGTGTCAGTTACTTCATTTCTTGCTTTTGATTTAGCCCCTTAAGTTTTGAAAAGAATAAACAAGCATAATTGTTACCAAACAATAAAGTAACGTTTAGGGCAGCTGATGTGATCATTGGATATTGTTCACATGGGGATAAGATGCATAGAAGTCCAGTATCTTTGAGTCCCTCCACTTTGATTTCAAAATATGTTTTTCTTCCATTTTTATCTCTGCTGGAGCAGCATTTACATCGATATCAAATGGCGTTGAGAAGAATTCTAACCTTATTTGTTATGCAGCAAAATCTTTGAAACGCTTCAGGAACTGGCAGTAAGTATTATTGATGGCGTCAGCATAGCTGATGAAATTGGTAAGAGATTTTTTTTTCTGCTCTCCAAACCTTATCAAACAAATTGTATTTCCTTCTCGTAGGTCTCCCACAATTTCATTTTTTTTCTGGAAAGTTTTGATATGCCTATAAGGTTTGTGTACTAGTTGTCCATGTGTTTATAACTTTAATTTACGGTATTTAAAATGGTCAGTCGTGTCAACTAAAAGCGCTATTTGGCTGATCCACTGAGGGATCGAAAATTGTTTGACCGGTAACCCTTATTCTCATGAAAAGTTCGACTTCAGCACGTAACCATAAAATCTTTTCAGCATTTAACCTCGATTTAACCAACGTACTTCACATAGTAAAACAGATTGCCATATTCTGAATTGGCGTTATGACGGAATTCTGGAATTGACGATGTTTGAGTGCACAGCCATCTACATCTAAGGCCCGCTGGCTGAAAAGGATCACCCAAAAGCTTGTGATGTTTCAAGAATTATGAGCAAGGCGATTGTAAGTAAAACGACGTCAGCCGTCTGTAACTCGCACAAGTGAAGACGTCAATGCTTGGGGGGGGGGGGGGGGGGGGGTTCTGGAAAACCCTTCAAGACCGCGGGCCTAAGATATTGTTTACTGTGTTGAACAAGCCATAGCCATCTATAGATTTACAAAGGCCCGTTGGCAGAAAATAAAACTAGAAAATTCTACAACAAGCGTGACGTTAACAGCTACATGAGCAATAGACGGCTGACGTCACTCTACCCACAGCCGTCCCTGCTCGCAAAGCTGAAAATGTTACGCTACTTGGAGGTATTCTGTGAGTTTCTTGTCAGCCCGTTGGCTTTTGTAAATCAATAGATGGTTTCGGTTGAGCCCTCTTGCTTTTATAAACATTTATTTATTTATTGTTTGAGCTCAGGGAATGGAGTGTATAGTAATAATCGAATCAAACACAAGGGCTGGTCAAAATAGTTTGACGGGCCGATTCTTGTTCGCGGAAGGATTCCCACCTCAGCTATAGATAAACGTATTAACGAAAACTGCCAAAACATTACCCGCAATTATTATTCGCTAGCGCATACAGACAAAAAGAGATTCAGCTTGCCTGTCTCCTGTCTGATCCCTGGGCTTCTTTTGGACAGAAAGAACACTATCGCCTGGCCACGACATTTCCTCTCAACTTTGTTGTCAGTTTCTCGGGTTCTTCGAATGTTTTTCGCCATATACTTTCTTTATGTCTTCAGTACGTTTCCTCTTTTGTCTCATTTTACTATTTTTATCCTCCGTCGTCTTTATTGTTCTTCTTTGACTCTGATACCGCAAATATTTATGGTTGCAATTTTATTTACGTTATGTCTGCATGATCGCGATTGTTTCTCCATTATTTTGGCTCTGAGCACTGTTGTGTGTATGTTACATTGTCCTCTGCCGCTGTGCTAGTTCTGTCGCAGAGTAAGGGCTGTTGTTTATGTTTCCAGTGCTTGCCCCAGCACTGAGATCACTGTTGGTCGTGACCCATTTTTTACTCGTGTTGTTTCTCTACATTTTTGTTGTTTTCACACACAAACTGTTATTATACACTCTTAAAAAACAAATGTTATATGTCTATCCTACTTAATGATATTTGAGATCACATTATATCATTCTCTGGAATTGGAAACTTGACATATAATCCATATAGAATAGAAATATTGATGTTTCACTGAATCAAAAAATACACCGGCACGGTCACTCCGCCATCTTGACTCATCTCGACGCCAACCGCAACAGAGGAAGGATAAAATAAAAAAGAAAGAAGTCGTCTTTATTCTTTCTCTTTCTTTGTCCAAAATGTACATCTCTTCATCGATCGCCTTTAAAAAGACGATAAGTGAGAAAAGATGTCGTGTGCTATGGGCATGCTATGGTATTTTTGCTTTTCGATCAGGTGCATGGACTTCAGCACCTTCCACCGTTCACTATCTATTGTAAAGTGACTCTGAAGAGGCCAATACCTTTCTATACCATAAAGTAAAATAAAACCAGGAGCTGAGAATAGCAACGACAACCATCCCTTCTAGTTAACATCGCAATACCAGCTGAAGATACCAGCCAGTACATCAGTAAGGGAAGGAACAAAGACACGATTTCGTTTATAAAGCTATGCAACATTTGGAAATTTAAAGTACAATAAAAAAAATAAATAAAACGATAGTTATGTGATAAAGGATGGATTTCTGTCTTCATTTGGTGAGGCGCGCTCTGCTCAACCTTAGACCGTGTCTTCTAGTCAATGGTTATATGATAATTCCACATTCTTTGTGCGTTTATATGAATCTGAATGTTGACAAGCATGTAGCATCAAAACTGTTCAAGCAATAAATCAAAGCTCATTAGACCGCTTTTTAGAGTATAAACCACGGTCTCTCCGATCATCCTTATTCTTGGACATTTTTCCAACTTCTCAGCCAATCTAAGCGAAAGTTCTTAAGGGTTTTCATAACTTCTCTTCTCCGTGTTTTCCTGGACCGTCCTGGCTTTCTCTTCCCCTCTGCTGGTTTCAAACAACGAACATGAAAAATAAAAATGATTCTCGGAATATTTAGATCGACAAAATAAAAACTACGAGCTTCTTAGTCATCATCATCATCATCAAGTACCGGGCCTACTGGCGTAGGTGATCATGTCTCTCCACAACTTTCGATCTCGACAGTTCTTTATCATTTCTGTTGTTGGCCTTCTGCCAAACCATTCTCTTAAGCTGTCTGGTATCTTTTCTCTTTGTTTCCCTCTATTTCTTCGTCCCTCAATTTTTCCAGTTGTTACAATATATTCCAGTTGTTCTCTTCTCATTACATGGCCAAAAATGATGATTGCTTCTTCCAAATATTGTAAATTAGCTATCTTTTTGCCTTGATCTCTTTCAGAACATTTACATTACTCTTCTTAGCTGTCCATGGTATTCTCAATATTCTTCTGTAAAACCACATTTCTACAGACTCCAGTGATTTTCTTTTCTGTTGTCCTATTGTCCATGACTCGCATCTATATATTAAGACTGGCTCTACGTAACATTTAAGAACTCTTTTTCTTGTTTCTATTGTCAAAAATGGATTGCATAGTATCTTCCTCATTTTTTGGAAAGCTGCTTTTGCCTGAGCCATTCTGCATCTCACCTCTGTTGCACATCTTCCGTCTGAGGTTAACAAAGTTCCCAAATATTTAAATTCATTTACCTGTTTTAATATTGTTCCACTTGTCTTTATTTTGCACTGAGGTGATGTCTTTTTCTTTATTGTTACCATTACTTCTGTCTTTTTGCTATTAAGGCTGAGTCCTTTATTTTTGCTTTCTTTCACTATAATGTCCAACATTTCTTGTAACTCATTTCTTAGCGACTGTATCATCTGCATACCTAAGATTAGCTTCTTAGTAGCTGCACCTAATTTGTATGTCATTAGTCATTAGTCGAAAGATCATCCTCCTTGCACAAGGGGCATACCCATAAGTGCTCCGATTTCCTTTCGAGTAAATTCACAAGTGTGTGACGGCTGATCGTGCCGGTTCGCAGTTGGTTAACCATACACCTCTGGCGTCCTGAAAAATGTTCGCTCTTTGCTGTGCCAAGCCTTACACGACTATGCGTTAGTCTCGCCATTGCGTTTGAATCCTTGTCGTCTCGAAAGTCTGCAAGATTTGTATGTGTTCAGTGTTACCACATAACTTCGGCTAAAGCATTCTGCGGTATGTCGCTTGCAGCTAAGGATGTGCAGATTGATGGTTCCTGTGGCTCGCTGGTTGGGCATACTTTTAGTTCAGATTTTCAGAATGTCATTACCAATTGTGCGACGTTGAATTCCAAATACGTGCAGTCTCAAGATTGCAACTTTACTGACAGCAGTCTCGAGATTGTAACTTTACTGATAGCAGTCTCGAGATTGTAACTTTACTGACAGCAGTCTCGAGATTGTAACTTTATTGACAGCAGTCTCAAGATTATAACTTTACTGACAGCAGTCTCGAGATTGCAACTTTACTGACAGCAGTCTCGAGATTGCAACTTTACTGACAGCAGTCTAGAGATTGTAACTTTACTGACAGCAGTCTCGAGATTGTAACTTTACTGACAGCAGTCTCAAGATTGTAACTTTACTGACAGCAGTCTCGAGATTGCAACTTTACTGACAGCAGTCTCGAGATTATAACTTTACTGACAGCAGTCTCGAGATTGTAACTTTACTGACAGCAGTCTCGAGATTGTAACTTTACTGACAGCAGTCTCGAGATTATAACTTTACTGACAGCAGTCTCAAGATTATAACTTTACTGACAGCAGTCTCAAGATTATAACTTTACTGACAGCAGTCTCAAGATTATAACTTTACTGACAGCAGTCTCAAGATTATAACTTTACTGACAGCAGTCTCAAGATTGTAACTTTACTGACAGCAGTCTCAAGATTATAACTTTACTGACAGCAGTCTCAAGATTATAACTTTACTGACAGCAGTCTCAAGATTGTAACTTTATTGACAGCAGTCTCAAGATTGTAACTTTATTGACAGCAGTCTCAAGCTTGTAACTTTACTGACAGCAGTCTCAAGATTGTAACTTTATTGACAGCAGTCTCAAGATGTGACGTCCCTATGACGTTGATCTATCGTCATCACTGCAGGCGCACCTGAAATATCAGCCCTTATGTTGCCAAGAACTCGCTTGTAATGATAACTATATACCTTCTTCTTCGTAATATCGTTCAAACGTTAAGTGGGCGAGGATGCGTTATGTCGCTAGTTTCTTGGCAAAGCTGCGCCTTTCGGCCCAAGACATCTGTCGTTAGCATGAATAGACTTGCTTAACATTGTGTCCAGGCAGCGGCCATGTTGACCTATTATTTTCAGTTTTTAACTGCAAAGGATTATCCATACAGGACCTCCTATTTTTCCCCGCTGTCCAAGAGAGCAAGATATAGAATCTCACTAACGACCAGAAGCGGGTAAAGTTTCAAAGAAAACATGTTTTAGAAAAGAAAAATCCAAACCAGCAGAGACAAAATACGAACCCTGGGACCTTCCTTTGCAATGGTCAAAGTCGAAATTTTTTACCATCACGTCCTCTACTCAATTTTATATGTGTATACATTTTCCTAAATGTATCCATTCTCCATTAATTTCCTGTGTGTTACCGGGGTCTCATTATGAGTAAAGAATAGTGACACTGTGACCTTCAAAGCATGTCGTAAGAGGCGACTAAGAAGCTTGATTGATGACTTGACAAACTGTCATTGTAAAAAGTATTGTTATGGAAGCTGAGCCATAGATTTTAGAAGCAGTGATCTCTGCAGTATGTGCCATTTTGGCACGCAAGGTTTCAGTTTTTTGAGATTGTGGTTCTGCCCTATGTGCCGTCTTCGGCTCGAAAGGACAATGGATGGATACATGTAATACCACTTTCTAAGGTTGAGCCCTCTTTATGTTATAAACTAGTGCTATAAAACAGCACAGACCTCTACAGAATTATCAATTATTAACTGTTGAAACAAAGTTCTACACGTCAAATGCATCACATTTTTCTTCTGTTAACTGTTGAAACAAAGTTCTACACGTCAAATGCATCAAACTTTTCTTCTGTTAACTGTTGAAACAAAGTTCTACACGTCAAACTCATCCTCGCTTGTTGAGACCAGCCATAACTATTTAATAATTCGGGTATTTCTTCGGGGATGATTCACTCTTTCCATCTACATCATCATTTCTTAGTGTCTTTTGTCCGATAGTCTTTTTTGACCTGTTCTATACATTATATCTGGGAGCCGCGATAGCTCAGTGGTTAGTGAACTGGACTGCAAAGGACAAGGGTAGGGTTCGATCCCAACTGACGGCTTCCAGGTTCACCCAGCCTTAAATGGGTACCGGTTTTTTTTCTGGGAAAGTAAAGCGGGGCGGGCGTAATACCAATCACCTTACCCCAAAAATCATGTGCTGAAGGTCTGTAAAATGTATGGTCACTAACACCATATTCCCTATACGCCACTTGGCGTAACGGGGGCTCTATACTTTACTTATTATACATTATATCTCATACTTGGTTAGTGTCACCCTAGAAGAAATCCACTAATAACAGACGGACGTTGGAGATCTCGTTATAAATCCCAAAACTCGTTCATAAACTGTCAGACAACAGACTCTAGGGAAATTGTACGAGAGTTTGTCAAAGATTATCAAGATGTTGTTGTTATTGTTATGGAAGGCCCCGGTAGCACTGCAAACGAATCAAAATCCATAATGATCCAGATGCAAAACGTCATAAGTTGTGACCATCATCTTCGTCGACTTTGAATCAAAATGCGAAGTGATATTTAGCGGCAGTTAAAGCTGACAATAATATTTTTACTTTAATAACCTATAAACAAATGACGGAATTTAGTGAATATTATGATTTATAATTCGGCTGACCGTAAATACCGTTTGGAACGAGAGAGGAGTCTTCTTTATATATATATATATATATATATATATATATATATATATATATATATATATATATATATATATATATATATATATAAAACCGCCACGTCGTTTTAATAAAATAAATACAATTTGTGTCCCGTTTTTAGTAAAACACCATTTGCATTTCATACATTTATTTATTAGTTAACATATGTTGTTTAAAGTTTATGTCTGTTTTGTTGTTGTTAATTTTAAAAAAACAGTACCCCCGTCACGCCAAGTGGCGTATAGGAAATAAGGTGTTAGTGACCATACATTTTACAGACCGTCAGCACATGATTTTTGGGGTATTGTGGTCGGTATTACGCCCGTGCCGCTTTACTTTCCTAGAAAAAATCCTGTACCCATTAAAGGCTGTGTGAATCTGGAAGCCGTCGGTTGGGATCGAACCCTACCTCTTGTCTTTGTAGTCCAGTTCACTAACCACTGAGCTATCGCGGCTACCGTTGTTGTTAATAGTTGTGGTCTAATTCTTTTTAGAAAGTTAATGAAAAAAGAAGAGTCTTTTGACGCCACCTGGCTGGCATATAGGGAATATCGTGTTAGTCATATATAAAGTATATATAATATTTTTATATTAATAATATTTTTAAAAAACAAAAACAAATACTCGGCACATTATTTTTGGGTACTGTGGCCGGTAAAACGCCAAGACCATATTTTTTTTCCCGTAAAAAATACAGTACCCACCCATTTAAAGCTGGGTGAACCTGGAAGCCGTCGATCAGGATCTAACCTCTTGTCCTTCTTTTTAGTACAGTTAATGTTTTATGAGAGGATGTTGAAAGATCTAAACTTGCAGTTGAAGATTATTTCATGGGAGAAATATTCGTGGTACGATCGTGATGAAATATAGTCCACCATCGAACGGCTTCTTAAACTTGTGTATGGGCTCTGTCACTGAAGAATAATAACCTTAATAATATGGTTATGTTATTAGGATGATTTTAATCGACGTGTTTTTTATGAATAAAGAATATTACAAAACCTATCCAGTCCCGTTTTTGCCATTCCAATGTCCCGTTTTTCTATTCCAATGTCCCGTTTTTGTCCCAAGTATGGCCAGTCTAGTCACACCCTGCCTCTGTTTGGCTTAGGAAGTCTCAAGGTCGGGTTATCACTGTGATCTTATCGTTAGACTGCGTTTATCGGAACTGTTTTCTCATTGATCGCCCTTAAAAGAACGTTAATGTGGCACAGATGTTGTGCTTTGAAGTTTACAGCAAACTGCGATATTTGCGTCGTCTGACCCACGTGTCTGTCTTTAGTCATTTCGGGTTGCCATTTCACCTCGATCCCTATTATTTTGACAGGTTAATCCAAGTGCACCGCTGCAAGCTGGACTCGGATCTTTATCAATTGTTACCTCTGATCCTGATGCAGAAAGTCAACTATGATTTGCTGACCGTTTTCAGCCCAGTCGCTGGTAGGAGCCTTGGCCCGCACTCTTCTCTGCATTAAAAATGCCATTCTTCCTCTCATCTTATATGTCCCCAAAAAAGTGCTCACACTGAACAAACGGTCTGTTATGTAAATTTGGGTAAATAGTAAGGGCTCTACAAGGCATGTTTGTAAGAGGCGATTAAAGAGAATTGGGCGTGGAACTGGCTCTCCTGTACTGTAAACAAAATAAGCCGCAAAAATTTCACAATAAAAAGTTGGAAAAACGGCAGGACAAAATCACTAACATAGAATTATGGGATAGTACTAGTCAAATAGCAGTGGGTAAAGGGATACAAGGAAGATAAATAATGGCGCTGGATAGGACACACACTGCGGAAGCCAACTGACAGTATTACATAATAGGCCCTTTTTGGAATCCCCAAGGTAAAAGACCAAACATTCTTGGAGAAGACTGATGGAAACAGAGTTGAAGATGATGGTGAAATCATCCATCCATCAATCCATCCGTCCGTCCGCCCGCCCGCCAGCCCGCCCGTCCGTCCGTCCATCCGTCCGTCCGCCCGCCCGCCAGCCCGCCCGTCCGTCCGTCCGTCCGCCCGTTCGTTCGCCCGCCCGCCCGTCCGTCCGTCCGTCCGTCCGTCCGTCCGCCCGTCCGTCCACCTACCTACCTACCTACCTACCTATCTATCTATCTATCTATCTATCTATCTATCTATCTATCTATCTATCTATCTATCTATCTATCTATCTATCTATCTATCTATCTATCTATCTATCTATCTATCTATCTATCTATCTATCTATCTATCTATCTATCGTTCACCTGAAGTATTGTCTTTATCTGCAATATCGTTTCCTGTATAAATGTTACTTTCTTTTGTAGTTCATGCAGTGGCCCATATAGTTTTGTCTGTAGCGTTGTATCTATGGGCCAGAGGATTTTCCTCAGTCTACTATATTCAGTACAGTCATGAAGTATGTGTTCAACATGTCTACACGCACATGTAGCTGAGGTGCCAAACTTGAATTTTGTATACATGTGATTATGAAGCCTGGATCATGATCTGGCATCTGTCAAAAACACTACAGGCTGTGGGCTAAGATTACACTTCAGCAGTTTTTCTATTGCCAACTTTATTTCTTGGATGATGGGAAAGACATGGATCTTAAAAGAATGGCAAGAAACAGAACGGCTTGCGAAAGTATTTGCAGAAGACCTATGCTCCACAAGGAGTGGAAAGGTGGAAGATGAAGATGATGAAGATGATGAAGATGATGAAGATGATGAAGATGATGAAGATGATGAAGATGATGAAGATGATGAAGATGCAAGAGCCTTCCGCTGACCGTGACGTCACTTATCACATTTTATTTGACCGGTGATGGAAAATGTAAAAAGAAATAAACAAAAGATAAGAATCGCAAAAAACTAATGTTAACAAAAAGAAAACATACAACTACATCAAAGCAGATAACAAAATAACTAAAATTACTAACTGTATAATGCTCTGTGTGCTCAACATTCATGTATTGTGCAGAAAAAAAGGACATTAAATAAGAAAGCACAGGAGAAACTGCAGCCCTTGAAATGTGGATTTATAGAAAAGTGGGAAAAATTGTGCTGAGGAAAGACATGACAATCATTGAAGTTATGAATCAACTGAAAATGAAATCAAGAACTAATTAACACAATTCATAAAAAGACAACTGAAATTTTTACGGACATAGGAAGAGACACAATAACCTAGTAAAAGTCATCTCGGAAGGTAAGGTACAAGGTAGAAGAGGCAGAGGCAGACCAAGACTAGAGTGGAATGATGACATCAAAAGTTGAACAGGTGAACCTATGACAACGTGCACTATCAAGGCAAGTAAATGTAAGTAAACTTGCTAAGCATGTAAGGAATATGGTGGTTAGTAACCATATTTTTCTATGACCACCGCACATTTTTGAGTGATGTGGTCGGTATCACGCCAAGCCGCCTTGACTTCCCAGAAGAGTCCATGGAGCCCATTTTTAGAGGTTAAGTGAACCCCGGAGCCTTGTCGGTTCGAAAAAATGGGGGATCGAACCCGTACTCTTCTGATCAGGAAGCGAGCACTCTAATCACTCAGCCACCGAGACCACCGTCAAGACAAGAGACAGTAGAATAGCGCCCCATGATAGCCACCCTTCAATTTGGAGACGGCACCCATACAATTATTACAGTCAAACTATACCTCACTGTGGCTAACTTACTGGTAACAGTCAAACCTGTATGATACAGACAGTGTTATCATCATCATCATAGAGTAATGTCTCCGCATGGAAGGTTGATTACCATGGAGCGTCATTCCTCTGTCTCTTGCTTTGATGGTGCAGATTGTCATAGGTTGACTTGTCCATCTTTTGATGTTACTCGTCCATGTTAGTCTTGGTCTGTCTATGCTTCTTTTACCTTGTATTTTCCCTTCCAAGATTACTTTTAGTAGTCTGCTGTGTATTTCAACAGTATTATATTATTTCTTTATTAGAACACTCATCATCATCATCATGTACCCTGCCGGTTGGCGTAGGCGATCATGTCCCTCCACAATCTTCTATCTACAGTGCATCGTATCAGTTCTGTTGTTGACTGTTTTCCATGCCATGACACCAAGCTATCCAGTATTTTCTCTTTGTCGTCCGCGATCTCTCTTTCCTTTTATTTTGCCAGAACAAGAATTAGTGTTATTAGAACACTGTAATGGCAAATTTGCTCGTTTTATATATATAAATGGGGGATCGATAAAATAAAATATAACAAAGAGAACTCTACACCCATTGATATAAAAAGAGGAGTAAGACAGGGATGCATCCTATCACCAAGCTTGTTCAATCTATACACTGAGCAAATCTTTAAAAACATCATAGAGATGACAGGCCTGCAAATTAATGGAAAGATAATCAATAACCTAAGATATGCTGATGATACTGTACTACTAGCAGAAAATCCTAAAGATCTACAACAATTACTTAATGAAATAAACATGACAAGCACAAAATATGGACTAGATATGAATATCAAAAAGACTAAAACTACGATCGTAAACAAAGAAAATATTCAAAAGCCACAAATGGATATCAAAATTGAAGGAATAGACCTGGAGAAAGTTCAGAGCTACAACTACCTTGGGAATACTATAACCAGTGATGGAAAATGTACAACTGAAATGAACAAAAGGATAGGAATGGCAAAAAGTAATTTTAATGCCATGAAGAACATACTAACATAAAAACAAATAACACCAGGGCTAAAACTAAGAATAGCAAAATGTTACATCTTCTCAATATTCCTATATGGTGCAGAAACATGGACATTAGACAAGAAAACAGAACAGAGAATTGAAGCCTTTGAAATGCGGATATATAGAAGAATAGGTAGAATTGGATGGAAGGAAAAGAAAACAAACGAAGACTTAAAACAACTAAAAATGGAAAGATAACTACTAAACACAATTCAAACAAGACAAATGCGATTTTTGGGCCATGTTAAAAGACACAACAGCCTACTAAAATTAATCCTGGAGGGGAAAATACAAGGTAAAAGAGGCAGAGGCCAAGACTAACATGGACGATTAACATCAAAAGATCAGCCTATGACAACCTGAACCATCAAAGCAAGAGACAGAGCAGAATGGCGCTCCATGGTAGCCAACCTTCGTTGCGGAGACGGCACTTGATGATGATGATATATAAAATGGATACGCGATACATTATTTCAAAAATTTCAACTCAAGAGAGCTAATATAACAAAACATATAGTAGCCTCCGTCAGTCATAGTTGACTATAGTAGCCTCCGTCAGTCATAGTTGACTATAGTAGCCTCCGTCAGTCATAGTTGACTATAGTAGCCTCCGTCAGTCATAGTTGACTATAGTAGCCTTCGTCAGTCATAGTTGACTATAGTAGCCTCCGTCAGTCATAGATGACTATGGTAGCCTCCGTCAGTCATAGATTACTATAGTAGCCTCCGTCAGTCATAGATGACTATAGTAGCCTCCGTCAGTCATAGATGACTATAGTAGCCTCCGTCAGTCATAGATGACTATAGTAGCCTCCGTCAATCATAGATGGCTATAGTAGCCTCCGTCAGTCATAGTTGACTATAGTAGCCTCCGTCAGTCATAGATGACTATAGTAGCCTCCGTCAGTCATAGATGACTATAGTAGCCTCCGTCAGTCATAGATGACTATAGTAGCCTCCGTCAGTCATAGATGGCTATAGTAGCCTCCGTCAGTCATAGTTGACTATAGTAGCCTCCGTCAGTCATAGATGACTATAGTAGCCTCCGTCAGTCATAGTTGACTATAGTAGCCTCCGTCAGTCATAGATGACTATGGATTTTGCAGAACCTCTAGAATATATATATTTGTTTAAATGTTCATTCACTGTATATTCTCTTATTCTATGAATATCACCATTGATTGGATCATTGCTTGTGTTAGAGCTCTAGATTGTGGGCTGCACCTATGTCTTCAAAGGCTAAAGGTTTTATACCAAAACGTACAAGCAATAACAGCAAAATTATATCTCAACTCGTCTCTTTTGTTTTATCATATAATAATTATTTAAATGATCTTATTTCACCATATTGATTTCATTTGCTATTATTTCAATTTTATAGAAACCCTGCATTTGTACATTTTGTTTTATTTTTTATTTTTATTTCATTTTATTTTTTTTGGTGGGGGGCCTCGGTAGCCTAGTTGGGAAAACCACTCTACTGGGCTATCGACGTTCGGACAACCTGTGTTCGATACCCGCTGGAAGCAGTGTGAATTGTACTCGTGGTTGGAAAAAAAAATACCCCCATGGTCGACTCAGCCGTTGGCAGAAATGGGTACCAGGGTATTTCTCTGGAAAGGTGAGGAATTCGCCCCGATCCATGAGTTTCGATGCTTGAAGCGACACTATCGAGAATTCTCCGAACACTTCTGGATATACGGCCGAGCACATATGAGTGAAAACTCGCGTGCTAAGACGCCGGTTCAAGTCTCGTACTTTACCTTTACCTTACCTTGCACATTTCTTCGTTAGTACATCACAAGTCGTCCTGAAGGAAGAACTAAACACGCCAAAGTATCATGTATTCTTTTTTTTTCATTGACATGCTATCACATTATACGATCTATGCATTAAATATGATCTCTTAGAGGCATGTTGATCCTCGTGGTGTATAACTTTGCTAGCATTTTTTGCTGAAGTGTAAATGCTTTAAGCCATTAAGACAGCTTCAAACAGTTAATGTTTCATGTAATCTGTATCTGTGTCTATTGATCTGTCATTAATTGAAAAACAATCGATGTGTAGGTTTATACAGCTTTATATAAGTTTAAAAATTTGAAAATATTTATTTAACACTTTCGGTATAGATATGAACAAAAATCATGGACTTCCGTCTCCAAGATGGCAGATCTAGTCCACGTCCTCTTGATCGCTGCAGAAAGTGCACCCAGGGTCTGATTAATTTCGGATCTCCGTTGCACTTTTCTGCGTTAAAGTCAAAATGATGATATACTTAATACATCTGTTTCGCTAAAGCGAGATCGTAGGCCGACAACAGTCCGTTTTTGACAAATCAAGTGTTGTGAATGAGACCTTCCACCGTCTAGATTTGATCTGCGCATTACGTCACATTGGTGCTGTTCATGACCGTTGTTGGAATTCTTTGACGCAAGTTATTTCCATGTTACACATTAATGTAAACTACTTCGTCAGCCCCAGTTTTGTCTCTTTGTGGAATTTGCTTCGTGTTTTGTTCGTCGTAGGCTGCTTACACTAGAGTAATCAGACAGTTAATCTAAATGGAGCGAGATTGTGTGTTCGGCGATATTGTTGTGTGCTACGTCATCGTAATCGTTCCCTAAACCGGCCGTGCTCAAATACGGTCTGCTGTTTGATATGCGGCGGGGTCAGTTAGAGGATGTGCATGAAAAGTGTTCCTTGTTGCAGTTTCCTCATATTACAATTCGCATATCTGTGTTAGTCACCTCTAGTGACTCGGGCAGATGGTGCTCCTAAACCTGGGAGGACCGACCATCTAAGGGCAGAATCCACCTACAGAAAAGATCATCTGCTGCCTTGCAGGAAGATTGGGGACAATCAAAGGCTAAGGAAAACAAACCTGAACAAAATGCTGGCTGAAATCGGATGCATTGGGCCACTGGCGCAGAACACAGTGCAACATTTTAACAAGTATTCAAGCGGAGTGGATCTAACAGGCTTAAACAGACAGCTGTCTTCGTGTGAGAGTCTGGAGTCCTACTCTGATTGAGTCCTGATCGCAGAGAGAGAGAGAGAGAGAGAGAGAGAGAGAGAGAGAGAGAGAGAAATCATGAACGTATTTTTATGATACGCTATGCTGCGTTACTTTTCGTAACCTTCATTTTTGTTACACTGCCTTATGCAACTTTATGTTAAACGTTAACTTACGTCATGGAAGGCAGCGCTATGCTTTTGTGGTATTATTCGGTCTAATTTAATGTAACCTGACTTGATCTGAACCTATCTTTTTTATAAACAGTTTTACTGAGATGATGGGAATACAGGTAATACAGGAGCAGTCACCACAGCGAGCGCTTGTTATGGTGCCTCCTTCATCGCTGATAGAAAGGGGGGAGAGAGAGAGAGAGAGAGAGAGAGAGAGAGAGAGAGAGAGAGAGACAAATACAGACGTAGAGTTTAGGAGAAAATTAAAGTTGTTAAAGTATAGTTCACAGCAAAATAGGCCAAGAGTAGATGACCAGACAGTGTGGGTGGACAGACAAGTAAACGAGATCAATAAGGATTGACCACCGGAACGTTTGAGCGTAGATAATACAAGAAATAAGTTAAGATATGTTAACAGGTGGGTCGCTAGGAGTGGACATTATATAAAAACGAGTATCTCATCCCTCAAATTAAAAAGAGAGAAGCAGACAGATCGAAACACAACATAGAGCAGAGACAGGGATCGCTTAGAAGACCCCATCAGACAGGCTGTCAATATGCTCAGAGACACACCGTCAACAACTAGTGTAGATGAATACGATTTTAGAGCAAATGTGGGAAGCGCACAGGACTTCGACAACCATGAGTTCACGTCACTTCTTCGGATGAAAGAGATGGGAGTTAAAGTAGGCACAGCCAGAAACGAGCAACTTAGTGGGCGTGTAAGAAGACTTATCAACCAACAGAGAACTGGAGTCGTCAGTCACTGGACACTGCGGGACCTGATGAGGAGTTCTGAGCACCTATGGACATGTTTGGAGTGCAATAATGATAACCCGCAAATAACTCAATAACTCAATTAGATCAAAACCAATGTTAGATCTAAGTTAGAGAAGCATATGATCCACAACAGGACTTTGTGTGAACATTCTAGTTAGAGCTAGAGTAGACATGAGCAGGATAGCTGTGCAGTGTAATGTGTTTCGAGAAATGGAAGGTTTCAAGTGGTCGTGAAGACTGCCAGGTGATATTGACTTAAAATGAATAAGGTTGTGCTAGAAAGATAATCATGCAATTATATCTATGTCAATTGTGTCCATGATGCTGTAAACGAGAAACGTTTACAAATACGTGATGGTGGTATTGAAGACCTTAGGCGGTTGTATCAGCATGGAATGCATAGGTGTTACGTATCAGAGCGAGCGGACGTCGGAATGTGTTAAATGTATGTTAATGCTAATGAGACGGTCTGAAGAGTAATAGATCAAGACATGATGAAAAAGTTGAATGCACATGAAAGACATATTGAGAAACATAAGAAACATAACAAGTTACAATAATATATAATAATATATAATAATATATAATAATATATAATAATATATAATAGATACACAAGCCCCAGCGTCAAATGTTTCACACACACACACACACAGAGAGAGAGAGAGAGAGAGAGAGAGAGAGAGAGAGATAGAATCATTGATTCTACCAGGAATCAAACTCACTCCACTTAGCAAACGATTATTGAATCCATTTGACCATCTGATCGTAACAGTTGAGAATGGCATTTATAAAAAAAAAAAAAGAAAGGAAATGGTTGAGTGCTACATGGTGACATGGAGATCTAGTACCGGTCAGCCAGCAGGGACTGTGACCCATAGCTAACCAAAACATCACTTCGACTTTTTCTTCATACCCTAACCCCGGGAGTCGCTGGGACACCACTATCAAACTTCGTTAACCTTCTCCACTTCTCTCTATCTTCAGCCGTTCATCGCGACTCCGCAAAGCTGAAGCATGTCCATTCTTGTGTTATCTTTTCATCTCAATCACTGCCTATCATTCCACCTCGTTCCTTTCACAGTTCTCGTCAGGCCAAACAAGTGACTACACCATTTCATTTTGCGTTTCTTATCAATAGTTAAAAAATCATCACGCGCTCTGATCGCTTGTTCTATCCTTTTGATGACATTTTTTTCATGTGTGAGACAATCTAAGTAAGAGACGTCTAAAACCTTGCAAATACATAGTTTGTAGATAGGAAGGTAAGTAAGTTTGTAGATAGGTAGACAAGTAAGTTTGTAGTTAAGAAGGTAAGTAAGTTTGTAGATAGGTAGATAAGTAAGTTTGTAGATAAGTAAAGTAAAGTAAAGTACCCCCGTCACGCCAAGTGGCGTATAGGGAAATATGGTGTTAGTGACTAGATATTTTACAGACCTTCAGCACATGATTTTTGGGGTAATGTGGTCAGTATTACGCCCGTGCTGCTTTACTTTCCCAGAAAAAAATCCGGTACCCATTTAAGGCTGGGTGAACCCAGAAGCCGTCGGTTGGGATCGAACCCTACCCCTTGTCCGTGGTAGTCCAGTTCACTAACCACTGAGCTATCGCGGCTCCCTAAGTTTGTAGATAGGTAGACAAGTAAGTTTATAGATAGAAAGGTAAGTAAGTTTGTAGATAGGTAGACAAGTAAGTTTGTATATTGGCAGGGTAGTATGTTTGTAGATAGGTAGGCAAGTACGTTTGTAGATATGCAGGGTAGTATGTTTGTAGATATGTAGGCAAGTATGTTTTTTGATAAGGAAGCAAGTAAGTTTGTAGATAGGTAGACAAGTAAGTTTGTAGATAGGTAGGTAAGTAAGTTTGCAGATAGAAAGGCAAGTAAGTTTGTAGATAGGTAGACAAGTAAGTTTGTAGATAGGTAGGTAAATAAGTTTGTAGATAGTTAGGCAAGTAAATTTGTTGATAGGTAAGCAATTAAGTTTGTAGATAGGTAGGCAAGTAAGTTTGTAGATAGGTAGGTAAGTAAGTTTGTAGATAGGTAGGCAAGTAAGTTTGTAGATAGGTAGGTAAGTAAGTTTGTAGATAGGTAGGCAAGTAAGTTTGTAGATAGGTAGGCAAGTAAGTTTGTAGATAGGTAGGTAAGTAAGTTTGTAGATAGGTAGGCAAGTAAATTTGTTGATAGGTAGACAAGTAAGTGTGTAGATAGGTAGTCAAGTAAGTATGTAGATAGGTAGGCAAGTACGTTTTTAGATAGTCAGGGTAGTATGTTTGTAGATAGGTAGTCAGGTAAGTTTGTAGATAAGTAGGTAAGTATGCGGATAAGTGAGTAGACAGACAGAGCGTTACATTGGTTTATTGGTAAGTAGAAAGTCACACATATCTGTAGATGGATAATTAAGTAGGTAGGTTGATATGTAATGCAGCTGGGTTATTAGGTAGAAGTATCGCTAAGTAATTAAGTAAATAGCCCGGAAATGTGGTAGATAAGCAACCATTAGAATCCACATATGTATTAAAAATACTTTGTAATGTGTTATACAACTCACCGCTTTATCGTACCCTCAATGTCATTGGCTCCGTTGTAAGCAGTGAAAATCTTGACCAGTTCAAAGTTGGTCTTCAGTGGAAACTCTTGCCCCGTCAAAGTCATAAAATATTTCCACTTTGGATACCTCCACAATTCTTCCATGCATTGAAGCTCAGGCTCCAGCACACTAAACCAACCCCATTGGACGTCTATCCTTCTACTAGTCAAGAACACGTTAGGGAAGCACTTAGCGATACTGGACACTGCTTTGTAGAAGACATCAGAAGACTTACTGTCCACGTGGATACAGTAGTAGTTTTGTGGTCGGTAGATGGCTTTCAGAAGTCTTTCTACCATTTCAACCTCTTTAAAGGTAAGCATTGAGAAGGCTATTGGGAAGTTTTCTTCCTCTTTACTCAGAGGTGACATAATGTATCCTCTGGTAGACTGGAAGGATTTACAATCAACTGTCAGTTTCAGATATTCCTCATCTGTTATAGGCACTGAGGCGTTCATTGCTACTGCTCGAGCACTCGATGTAGCGTTTGGTAAGTCGTCAAATAATTCTTGGCAGTTAATATTTTTTACTTTATTCTTGATGGCAATCTCTTTCAAGATTTCAGATTCCTTGGAAGACGATGTTGTGCTGTGGTACACTTTTAGCGCGTGAGGTTCCGCGGATGTTACTGTGGAGTTTTGTGGGAGTGGTGTTGTTACTATAGCTTCACTCAATGATCTGTGATTCTGGAGGATGTCGGTGCTTGTGTACATAGCTGGTGCCAGCACTATCTGGGGCATATGGAAACAAACGAGGCAAAGAACGACACAAGCAACTATTATTGCTGCTAGACAGCGAGATGTTGTGCACTTGGTGAGAACCTTCATTTTTATCCAAATCAGGTATCCCCTGCTATTTTGTCCACAACCTGCAAGAGAAAAATCACAAAGACAGTGTTAGCTGCTACCTACTATTTGTATCTTCTCATGTATCTGTTTAGATCTTGAAATAATGACCACATAGGAGAAACAAGTCCCACCATTATGCAACATAAAAATAAGCGAGACAAGCCTGAACACAAAAATGCAGAGCGCCAAATACTTGGGTACAATAACATCAAATGGAAGATGCACAACATAAATATTTCTTTTAAAAAATGAAAAGAAAAAGCCAATGCAGCACTTTAAAAAAATAATAAACATCTTGTGCAACAATTCTTTGTCAACAGAAGTGAAAAAGAGAAGTGCTATATATATATATATATATATATATATATATATATATATATATAAGACACAGAATACAGGTGTCGCACATGATTACACGTGATTCAAATAAAGGCCGGGCCAACGTTCAGCAATCGTTATTATTCTCGCTCAGACACGTTGTTGTGCTCTCAGTACTGGATTATGGTTTGGGTTTGCTCTCTCTCTCGCTCTATCTCTCTCTCTCTCTCTGTCTCGTCAACTCAGATCGCAAGGTTGGACAGGGTTCAGAATGAGGGCATACCGGAAGTTCTCGGATGCACCAGAGATACACCTGTCCGTTTAATGAGGTACTCACTTAACTTACCGAGCATTAGAGTGCGACATTGATCTGCTTAGGTCCGAGCTTATTTGAATGTGGTAAGAGACATAATATACAACTACAAAAATAACTTCACGAGAAGAGGAAAGTTGGAATACTTGGTTACAACTAGAAAATAAAAAGAAAGAGAGATCGCGGACGACAAAGAGAGAAAATACTGGATAGCTTGGTGTCATGGCATGGAAAACAGTCAACAACAGAACTGATACGATGCACTGTAGATAGAAGATTGTGGAAGGACATGATCGCATACACCAACTTGTATGGGACATGATGATGATAATGATGATGATGAAGGGACATAAATCATCCCTTGCATTCAGAATTGGGTGCTACCTTGTGCAGGCGCCTCAGGCGTTGCAAATCCTGGATGGCCGAGGCGGAAGAGTCCAAAGTAGATGCGATCTGAATGACGTTATGGCTGGCAAGGATTGGATAGAAGAGGCTAACACGCTGGCAGCTCGGACACTGAGTGTGGCCTTGCTCTGGACAAAGAGGAAACCGCCAAATTTGTTCTTCATTCCTTAAGAAAAGACGAGGAAAATGGCGAGGTAATGATGTATACATTGAAATACTGAGGGAGCCTAAATATAGAAAAGGGGTCTGGTCGATCCGGAGTGCTTAGTGGGGTAAGCAGGTGTATCTAAAATAAATACTTTGTGGGAACAGCCAGTTTGCATTCGCCTGGAGGAATGCTGGGACGGGCGATGGAGCCGGCATGCCGATGCTCCGACTGCAATGAAACACAAGCAACTTTTTTCAGTATTCACTTGAAAACTACTTCACTTCATCATCCGTCCTTAACATAACGTAATAATGATAGAAAAAGTATTGCGTTGTGGTTTACAGTAAGCTGCAATATCTGAAACTTTCGGCCCAAAATATCCGACTTAAAAAAGGCATGTCTGGATGTTGCTTTACCTTCACTCTTCAACTTCTATCTAATCAGTAGTCAAGACGTTATTCTCTATCACGGTCCGCAAAGGGAAGGTTTATTAGGATCTTGCTCAGTTCTGGTTCACTGCTCCTCATTTACGGATTCGTCGCGGATTACTTTCTGCTAAGTTTTGTTTAGGTGTCTTGAGCCAATTTCTTTTTTAGATGAAAAGTAAAGAGCCTAGTCACGTCACGTGGCGTATAGGGAATATTATGTTAGTGCTTATGTTTTTATAGACCTTGGCCCATTATTTCTGGGGTAATGAGGTCAGTATTACGCCTGTGCCCCTTTCTTCTTATTAATCTTCTTAACTCCGGTAGGAGCATAGGGCACTCACAAGAGATTTCCACCCAGTCCGGTCTGAAGCAAGTATGGACAAATCTTGTCAGGACCTGCCAGCCTTTTACATTTGATCATGTCGCCACGACCCCAATGATTTGCCACTTCTGAATTTGCTAGATGGTCTTCATGTTAATGCTAGTTACTGTTGCCTGGTTCGTTCCATTAGTAGAACGCGGCCAACCATATCCAACGCCCTTTTTCACTTTTTGATTCTTCTTCTTCTACCTTTTAGCTCCCAGTGGAGCATAGGTCTTCAACAAACACTTTACAAGTCGTTCTGTTTTTTGCAATTCTTTTAAGATCATTCTATGTCTTCCCCATCATCTTCATCTCTGCTTCGATCTGTCTTCTCCAAGAATTCCTTGGTCTTCCTCTTTGTCTTTTCCCCTGGGGATTCAAAAAAGGGCCTGTTGTGTAATACTCTCAGTTGGTTTCCGTAGTGTGTGTCCTATCCATCGCCATCGTCTTCGCTGTATCTCTTTATCCATTGGTATTTGACCGGTACATTTCCATAATTCCACGTTAGCGACTTTGTCCTGCCATTTCCATCCCTTTATTCTGCGCAAGCATCCATTAATGAAAGTCTGTATCTTCGTGATTGTCAATTTTGTTATTCTCCATGTTTCACAGCCATATAATAGGACTGACTTAACATTTGAGTTGAAAATTTTAATTTTTGTATTTAGCCTAATTTCTTTGGATTTCCATATGTTTCCCAGTGCAATGAAAGCTCCCCTTGCTTTTGATATCCTTATTTTGTTATCATTATCTGTTCCTCCCTCTTTATCTATATTACTGCCAAGATATATGTAAGATTGTACGTCTAGTAGAGGTATTTCTCCTAGTTTTATTTGGTTATTGCCAACTGCATTAATTCTCATAATGTTGGTCTTATCTCTATTAATCACTTTTTGATTGATGTTTTTAAATGTCTGATCTTCTGGTTTCTGGAAAATCATGGTTTAGGAAAAAGAAATGACAGAGGAGAAAGATTAATACAATTCTGTGAAGAAAACAGACTGATAATATGTAACACCTACTTTGAGCAAGAGAAAAGGAACTATACACATAGAAAAGCCCTGGAGATAAGAAGAGGAATCAAATAGATTACATAATGATAAAAAAAAAAGGTTCTGTAACAGCGTAAAGAAAGCCAAAACCTAGCCAAGAACAGATATTAACTCAGATCACAATCCTGTAATGATTAAAATGAAAATCAAAATAAAGAGAAACAAGCAAGAGTCTAATTCATCAACAATACCACTAGATATAACAGCTCTAAATCATAAATATATTAAAGATACTTATACAACACAAGTAAAGAACACATATCAGAAGCTGCTAGAAGAAGGAATTGAGCAATACAGACAAGAAAATCCTGATGAAAAAGTCACAACCAAATGGCAGTGCATAAAGAAAAGCATACAAGAAACCTGCGACACCTTACTCAAAAAATAAAAGAACAAAAAACAAAACTGGATAACTAATACCATCTTAGAAAAAATGAAAGAAAGGAGACAAGCGAAGAACACTGCCCAATGCAATAAAATAGATAATGAGATACGCAAAATGTGCAAAAAGGCAAAAGAAGACTGGCTCAGATAAAAATGTATAGAAATAGAAACTATGGAAAGCAAATAAGACTTAAGAGGAATTCACACAGAAATAAAGAGAATGACTAATACAAATTTAAAAAGCCACAGAAAGTGGATGCATTGAAAACAAAGAAGGAAAAATGTTAACAGACAATAAAGATATAATAGATAATTGGCAGGAATATATAACAGAACTATTTCATGATCAAAGGGACAAGAAACCAATTATAAAACATCAGGCTATAAAATTTTAGTTGGAAAAAAGCTATACAAACAATGAAAAAAGGAAAAGCAGCAGGACCTGACATCATACACATAGAGATGATACAGGCACTAGAAGATTTTGGTATTGAAGTAATTACAGACAAATGCAACGACACATACCAAATGAACTAAAAACATCAACTTTCATTGCATTGCCTAAAAGGAATGGTGAAGTTGAATGCAGTGACTTTAGAACAATAAGCCTAATGAGCCATGTTACAAAAATCTTGCTAAAAGTTATACAAGGAAGGATTCAGAATAAAATCAATGCTGAATTAGATGAGCAACAATTTGGATTTAGGTAAAATAGCGGAACAAAAGAAGCCATATTCTGCATGAGAACATTAATCGAAAAGTACACATAGGTAAACAAACCAATATATGTCTGCTTCAAGTTCATAAACTACACCAAAGGTTTTGATAGAATACACCACAACAACTTATAGAATGCCGAAAAGAGATACATCTAGATAACATGGGCATACGACTAATATGTAAACTATATTGGGAGAAAACAGCAATAATAAAATATAACAAAGAGAACTCTACACCCATTGATATAAAAAGAGGAGTAAGACAGGGATGCATCCTATCACCAAGCTTGTTCAAACTCTGAGCAAATCTTTAAAAACATCATAGAGATGCCAGGCCTACAAATTAATGGAAAGATAACCATTAACCTAAGATGACCACTGAGCTATCGCGACTCCTAACTTTCTTGTTACTTTTGTTATTTATCCTCATAATTTTAGTTTTCTCTGCAGTTATTATCAGCCTTGCTGCGTTAGAGCAAACAGATTTACTGTTATCTGTTTTATCTTGTATGTTTTGGTGACAGTGGGTTAAAGCAATCCAACATCGTCTGCAAAGTCTGTATCTTCAGAACGTCCGGGGAGACCCCATGTAATTCCTCTTTTCTGTCGCCAACAACCATTCGGATATTGGGTAGGTTTAACTTTTAAAGCGTTTTCTACTTACTAATGTTTTATGGAGGAATATACAATACAATAAGGAGTCGCGAAAGCTCAATGGTTAGAGAGCTGGACTAAAAAGGACAAAAGGTAAGGTTCGATCCCAACTGACGGCTGGGTGTTCACCCAGCCTTAAATGGGTACGGATTTTTTTTCTGGGAAAGTAAAGCGGCACGGGCGTAATACCGACCACATTACCCCAAAAAGCATGTGCTGAAGGTCTGTAAAATTTATGGTCACTAACACCAATTTCCCTATATGCCCATGACTGGGGCTTTTTACTTTCTACTATAAAATACGAAGTACACAATAAACATACCATGGTGTTGAGCAGCTTGACTGACAGAAAGACAAGATAGCAGCTATACCCACGGACCCGCAGAGTATTTCATGTTTTGTTATATTTGATGTGCTTCATCATCATTGAGTGACGTCTCCGCATCGAAGGTTGGCTACCATGGAGTGCCATTCCGCTGTCTCTTTCTGTGATGGTGCAGGTTGTCACAGGCTGACTTGTCCATCTTTTGATGTTACTCCGTGGTCTGTCTGGGAGCCGCGATAGCTCAGTGGTTAGTGAACTGGACTACAAAGGACAAGGGGTAGGGTTCGATCCCAACCGACAGTTTCCGGGTTTACCCAGCCTTAAATGGGTACCGGATTTTTCTGGGAAAGTAAAGCGGCGCGGGCGTAATGCCGACCACATTACCCCAAAAATCATGTGCCGAAGGTCTGCAAAATTTATGGTAACAAACACCATATTCCCTATACGCCACTTGGCGTGACGGGAGTACTTTACTTTTTTTTACCATAGTCTGTCTCTGCCTCTACTACCATGTATTTTCTCTTCCAATATTACTTTTAGTAGTCTTTTAACATGTCCCAAAAATCTTATTTGTCTTTGTTTAAATTGCGTTTAGTTCTCTTTTCATTTTCATTTTTAATGACTTTATCGTTTGCTTTCTTTTCTTCCATCCAATTCTACCTATTCTTCTAAAAATCTGCATTTCAAAGACTTCAATTTTCTGTTCTGTTTTCTTGTCTAATGTCCATGTTTCTGCACAATACATGAATGTTGAGAAGTTATAACATTTTGTTATTCTTAGTTTTAGCTCTGGTGTTATTTGTTTTGATGTTAGTATGTTCTTCATGACATTAAAATTACTTTTTGCCATTCCTATTCTTTTGTTTATTTCAGTTTTACATTTTCCATCACTGGTTATGGTATGCCCAAGGTAGTTGTAACTCTGAGCTGTCTCCAGGTCTATTCCTTCAATTTTGATATCCACTTTTAGGTTTTGAGTAATATCTTTGTTTATGATCATAGTTTTAGTCTTTTTATATTCATATCTAATCCATATTTTGTGCTTGTAATGTTTATTTCCTTAAGTAATTGTTGTAGATCTTTAGGATTTTCTACTGACCAACGGCACAATCTCGAGAACAGGAAAAACAGAACATTGATTTTTTTCGAAACAAAATGCTACATAAGAATCCTTAATGTACAGGGAGTAATGAAAAAGCGCAGCGAAGGTATATTAAAGGATTTAAGCATTAAAAAGTAGCTAGCTAATACATCATTCCACGGAGAATACTAAAATAATATAGCCACGTGAAAAAATACAGGGGGATGAAAAGAACAATAATGGTTCCTGGACGATGCATCAAGGGCAGACCAAGATGAAGGTAGTTTCAAGACAACATAACAACAGAAGAAGTGGGAGATCTGGTTATAGCTAGAGATCCTATACGACGGGCTGTGGTGAATGCAACGTTCTGTGGGAGATCTGGCTAGAGACAGATTTCTTTCAGACGTGCTGTGGTGAATGCAACGTTCTACAACGAGCATGTGATCCGATGGTTCACGACAAATTATAAACTTTTACCAAAAAGTCTCCATTTTAAGAATGAGCAGAACGTGCACGACTCAAGATATCCTCAACAACAGATGCTGCACAATTACCAACATTAGAATTAAAATGTCACTTTGTTTATAACAGCAAACAAGTAAACAGATGTTGGTGTCAACAATTGACACCACTTCTAAAAAATATCGGTAACAAGATGAAGATGAATTTGACAGACTCAAAAGATCTTCAAAAATACATGCTGAAATATTACTAAGATTACAATTGAGGTGCAGAAGGGGGTTAAAATAAACAGCTGTACAACAGACGGTTTAATTGATACCGACTCATAGCTAATAAACTTTGTTAGAATTAGTCTTGGATAATGGAGAAAAAAAAATCAACGAAGACGTATTAAAAGAAAACATTAGAAAGAACTGATTTGTAAGCAATCTAACAAAGGAAATTAAAATACCATGACGACATAACAAGGCACAGTTGGCTGGAAAGAACAATAATGGAAGGCATGGTTCAGGAAAACGAGACAGGGGCAAACCAAGAAGAAAGTTTTGTTTCAAGATATAAGAGAAACATTTAAAATGACAACAGAAGAAGTGGGAGCTATGGCTAGAGACAGAGATTATCTCCGATTGTGATGAGTGCAACGTTCTGCAAGGGACATGCCACCCAATGATGATCGATTTAGTGAGCCATTTATGCTATAAATCTTAATCCACCGCCATGTGATAAGTTTGAAAGCAAATCGGCCATTGTGGACAAGCAAGTAGTGAAGAAGAAGAAAGGCAAAGCGAGACTCAAGGATACTTTGGTGAAATCAGATGTTTTTGAGTTATTAGCGGGTCATCATTATTGCACTCCGAACATGTCCGTAGATGCTCAGATCCCCTCCTCAGCAAGTCTCGAAGTGTCCAGCGACTGACGAATCCAGTTCTGTGTTGGTTAATTAGTCTTCTTACACCCCCACTAAGTTTCTCGTAGGGGGCCTCTGTAGCCTAGTTGGGAAAACCACCCGACTGGACTACCGACGTTCGGACAACCCGTGCTCGATCCAACCACCCGACTGGACTACTGACGTTCGGACAACCCGTGCTCGATCCAACCACCCGACTGGACTACCGACGTTCGGACAACCCGTGTTCGATTCAACCACCCGACTGGACTACCGACGTTCGGACAACCCGTGTTCGATTCAACCACCCGACTGGACTACCGACGTTCGGACAACCCGTGTTCGATTCAACCACCCGACTGGACTACCGACGTTCGGACAACCCGTGTTCGATTCAACCACCCGACTGGACTACCGACGTTCGGACAACCCGTGTTCGATTCAACCACCCGACTGGACTACCGACGTTCGGACAACCCGTGCTCGATCCAACCACTCGACTGGACTACCGACGTTCGGACAACCCGTGCTCGATCCAACCACTCGACTGGACTACCGACGTTCGGACAACCCGTGTTCGATTCAACCACTCGACTGGACTACCGACGTTCGGACAACCCGTGTTCGATTCAACCACCCGACTGGACTACCGACGTTCGGACAACCCGTGCTCGATCCAACCACTCGACTGGACTACCGACGTTCGGACAACCCGTGCTCGATCCAACCACTCGACTGGACTACCGACGTTCGGACAACCCGTGTTCGATTCAACCACCCGACTGGACTACCGACGTTCGGACAACCCGTGTTCGATTCAACCACCCGACTGGACTACCGACGTTCGGACAACCCGTGCTCGATCCAACCACTCGACTGGACTACCGACGTTCGGACAACCCGTGCTCGATCCAACCACTCGACTGGACTACCGACGTTCGGACAACCCGTGTTCGATTCCCGCAGGTAGCAGTGTGAGTTGTACTCGTGTTTGGAAAAAAAAATACCCCTACGGTTGACCCAGCCGTTGACAGAAATGGGTACCAGGGTATTACTCTGGGAAGGTGAGGAATGTTGCCTCGCATCTGAGTCTCGATGCTTGAGGCGACACTATACAGAAATCTCCGAACATTTCTGGATAGGTGACCGAGCACATATGGGTGGAAACTCGCGTGCTAAGACGCCGGTTCAAGTCTCGTATTTTACCTTTACCTTTACCTTTAACTTTAAGTTTCTCGTTTCTGGTTGTGCCCATCTTAAATCCCATCTCTTTCATCCGAAGAAGTGACGTGGACTCATGGTTGTTGAAGTCCTGTATCCTTCCCACTTCCTGGAGGGCATTGATGATGTCCGCCCGATCGATTGGTTCACCGTCCTCAACAATAGCGCAGCTAGCAAACCTGTCCGCTCTTTCATTTCCCCGTACTCTCGCATGTGTGGGGCGCAGACAAAGGTGACCATCCTAAAATCGGATGTATTAAGCGAAAGACGTATCTCTTAGTTTGCTGACAACAACACGACGCATCTGCGCTTATTTAAAACCCTTTTTAGAGAGCGAATAAGAGAGTGGAGAAGTCGCGAGCAAGAACAAGCAACAAATACCATATTCTGAATCTCAGGAGAGGAGAATAAATCTTCGACTCCGATAGAGCATGAGAGCGTGAGCATCTACATGGAAAATTACTGTAACACTAACAAAATGGAACACAGATACTTTCAAATAAACACTAACAAAATGAAACACAGATACTTTCTAATAAACACTAACAAAATGGAACACAGATATGATCAAATAAACACTAACAAAATGAAACACAGATACTTTCAAATAAACACTAACAAAATGAAACACAGATACTTTCAAATAAACACTAACAAAATGGAACACAGATATGATCAAATAAACACTAACAAAATGAAACACAGATACTTTCAAATAAACACTAACAAAATGAAACACAGATACTTTCAAATAAACACCTACAAAATGAAATACAGATACTTTCAAATAAACACTAACAAAATGAAACACAGATATGATCAAATAAACACTAACAAAATGAAACACATATATGATCAAATAAACACTAACAAAATGAAACACAGATACTTTCAAATAAACACTAACAAAATGAAACACAGATACTTTCAAATAAACACTAACAAAATGAAACACAGATATGATCAAATAAACACTAACAAAATGAAACACATATATGATCAAATAAACACTAACAAAATGAAACACAGATACTTTCAAATAAACACTAACAAAATGAAACACAGATACTTTCAAATAAACACTAACAAAATGAAACACAGATATGATCAAATAAACACTAACAAAATGAAACACAGATACTTTCAAATAAACACTAACAAAATGAAACACAGATACTTTCAAATGAACACTAACAAAATGAAACACAGATATGATCAAATAAACACTAACAAAATGAAACACAGATATAATCAAATAAACACTAACAAAATGAAACACAGATACTTTCAAATAAACACTAACAAAATGAAACACAGATACTTTCAAATAAACACTAACAAAATAAAACACAGATATGATCAAATAAACACTAACAAAATGAAACACAGATACTTTCAAATAAACACTAACAAAATAAAACACAGATATGATCACATAAACACTAACAAAATGGAACACAGATACTTTCAAATAAACACTAACAAAATGAAACACAGATACTTTCAAATAAACACTAACAAAATAAAACACAGATATGATCAAATAAACACTAACAAAATAAAACACAGATATGATCAAATAAACACTAACAAAATGAAACACAGATATGATCAAATAAACACTAACAAAATGAGATGGACATCAGAATGGAGTAATCGACGGGCAAACGCTGGTAAAGATTATAAATGTTACTCTATCACAAATAAACCATACAAGTTATCAAAGATGTTACTGTAACAAACTAAAACCATATATATTCAGAAACAATAGTTTACCACAAGAACATCAATTGACGATAAGACGTACCATAACAAAATAATATCGCACATTTTATAATAAGATGTCTCTTCTTTTCCCTTTGAACTCCCTGTGGAGCATAGGTCTTCAAACAAACACTTTCAGCTCCACGATGAGCATAGACATCTAAGACAATAGAAAGATGGACAGAATATATCAGTCAACTCTATAATGATGAAAGACCAGAGGTAAACAATTCAAACAAAGACACAGGATTATGCAGAGTGAAGTGAGGACACAATTCAACACATGAAAAGAGGCAAAGCTCCAGGTCCCGACAATATAACAATCGAAGAGACAAATGCATTAAGAGAGCTGGGAGTGCAAGTCATAACAAAATTACTCAATGACATATATAACACTGGACACATACCCGAAGATCTACTAAAATCTATCTTTGTAGCCATACCGAAGAAGTCAGGCGCCACTGATTGTGAAGACCATCGTACTATTAGTCTCATGAGCCATATGACGAAAATATTACTAAGAATCATCATGAGACGTGTAAGAAACAAAATAAAACCAGAAATAAGGGAGGAACAATGTGGATTTGTGGAAGGAAAGGGCACCAATAATGCAATATACATCTTAAGGTTATTGATAGAAAGATCTATAGAGTTAAAGAAAGATCTATATATGTGCTTTATAGACTACACAAAAGCATTTGACAAAGTAAACTGTGGAAATAATCAATATGCTGGAGAAATTAAACATTGATGGCAAGGATCTGCGAATCATAAAAAATATGTACTGGCAACAAACAGCAGCTATACGAATTAACAACCAAACAGGACAATTTCAACTTTTAAAACAAGGAGACAGACAAGGCTGTGTTCTGTCACCGGATTTGTTTTCACTTTACAGAGAACATATTATGTGATCAATAGTAGACAAAAAAGAAATTGAAGTCAACGTTCACAACATAAATAATTTGCGATATGCGGATGACAGTGTTAATAGCAGAGACAGAGAATGAACTACAAGAAATGATAGACATAATGGTAAAAGAAAGCATCAAGAAAGGTTTCAGTCTGAATAGTAAGAAAACAGAAGTAATGGTTATATCGAAGAAACAGTCATCACCAGCATGCAGCATAAAAATAAACAAGACAAATTTGAAACAAGTGCAATGAGTCAATTACTTGGGCACAATAATAACATCGGATGGAAGATGCACCACGGAAATAAAAAGCAGAATAGCTCAGGCCAAAATAGCATTTCAGAAAATGAAAAATGTCTTATACAGCAAATCTATGTCAATAGAAATGAGAAAGAGAGTTCATCGGTGCTATATAGAATTCTGACCTGTGGAAGCGAATCCTGGACAGTAGACAAACAAATGAAAAGACGATTAGAGGCCACAGAGATTGGATTTCTCAGAAGAATGTTGAAAGTTCCATGGACAGCTAAAAAGACCAATGAGAAAGTTCTCAAAGAGGCCAACACAAAAAGGCAGCTCCTAAAAACATCAGAAAGAAACAATCAACATTTTTGGGCACATCATGAGAAGTGGAAAGTTGGAATACTTGGTTAGAACTGGCAAAATAAAATGAAAGACAGATCGCGGACGAAAAAGAGAGAAAATACTGGATAGCTTGGTATCATGGCATGGAAAGCAGTCAACAACAGAACTTATAAGATACACTGTAGATAGAGGATTGTGGAAGGACATGATCGCCTACGCCAACCGCACTACCTATATTGCCACAGGTCATCTAACAAATAACACCACCTACATTACCACAAGTCATCTAACAAATAACTACTACATCTAACAAATACCTACACCACAGGTCATCTAACAAATAACACACCACCTATATTGCCACAGGTCATCTAAAAAATAACACCACCTACATTACCACAGGTCATCTAACAAATAACACCACCTATTTCACCACAGGTCATCTAACAAATAACACCATCTATATTACCACAAGTCATCTAACAAATAACACCACTTATATCACCACAGGTCATCTAACAAATAACATCACCTATATTACCACAGGTCATCTAACAAATAACACCACTTATATCACCACAAGTCATCTAACAAATAACACCACCTATATTACCACAGGTCATCTAACAAATAACATCACTTATACCACAAGTCATCTAACAAATAACATCACCTATATTACCACAAGTCATCTAACAAATAACATCACCTATGTTACCACAAGTCATCTAACAAATAGCATAATTGTTGTTGCAATTGTATCATTTATAAATTTAAAAATGTGTACATTCAACAGAAATTGCATAGTACCTTCATACACTCTTACAAGAGAAACCAATTTTTAATTGATTGTACGTAATGTAAAGAGCTAATTAAAGGTTAGACCGGAAGATTGAGCACAAAGTAAAGAGAGAGAGAGAGAGAGAGAGAGAGAGAGAGAGAGCGGCGTGGCCTTAACAAACCTGCGTCATAAACCTGACTTCCAGCTCTAGGGAATAATAGAACAAAGGAGTATGTGTTAGCACTCGGAAAAATTGACAGACAAACAACAACTGACTTCCAGCTCTACCTGTCTAGAGACAAATGTTTATGAAGCAAAAGCCTGGTAGAAGTCTCCGGTGGTATCGCCTTCTTCTGAACAGTAGCAGCGATGATACGGGCAGCTTGGTTCTGTGTTTTGTTAATTTTTCTAAGGTGTGATTTGGAAACCACAGCCCAGGCTGTGACTGCATACTCTAGAACTGGTCTGACTCTTCCTACGTATAGTCTTTTCAAAATATTGCTGTCTGCCCCCAAGTCCGTTCCTGCCAATTTCTTCATAATATTTGTTCGCTTTCTGGCTTTTTTCCTTGCTCTGTTTATCTGATTTTTCCAAGTCATTCTGCGATTCATGGTGACACCAAGATATGTTGGGTTTTGGTCAATAGGGACTGTATGGTTTTTTATCTTCAAGTTTGCAGAGAATGTGTTTCTTGATAGGCTGAAAATTGTATATGTAGTTTTTTTTTTCTTTGATTGGTAAAAACCAAGTGTTCGTCCATTTTTCAAGTTCACCTAGGGCATCTTGCATCCTGGGTTCAGCCACCGACATACTTTCCTCACGAGCCCATAACATCATCTGCGTATATTGCTGAGTGTATTCTGGGTGGAATGCCCTTTACGATTTCATTTATGAAAATTAAAAAGAGAGTTGGGGACACGACTCCGCCTTGTGGGACACTTTGTTCGATAGAGACCTTCTTACTTAGTTGACCTTGAACTTGTACTCTGGCCGTTCTATCCTGAAGGTATTGAGAGACCCAATTGAATAAACGACCCTGGATGCCAAGTCTAAAAAGCTTGTTCTTTAAACCCTCTCGCCAAACCCTATCAAAAGCCTTCTCCATGTCGACCCACATTGCCAGTGTGTGTTTCTTTTCTTGTAGAGCATCCTCTATTTCCTTTGCAATGTAGGTGACCATGTCTTCAGTTGATCTGTGCTGACGGAAACCACTTTGTTGTGGTATGATTTGTTGTTTTGTCTCCAAATGCCACATAAGTCTTCTGTTGACCAGTCTTTCCATGAGTTTACTCAGGCAGCTCAGTAGGCTAATTGGTCTATAGCTACTTGAGTCTAGTGGGTTTTTCCACACTTGAAGATGGGCACCATAATAGCTTCTTTCCAGATTGCCGGCACAAGACCTCTCTTCCAGCTAACATTTATTATCCTTAGAAGCTGGCCCTTGGCTTTCTGTCCCAGATTTAGGAGCATTTCGTTGGAGATTGCATCTTTACCAGGGGAACTTTTGAGCTTCAATCCTTTGAGGCCAACATCTAATTCAGTTGGGGTAAATATGGTCGTCTGATGCTCTTCTGGTGCTAAAGGCATGTGTTTTGCATCTTGGTTTTCCCGCCTTGCAGCTTTCTGTTTATCTATTAGAATGTTTATTCCACTAATGTTTGTGTAAGTCTCTATCAGTAGATTTGCTGCCCTTTTGCCTGTGAGGATGTTCTGATTGTGTGTTAATGATATTGGAGGTCGGCAGTTGTTTTCGTCACTCAGAGCTTTCGCAAGTTTCCATAGTTTATGACCATTTTTGTCAAGATTAAGGCTCTCTGTTTTGTCTATCCAGCTCTGTCTTGCTGATATCATGACCTCACGTCTGTATTTGGCCGAGGCTGCTTTGTTCGCTTTTGAAACATGACTAGAACATTCTTCTTCTTCTGCCTTTCAGCTCCCTGTGGAGCATAGGTCTTCAACAAATACTTTCCAAGTCATTCTGTTTCTTACCATTCTTTTAAGATCATTCCATGTCTTTCCCATCAGCTTCATCTCTGCTTCTATTTGTCTTCTCCAAGAATTCCTTGGTCTTCCTCTTTGTCTTTTCCCCTGGGAATTCCAAAAAAGGGCCTGTTGTGTAATACTCTCAGTAGGCTTCCGCAGTGTGTGTCCTATCCAGCGCCATCGTCTTCGCTATATCTCTTTATCCACTGGCATTTGACTGGTACATTTCCATAATTCTATGTTAGTGAATTTGTCCTGCCATTTTCATCCTTTTATTCTGCGTAAGCATCCATTAATGAAAGTCTGTATCTTCATGATTGCCAGTTTTGTTGTTCTCCGTGTAATAAACAATAATAAAAATTACATAAATATTAGATATAGTATCTAATATTCATTTATTATTTATTTCCTTTGAATTAGCCAGCGAATCTGTGGTTCCCAAATTGGTTCGGGGGTCCCAGGTGAGTCTCCAAACTTTGGTAGGGGCGACTGCGCCAAGGATATTGGTTAGAAATAATACAATAACATTGTCCACACATTAGCTTTATATAGAATATCATGCTCGCTTGGCCACGATGGTTAGTCTGTTACTAGGGGCATCACGAATAGGTTCAGTCAAATCTAGATACTTTCGGTTCCCAAATATTCAGCTATGAGTGGCTCACCGCTTTTGGCCCTGAAACTGACAAGCGGGGGGACTCCCAGGAGTTACCAACAATCTGGAAAGTAAATTCTTGCAGGATTCAAGAGTCAGCATAGACGCTCAAATTTAACTCAGTGGTTAATGAACTGGACTACACAGAACAAGAGGTCGGATCCTAATCGATGGCTTCCGCGTTCACCCAGTCTCAAATGTGTACTGGATTTTTTCTGGAAAGTAAAGCGGAATGGGGGTAATACTGACCACTTTACCTCAAAAATCATCTGCTGAAGGTCTATACAAAATTATGCTACCTAACACTATATTCTCTATACGATGCTTGGCTTGACGGGACTCTTTGCATTTTTTAAATATAGACGCTGAAATAGAGAACTTAATTTCAAACATTTATACAGAACTGTTAACTGTTTAAGATTGCTACTGCAATCAGTAGCAGGTAAAATTACAGGTAGCAATTAAAAATGATGATTGTTTCTTCCAATATTAGGAAGAAACAATCATTTTTTTGCCGTGTAATGAGAAGGGAACAGCTGGAATATATTTTGACGACTGGAAACGTTGAGTGAGAGACGAAGAGATAGAGGAAGCAAAGACAGAAGATACCATACATCTTAAGAGAATGGCTTGGCAGAAGGTCAACAACAGAAATGATAAATAACTGTCGAGATCGAAAGTTGTGGAGAGACATGATCACCTACGCCAGCAGGCATGGTACTTGATGATGATGACTAAAGTATGGGATAACTAAAATTGTGTAAAATCAAAATCACAAATAATGTCATAATAGAGAGATAGGTCACTGAGCCAATTTTGAACCTCATTCAGAGACAGCAAATCAAATGTGTGTTCATCTGAAGAGAATACAGAGAGGTTCTATAACATGGAAAACATATTAACAGAGAAGTTGGAGAAAGAGTCTCTGGTAGGCTCAGAGAAAGATGGGCTGACATTATCAGAGAAACGCTACAACGTTTTCAGAGAAACGCTACAACATCATCAGAGAAACGCTACAACATCATCAGAGAAACGCTACAACATCAGCAGAGAAACGCTATAACATCATCAGAGAAACGCTACAATATCATCAGAGAACGCTACAACGTCATCAGAGAAACGCTACAACATCATCAGAGAAACGCTACAACATCATCAGAGAAACACTACAACATCATCAGAGAAACGCTACAACATCATCAGAGAAACGCTACAACATCATCAGAGAAACACTACAACATCATCAGAGAAACGCTACAACATCATCAGAGAAACGCTACAACATCATCAGAGAAACGCTACAACATCATCAGAGAAACACTACAACAGCATCAAATGACAATAATTGATGCCAGAAGAACAAAAAGTAAAAAAAAAAGTAAAGTACCCCCGTCACACCAAGTGGCGTATAGGGAATATGGTGTTAGTGACCATATATTTTACAGACCTTCAGCAACTATTTTTGGGGTAATGTGGTCGGTATTACGCCCGTGCTACTTTACTTTCCCAGAAAAAAATCCGGTACCCATTAAAGGCTGGGTGAACCCGGAAGCCGTCGATTTCGAACCCTACCCCTTGTCCTTTGTAGTCCAGTTCACTAACCACTGAGCTATCGCGGCTCAAGGACAAAAAGTGAAACTTTGTATCTCCCTCACTTCCGAAGGTGTATAGGAAGAAGAAGTGAAGAGAGAGAGAGGGGGTGGGAGAGAAAATAGAAAGAGAGAGAGCAGAGAAAGAGAGAAGAGAGAAAGAAGAGAGAAAGAAGAAAAGAGAGAGAAAAGAGAGAGAGAGAGAGAGAGAGAGAGAGAGAGAGATGTGAATTGTTGAAATCATGTTATCAAGAGGAATAGTAAAAATTATGTATTAAAAGCTGGAGATTGAATATTTTTTGCTAAGAACAGAACAAATAAAATCATGTATTTAGAAGTGAAATACTGACAAGTACGTGTTTAAATGGAATAGCTGGACAATTCGTATATAAAAATGGATTTTTTAAAATTGTGTATTTTAAAATTAAATAACGAAAAATAGGATAGCTAAAACTATGTTTAAAAACGTAAAACGGAAATGCTAAGATTATATGCTAAAAATAAAATAATTCACAGAATAATTATTATATTTGTTTAGAAACAAATAATCTAAATTTGTATGTTTTAAAGTTAAACAGCAATATATGTGTTTTGATCACGTAAAAGATTAAATTATAATCACTGAAACGATCTCATGTGATTTAACCGCCTTCATCTGTGACCTAATTGCTCTTAACAGTTAAAGCTTCTTGTACAAGGTATGTGTTTTACATTTGTTATGAAACCGTCACTATGATAGGTATTACGTACCAGGGAATTTAAATTTTAGAAGTGTATGTTTAAATAATCATTAATCCAGTCACTGAAACGAAATATATGAAAATATATCTCCTTTTTCAACTACCCAGTTTTCGATGCTTCAGAACGCTCAATTGAAAAGGAATGACCTAGTGACTGTTATATATTTTACTACAGCATTTCCCTTGATACTGTGTGTTAAATGAAAGAAAGAACAAACATCTATAGCAACAATATTTATTTATCTTTTAACACAACTTACGTATGATAAGTTATTATTAGAACATTGAATACTCATAACACACTATACTGTATATTGTGATCTAGGAAGAACTCTGAACGTATCTAAACTGAGCGTTGGGCCCACGTAGTTCCTATTCACATCTGGAGATATTCACGGAAAATACTTACTGGTGCTGGTAGGTTATAGCCATCCCATTCATATCTGTTTATTTCTGACATAATATTCAACACACAGAGCAGGATCAATTTTCTGTGTAAAAATCAATCCCTCTTCATTTCCTGTTTTATTCCTATGCCTCGCTGATTTCGTTTTCAAGGCAACATGCAGACAGCACATTTGCGCTCACAGAACACGATCCCCCTCACACACTGCTCACACAAGCCTCACTTAGCTCTCTCACACTGACGCAAACACTTGAAGCGGGCCGGCGCTACAAGCAGCAAGCGGGTCTGGCTAAAACCAAGACAGTGTTACTGACTCCCCAGAGACATCGATGCCAGACACAGCTCACAGAACAATATTGGCTGTGTAAAAGCACGGCCATTGCTAGCTGTCAATTTGACACCAAAAATAAATAAATAAATGCAGCAATTAAAGTCATGACCAAGCACAGAATAAAAGAAACTAAACATTTATTTAGTGAATTCTAATTTTTGTTATTTTTATTCTAGAAAAATAAAAGTTATATTATACGTTCTCTTTCTTCCATACTTTTCCTTCACTCTTTCTGTTCTCTTTCTAACGTTCACTCGATGACTAATAAAGGAAATGATAGCCCTTTTCGTCATCCGTCCTTAAAAGGCCTTAATGGGCTAGATGTATTGTGTTGTTTATTTGCGCCTTTCGTCTTAACACATCCGTCTTCTGCACGGTATTTTTGAGTACTCCTTTGCCTTCCCTCTTCAATCCCTACTCGCATGACCAGACTAGAGAGTTTTGTCTGTTTCTGAAGGCACCGCGAAGATGCGGAGTAGGGTCTGGAAAGTTTTGTTTCACTGATCCAGACTCCAACCATCAACTATGAGTCCATGAGAGCTTCCAGTTCTGTAGTTCTCAGAAGCCATACCTCCCGTTAATTGTTTCGATTCTCTATACATCCTTTGGTTTGTTAATTAATTATTTACAAGTTTTCCCCCCCTCTTTCCTCCTCTCTCAGTCTCTTTTCATCTTCTTCCACCGCACCTCATTCCCTGTTATTTAATCTGTTATATTCTCCTCCTTCAACTCCATACCTGCCTTATATTTCAATCTTCTGTATTTTCTTTACTTTTCTCTCTTAATCTATTATATTCTCCTCCTTCAACTCCATACCTGCCTTATATTTCAATCTTCTGTATTTTCTTTACTTTTCTCTCTTAATCTATTATATTCTCCTCCTTCAACTCCATACCTGCCTTATATTTCAATCTTCTGTATTTTCTTTACTTTTCTCTCTTAATCTATTATATTCTCCTCCTTCCATTATTGCCATCATTGAGTGCGTCTCTGCAATCAAAGGTTGGCTATCACGGAGCGTCATTCCGCTCTGTCTAGTGCTTTGATAGTGCAGGTTGTCTTACGCTAATTGGTCCATCTTTTGATGTTACTCGCCCATGTTATTCTTGATCTGTCTATCCCTCTTTTACCTTGTATTTTCCCTTCTTGTCAAAGGCGATAGAACATCTACTGGGTTGCCCAGAGTGCTGAGATATCAACCCTGACAACAATGAAGGTATCTAAACGTATATACCTATTGTTGGCATCTCAATACATTCATGTCACATTACAATTGTGATGGCTGTATCTCAATACATTCATGGTCACATTACAATTGTGATGGCTGTATCTCAATACATTCATGGTCACATTACAATTGTGATGGCTGTATCTCAATACATTCATGTCACATAACAATTGTGATGACTGTATCTCAATACATTCATGTCACATAACAATTGTGATGACTGTATCTCAATACATTCATGGTCACATTACAATTGTCATGACTGTATCTCAATACATTCATGGTCACATTACAATTGTGATGGCTGTATCTCAATACATTCATGTCACATTACAATTGTGATGACCGTATCTCAATACATTCATGGTCACATTACAATTGTGATGACTGTTTCTCAATACATTCATGGTCACATTACAATTGTGATGACTGTTTCTCAATACATTCATGGTCACATTACAAATGTGATGGCTGTTTCTCAATACATTCATGGTCACATTACAATTGTGATGGCTGTTTCTCAATACATTCATGGTCACATTGCAATTGTGATGGCTGTTTCTCAATACATTCATGGTCACATTTGTGATGGCTGTTTCTCAATACATTCATGGTCACATTACAATTGTGATGGCTGTATTTGGTGCGCTGGGCGATACACAATCCTGACCTTTACTGTAATTTATTATTGGTTTTAAATCTGTAATGAAGTACCTTACAGACAACGAGGCCACAATAGCTTTCGAAAAAAAAAACAGAACTTCAATAACATCTACTGTCCATGAATTAAGAATGTAAAATGAATAACATGGAAATAGGTACTGAAAAAAAGTATATCAAAAGAAAAACAAAAAGAAGACACTAAAGATAACAATAGAACATCAAGTTACAAAACAAGTAACAAACTTTAAATATCTGGAAACAATATTATCTGAAGATGGTAAAATCGATTTTAAAAAATAGATATACAATGTAATAAGGCAAACCAAATGTTGGGACAGCTATCCCCTATACTTCAACACAAAGGAATACCTATTACCACCAAGAACGATCTTACACAATGTATATTCACTACAACATTGTGCTACCAATGCCAAACATGGTCACTTACGTCTAAGCACACAAGAAAGCTTGTCAACACAGTTCAGTTTATTTTTTTTCATTTCTCCTCACTGTTAGCTTCACTGCAGCATCGCATTTTGATTCATTTATGTGCATTTCTTCGCCTTTGACTCTACTAACACAGGAGTGTGTCTATTGTGTGAGAAATGAACAAAAACGTGTCTGTTGTGTGTATAACGCTTAATTGTTGCACAATTAGTTGCACAGCCAGTTTCTCTGCTGAATTCTGTCATTAGAGGTAGGGTACCTAAACAGTACCGTTGTTTATCCAATGCTGTTAGTGTACAGTACGTGTGTGTTCACACAGGATAGTTGGGAAATGTGTTTGCATACTATGGAGAGGTGAGTGTTTAGAGTTTAGTGTTTAGTAAAAGTAAAAAGTAAAGAGCCCGGTCACGTCATGTGGCGTATACGGACTACGGTGTTAGTGACCATAATTTTATAGACCTTCAACACATGATTCTGGAGGTAATGTGGTCGGTACTACGCCCGTGCCGTTAGTGTTTAGTTATAAAACCAATTAACCCCATTACCCTGAGGGTAAAAGAAGTCGCAGACAAAAAGGGAAAAGCATAAACTATCTTTCTCCTCAACGGTTAAGTCGACGGACATTTGCAGAGTTAAATGAACCCAATTTTGGGATGTTTTTTTCTCGAGAATTTGGAGTAAAGAAGTGAATGTAGATGCTTTTCTTTCAATGGAAGTCGGTTGGAATCAAATCTGAGCAGTTGTACACTACCTGGTCGAATACATCAACAACTTTGAATGACAACAAGTCACCTATTCTCGCTGCAAAGAGTTTAAAGATTATTTGGGCACAATTTGGAACTATCCCAAACCATCGGCTTCCGGGTTCACCCAGCCTTAAATGGGTATCGGATTTTTTCTGGGAAAGTAAAGCGGCGCAGGCGTAATACCGACCACATTACCCCAAAAATCATGTACTAAAGGTCTGTAAAATTGATGGTCACTAACACCATATTCCCTGTACTCCACCTGGCGTGACGGGGCCCTTTACTTTACTATAGTTTGGAACTTCAATGAAACAGTTAGATCGTAAAAGATCGCATCTAACGATCAAGCACATCGGTTAAATATCTGGGTACAAATAATAATACATAAATATTATTATATGGGGAACTTCCGAGGCGATAATAGGGAATAATAGAACAAAGAAGTATGTGTTAGCACTCGGAAAAATTGACAGACAAACAACAATAGAAAAAAAACGAAGAACAATATATGGTCCGAAGTGGGATCGATGCTATAGTCATTGAGAACATCATCGTGTAAGACACTGCTACAATAGCCAATTTTTTAGTTGGCTGCGTGGCAGTGTGCCAAGCGTTCGGCTTCTCGTGGCAAGGCGCGGTGCCACTGAGTATGGGTTCGATCCCACTTCGGACCATATATTGTTCTTCGTTTTTTTCTATTGTTGTTTGTCTGTCAATTTTTCCGAGTGCTAACACATACTTCTTCTATTATTGTTATAATCTTGTTCTATTATTCCCTATTATCGCCTCGGAAGTTCCCCATATAATAATATTTATGTATTATTATTTGTACCCAGTATATAACCACTGGAAACTGCTATTCGTGCTGTTTCGTCCGATAAATGTTTGTCTACAACACAAGTATTCAGCCCTACTGGGAGATACTTGCATTAATAGGAAAGTACAAATATACAATTTATTTCCGGTCTGTGATCGTTACCCTATGTTATAGTCATTGAGAACGTCATCGTGTAAGACACTGCTACAATAGCCAATTTTAGCGTTCGGCTTCTCGTGGCAAGGCGCGGTGCCACTGAGTACGGGTTCGATCCCACTTCGGACCATATATTGTTCTTCGTTTTTTTCTATTGTTGTTTGTCTGTCAATTTTTCCGAGTGCTAACACATACTTCTTGGTTAAATATCTGCCACGCTGCTTCCCCGCTTAGGTTTTTTTTTTTTAATTAAGCCCTTAACTTACGATAGACTTAGCTGGTCGGTAAGGGATAAACATGTTCAAAGAAAGTTCAGAACATAGAGATAGACAACAAATATAAAGTAGCAACTATCAACGTATGCGAAGTAAAGAATAGAGAAATAGAACATATAGAAGAAATGACGAAGAGGAAAATAAGAAAATAAGAAAAAAACTAAGATTAGCGGACACCAGAGCATAAGGACAACGAGTAAAGAAAACACACATGAACTACACGATAATATTCTCAGGAGTCGATATTACAGAAAGAGCAAAACACGGAGTGGGCTTTATGACTGACCCAGAATATTCTAGAAATAAAACAACACTCGGAATGAATAATCACAACCAGACTACAACACGATGACCGAAAAAAAAAATTAATTACAAATCCATACACCGTGTAACAAAAATGACAAAGACAGTGAAGAATTCTATGAGACATTAAATAAAATTGTCAACAAGACTGAAACAAGCGACGACATGTTAGTGATGGGAGATGTTAATGGTAGGCTTGTGAAATAGCGAGAACAGAGATATCCTAGGATCCTTTGGCGATAAGACAGCTGAGATAAATGAAAATGGAAGCAGACTGCTGGAATTATGTACCCAAGACGATTTGTTTATTACTTACACATTCTTCAAACACAGAGAGTCGCAAATACACACATGTAACAAGTGGCATAACACAACATACTGAAGCCAGATTTTAGATAACAAGAAAACAGAACAAGAAAAGGGTAACCGATAACAGAGCTGTCCCTTATATCACAGACAACACGGACCATACTATGGTTATGATTACACTCAGACAGTCATAAACAAAGATAAGATACACAAACAAACAAAAGAAGCAAAAAGAACAGACAATTAAAAAAAACAATGAAAAGATGAAGAATCAAGGAAAACCTTAGAAGAAAATCTAACAAAGGAATTTAAGAAACTCCCTAACGAAGTAAGCACAGTAGAAGAAGAGTGGAAACAGTTTAAAGAAACAGTAACCAAATTCCAAACAACAGTGTGTGAAACAAAACTAAGGACAGAAGAAGGGAAGAAGAGTACCCATTGGTGGAACGACGCATTAAAAAAAGCAGTGAAAGAAAAGAAGAAACTATTTAAAGATTGGAGGGAGAAGAAGAACCATGAAGAATATGAAAAATATGCCTTTGTCCGGAAAAGTTAACATTTTGATCAAAGAAGCTAAGCAAAACACCTGGATAGAATTCGGACTAAAGATGAGTAGGGGCTTCAAGACAGCAAAAAGAGACTTCTACAAAGCAATAAAAGCAGCAAGCGTGAGAAAAGAGAACAATGATTCCATTGAACTCATAAATGACAAAAACGAACACTCAATATTAAATAACCAACATACGCAACAGAGATGGAATTAAAATTTCAAGGATCTGCGGAACATGTCACCAAATACCATTAACACAACAATAACATCACAAGAATGCACACACACTGAAACCAACATCGTGAAAGAGGAAATCAAAGAAGTAATCACATATGCACTACGAAATAAAGCACCAGGGCTAGACAACGTGCCGACAGAAATAAGAGCAGCAGTAGGAGAAACAGAAGTTACTTAGATGCACAGAATATTCAATGCAGTATGGCACCAACAGAAAGCCCCTAAAGACTGGCAACAGACACTCATCGTACACAGTCAGAACAGCAACTCGCTACACAGATCACCTTGAAATTAAATCCGGAGCAAAGACAGTGATGCGTATTATCTCATCTATTATTTATTACTTACATGGGCTTCATATGTAAGTTAGGGAACCCATCGGAGATAGGAAATTAACGAGCTTCTTTTGCATACAATCAGGCACTATTGCGCGGGAAAATAAAAGACCTGCAAGAAAATTTAAATAGACTTTTCAGCATAAGCACTCAATACAATATGAAAATCATCATTAACAAAACAGAAGTCATGAATATCACAAAAGAGAAATAGAACATCAACATAACGATGGATTGCAGACAGCTAAAACAAGTGGAGGAATTGAAATACCTAGGAAGTCTTGTGAGAAACAAAAATTCACAAACAGCAGAAATAGACTCAAGATGCGACAAAGCTTATCAAATAATCGGACAGCTATCACCACTATTGTCCAACAAGGAAATAACTCTAGAGGCAAAAAGAGCACTCTAAAATACAATATTTATCCCAATGTTGTGATACCAATGCCAGACCTAGACCCTAGACGCAAGAACGGTAAGAAAAATAACTACCGAATGTTTTAGACGAATGACAGGAAACAGATTGAAAGATACAATCAGAAATGAAGAACTGAGAAAAAAAAGCTAGAAATAATTACCGCCGTAGAGCACATAAAGAAATAACAGATAAACCGGTCAGGCCAAGTGATAAGGCAGAAAGATCAAAACCTGCACAACGAGCCTTTAATAAACGTTGCGAAAACACCAGACCCAAGGGCTGACAACAAAAAGATGGATTGTTGGAATATTATGCACACTAGGAAATAAACAGTAGGAGAGGTTATTAGAAGAGCAAAAGACCACAAATTATATCTCCCCTCGGCGCTGAAAGGCAAATAAGTAAGGAAAGAAGAAGTAGAAGAGGTTAGACGAAGATGAATTAAACTTATAGAATAGAATAATGTATTAGATTAACTAAGATCTCTAATTAATCTTAATCTAAGACTATTTGAAAGACCACTTAACATAATATTACATGTATTTTTAAAAGCCATATTTATTACATTTTGGTTCTAAATAAGCCATTTTGGCAGCACTGTTCTCAGAACGGAAAGAGTAAAAAACATATCGATGACTGTATCTAGTACAGAGCACACAGTCACCTCTAGAAATGAGGCTGGTATCTAAAAGCGCCTGTGTTGTGCCAATTTTGTGATTAGACTGAATCATTCTTGTGTGCTGGCTTTCGACTTCCACAAGCACGCGAAGGTTATCGTTAGTTTCGTTCTTGAATTGCTGTGTTCCATTGGTCTATATTGTCTGCATCTGTCTCTCTCACTCTCTGTTATTATCTCTCTCTCTCACACACACACACTCTCTCTCTCATTCGTTTTCTGTTCATATGCCTATCTTACGCACTCACGTCTTTCTGCGCATGTATTGTTATGTACACATATCATATTAATGTATCATTTGTATTAATCGTCTCTCCATGCTCTATAATTCTTTTTTTCTATCATTATGCCATCTCACTCTCTGTCCTGTCTTCCTTCATGCTCTCTCTCTCTCTCTCTCTCTCTCTCTCTTCCTGTTTTTCACTATATATATGTGTGTGTGTGTGTGATAGGATTATACTACTCAAAATGAAAACAAAATCACTCGACATAGCAATAATACAGACAAACAAACCTACTCACGACTATACAGATGAACAAATAGAGGCATGCTGTGAAGATCTAAATAAAGTTATGAAGCAAGTGAAATCTTCGGACATTTTTACTGTAAATGGTAACATGAACGCTAAAGTACAAACATGTATATATATGACTATCATAGAAAATCATGGTTTATGAAAAAGAAATGACACAGGAGAAAGATTACCGCAATTCTGTGAAGAAAACAGATTGATAATATGTAACACCTACTTTGAGCAAGAAAAAAAAAGGAAACAAACTAAACACAAGGAAAAGTCATGGAGATAAGAACAGGAATGAAATAGATTACATAATGATAAAATATAGGTTCCGTAACAGCGTCAAGAAAGCCAAAACCTACCCAGGAGCAGATATTAACGCAGATCACAATCCTGTAATGATTAAAATGAAAACAAACTAAAGAGAAACAAACAAAAGACTAATTCATCAACAATACTACTAGATATAACAGCTTTAAATAAAAAGGATGTTAAAGATACTTATAGAATACCAGCAGTAAAGAACACATATCAGAAGGTGCTAGCAGAAGGGCTTGAGCAGACATCATCATCACCATGTGCCATGCCGGTTGGCGTTGGCGATCATGTCCTTCCACAATCTTCTATCTGCAGTGCATCGTATCTGTTCTGTTGTTGACTGTTTTCCATGCCATGACACCAAGCTATCCAGTACTGTTTCTCTTCGCCGTCATCGATCTCTTTTCTTTTTATTTTGCCAGTTGTGACCAAGTATTCCAACTTTCTTCTTCTCATGATGTGCCGAAAAAATGTTGATTGCTTCTTTCTGATATTTTTTTGGGAGCTCCCTTTTTGTGTTGGCCTTTTTGAGAATTTCCTCATTGGTCGTTTTTGAGCAGTGCAGAAGAGAAAATCCTGATGAAACTGATACAACGAAATGGCAATGCATAAAGAGAAGCATACAAGAAACGTGCGACACCTTAGCCGAAAAGGAAAAGAAAAAAAGAATGTATAACTAACCATCTTAGAAAAAAATGGAAGAAAGAAGACAAACGAAGAACACTGCCAAATACAGGAAAATAGATAATAAAATACATAAAATGTGCAAAAAGGCAAAAGAAAACTGGCTCAGTCTAAGAAGTCTGGAAATCGAAACTATGGAAAGCAAACAATACTTAAGAGGAATACACACATAAATAAAGAGAACGACTAATAAAAATACAAAAAACCACAGAAAGCGGATGCATCGCAGACAAGAAAGGAAAATGCCAATAGACAATAAAGATATAATAGATATAGGGCAGAATATATAACATAATTATTTGATGATCAAAGGGACAAGAAACCAATTATAAAATGAACATAAGGCTATAAAATCTAAAAATCTGAAGTGGAAAAAGCTATATAAACAATGAAAAATGGAAAAGCATCAGGACCTGACAGCATACAGGTAGATAGGATACAGGTACTAAAAAATTTTGGCACTGAAGTGCTCACATGCATATGCAACGACATATATCATACAGGATACATACCAAATGAATTAAAAACATCAACTTTCATTTTATTGCCTAAAAGAAATGGTGCAGTTGAATGCAGTGACTTCAGAACAATAAACCAAATGAACAATGTTGCAAAAATCTTGCTAAAAGTTATACAAGGAAGGATTCGGAATAAAAATCAATACGGAATTAGATGAGCAGCAATTTGGATTTAGGAAAAATAGCGGGACAAAGAAGCCATATTCTGCATGAGACATTAATCGAAAAATACACAGAAGTAAACAAATCAATAAATGCCTGCTTCATAGACTACACCAAAAATGTTGATAGAATACACCATAAACAACTTATAGAATGGGTAAAAAATATACATCTAGATGATACGCACATACGACTAACATGTAACTTATACTCTGAGCAAACAGCGATAATAAAATATAACAAGGCGAACTCTACACACATTGATATAAAAAGAGGAGTAAGACAGGGATGTATCCTATCACCAAGCTTATTCAATCTATACACTGAGCAAATCTTTAAAAACATCACAGAGATGTCAACCTAAACATTAATGGAAAGATAATTCATAACCTAAGATATGCTGATGATACTGTACTACTAACAGAAAATCTTAAAGATCTACAACAATTGCTTAATAAAATAAACATGACAAGGAAAAAATATGGACTAGATATGAATATCAAAATGACTAAAACTATGATTATAAACAAAGAAAATACTCAAAACCTAATAGTTGATATCAAAATTGAAGGAATAGACCTGGAGACAGTTCAAAACTACACTACCTTGGACATACTATAACCAGTGACGGAAAATATTAAACTGAAATTAACAAAAGAATAGGAATGGCAAAAAGTAATTTTAATGCCATGAAAAATATACTAACATCAAAACAAAAAACACCAAGGTTAAAACTAAGAATAGCAAAATGTTATATCTTTTCAACATTCTTGTATGGTGCAGAAACGTGGACATTAGACAAGAAAACAGAAAAACCGAAAGTTGAAGCCTTTGACATGTAGATATATAGAAGAATAGGTAGACTTAGATGGAAAGAAACGAAAACAAACGATGAAGTCTTAAAACAACTAAAAATAAAATGAGAACTACTAAATACAATTCGAACAAGACAAATGAAACTTTTGGGCTATGTTAAAAGACATATCAGCCTACTAAACGTAATCTTGGAAGGGATAATACAAGGTAAAAGAGGCAGTGGCAGACTAACACTAACATGGACGAATGACATCAAAAGATGGAGAAATCAGCCTCTGACAATCTCTGGCATCAAAGTAAGAGAAATGGCAGAATGGCGCTCCATAGTAACCAACCTTCGATGCCGAGACGGCAATCAATGATGATGATGATTATGATGATATATATATATATATATATATATATATATATATATATATATATATATATATATATCATCATAATCATCATCATATATATATATATATATATATATATATATATATAAGGGTTTCTGTGTTTATATACTAGAGGTCGCCCAATCTTCGAACTGTTTGATAATGCCCAAATCATCATTTGGAAGAAATACACAAGCGCGAAGATTATTAGCTCAAGCCTCAAACCTAAACTCTAACCCTAAACACTTAGCCACAAACATAAAACATAAACTCTAACCCTAAACACTTAGCCACAAACTTAAAACATGAACTCTAACCCTAAACACTTGGCCACAAACTTAAAACATAAACTCTAACCCTAAACACTTGGCCACAAACTTAAAACCTAAACCCAACCCTCACCCTAACTCTACACACAAACTTTAAAAAAACACTGGATCTTAAAATCCAAAATCTCAAATCTATCAAAACGAAAGCCTAAATCCAAACCCCATCTGTAAGTCACAAGCACACCACAAACACTTAACTCAAGCCTCAATCTGTAACTGCAACAGCCAAACCGAGCTCTTAACCCCAGCTCTAATCCTTTTCGTTGGAACTTAACGGTTATTTATTAGTTGTTATTACAGAAGTAGTGGCAGCAATAAAAAAAAAAGACTTCGCCGATAAGTACAATAAAGGCAAGTAGAACAATATCTCTCTCTCTCTCTCTCTCTCTCTCTCTCTCTCTCTCTCTCTCTCTCTCTCTCTGCGATTAAGACTCAATCAGAGTAGGATTCCAGACACTCTCATGAAGTCAGCTGCCTATTTAAGAGATTCAATTGCCCCATATAGATTCTCTTCCAGGGTGGTGGGTGTGGACCACATTGCTCTTCTCAGGTCTGTGTGAACAATATTAAAACAGGTAAATGAATTTAAATATCTGGGAACAATGTTAACCTCAGCTGGTAAATGTACAACAGAGGTTATAGGTGTGGTTAGTCGAAGGCCCCGGGATCACTGCAAACGAATTCAAATCCATAATTGCTCAACTGCCCGTGCCAGTGGAATCATCAGAATTAACATTTCATCGAATATACAAGTGAAAAGAAAAATAAAGAAATTGCAGTCCACATCGTAGCAAACATAGCACACGTCAAAAGACATAAGGCATAGTTGCACCGATAGTGAACGCAACTGAACTGTTCTTCGTCATACGATATCATCATTCATCATAAGCAATCTGAACATAGAAACACCATCCGATGAGATACACAGCTCACGGTGTGAACAGAGTACTAATCTCAGTTTCTCCTGCAGCAAACCGTACTTGGAATATGAGGAAACTGCAACAATGAAGTTTTTCAGACAGTGCCTCAATTGTTCATTGCCGCCTATCCGCCATATTGACCGGAAGTAAACAACAGAGGTGAGATGCAGAATGGCTCAGGCAAAACTAGCTTTCCATAAAATGAGGATGATACTGTGCAATCCATTGTTGACAATAGAAACAAGAAAAACAGTTCTTAATAGCTGTTGAACCAGTCTTTAAAAATGTGTGTGAATCATGGACAATGGGTCAACAGACAGAAAAATCACTGGAGGCTGTAGAAATGTATTTTTACATAAGAATGTTGAGAACACCATGGACAGCTAAGAAGAGAAATGAAAACGTTCTGAAAGAAGCTGAAGCAAAAAGAGAACTAATATCCAATATTAGAAAGAAACTGTCATCATTTTTTGGGCAATGTTATGGGAAGGGAACAGTTGGAATATATTGTAACAACTGGGAAAATTGAGGCACGAAGAGATAGATAGAGGGAAACAAAGGAAAAATACCAGACAGCTTAAAAGAATGGCTTGGCAGAAGGTCAACAACAAAAATTATAAATGGCTGTCGAAATTGAAAGTTGTGGAGAGACATGATCACCGACTCCAGCAGGCATGGTACTTGATGAAGATGATGATGATTAGTTGTTATTATTATTATTATTATTTTAAGGAAAGTTAACACCCCCCCCCCAACCAAGACTTTAGATAGGAAATTGAAATGTCTTTTAAAATAAATGTCTACGTAGGATCTGATGAAGGCCTATTGGGCCGAAACGTCGTTTAGTCTGTGTCGTCCACTCATCACGTAAAGCTTCTTACATACCATTTTTTATTATTTTTTTTATTTGTCCTCACATTCAGCTTTACTGCAGTTTCGCATTTTTATGCCTTAACCCTCTACGTAGGATCGTAGGATGGCAAACATCAGTTGCAAAGAATATATATCAAACGAAGTAATAAGAGACGAATCTAAACAAGAATATGTGTCGCGAATTATAAGAAGAAGACGTTGGAAATGCAATGGTTCTATACTAAAAACGAATGAAGAAACAGACTTTTCCACCAGGTATTCATGCGAAAACCAACTAGTAAAAGAAAGCAAGGCAACCAAAGACAATTTTATGAAGGACAATTACTGGGAAGACTCAACCATAGGACTAAAAATCAACAAAGTCCTACTAGAACTAACAGCAAATAGTGGATGCCGGAGTACACTAACTTCCATCTCAGTTGCCCTCTTAGGCTGGAGAAGGAAATGATTCATCATCATTGAGTGCCGTCTCCGCATCGAAGATTGGCTACCATGGAGCGCCATTCCACCTGGCTCTTGGTTTGATGGTGCAAATTGTCATAGGTTGACTTGTCCATCTTTTGATGTTATTCATCCATCTTAGTCTTGGTCTGCCTCTGCCTATTTTACCTTGTATTTTCCCTTCCAATATTACTTTTATTAGGCTGTTGTGTCTTTTAACGTGCCCCAAAAATGTCATTTGTCTTGTTCTAATTGTGTTTAGTAGTTCTCTTTTCATTTTTAGTTGTTTTAAAACTTCATCGTTTGTTTTCTTTTCTTTCCATCCAACTCTATTCTTATATAAATTCACATTTCAAAGGCTTCAATTTTCTGTTCTGTTTTCTTGTCTAATGTCCATGTTTCTGCACCATATAGGAATATTGAGAAGATCTAACATTTTGCTATTTTTAGTTTTAGCCCTGGTGTTATTTGTTTTGATGTTAGTATATTTTTCATGGCATTAAAATTACGTTTTGCCATACCTATTCTTTTGTTTATTTCAGTTTTACATTTGTCCATCATTGGTTATTGTTTGTCCCAGGTAGTTGTAGCTCTGAACTGTCTCCAGATGTATTCCTTCAACTTTGATATTTACTTGTAGGTCTTGAGAATGCTCTTTGTTTATTATTATAATTTTAGTCTTTATGATACTCATATCTAGTCCATATAATTTGCTTGTCATGTTTATTACTTAGCATAACTTAGGTTATTGATTATCTTTCCATTAATTTGTAGGCCTGGCATCTCTGTGATGTTTTTAAAGATTTGCTCAGTGTATAGATTGAACAAGCTTGGTGATAATCCTTGTCTTACTCCTCTTTTTATATCAATGGGTGTAGAGTTCTCTTTGTTATATTTTATTATTGCTTTTTGCTCCCAGTACAAATTACACATTAGTCGTATGTCTGTGTCGTCCAGATTTATATCCTTTATGCAGTCTATAAGTTGGTTATGGTGTATTCTATCAAATGCTTTGGTGTAGTCTATGAAACAGACATATATTGGTTTGTTTACTTCTGTGTACTTTTCAACCAATGTCCTCATGCTGAATATGGTTTGTTTTGTCCCACTGTTTTTCCTGAATCCAAATTGCTGCTCATCTAATTCAGTATTAATTTTATTCAGATGACGATTAAGGAGATTTATTTTAGGCGGTAGTTTATCAGATTTTAATCTTCCGGTGCGTTCTAAGACGGAGTCTGTGTTTATTTTTGTCTTGTGTGGACCGTTGACCGTTGAGGCTGACAGCCTTACCCTGAGACTCGCTTCGGGGCAACCCAAGGCAGGGAATAAATCCAGGATTGTTGAATCTTGTGGTGTTACAATGACTCGTGCCGAATAACCTGCTCGAGAAATTAGTAGTAGGGCAAATATCATCAAATCGGTAGTACGTCGAATATCATCAAATTAGTAGTACGGCAAATATCATCAAATTGGTAGTGCGTCGAATATCGTCAAATTAGTAGTACGGCAAATATCATCAAATTGGTAGTACGTCGAATATCATCGAATTAGTAGTACGGTGAATATAATCAAATTGGTAGTACGTCGAATATCATCAAATTAGTAGTACGGCGAATATCATCAAATTGGTAGTACGTCGAATATCATCAAATTAGTAGTACGGCGAATATCATCAAATTGGTAGCAAGGCGAATATCATCAAATTAGTAGTACGACGAATATCATCAAACTAGTAGTAGGACGAATAATCAAGTTATTAGTACGGCGAATATCATCTAACTAGTGGTACGGCGAATATCATCAAATCTGTAGTTCAGCGTATATCATCTAATTAGTAGTACGGCGAATGTAATCAAATTAGTAGTACGGAGAATATCATTAAATTAGTACGGCGAATATCATCAAATTAGTACGGCGAATATCATCAAATTAGTACGGCGAATATCATCAAATTAGTACGGCGAATATCATCAAACTAGTGATTAATAATATTACATTTACAAATATAATAATATTATATATTAATATATTGACTAATAATATTCATTTATTATTATTTGTCTCATTTATTTTTCGCTCGTGATCACCTTGAACATCAATAATAACAAATGTTGACGGGTACAATTAAAGGAGATAGGTACTTCAGAAATATATGTGTTTGTGAATGTAATAAAACAAGATACGTACCACACAAATACAGGAGACAAATAATAATAAATGAATATTATTATAGAGGGAAACTTCCGAAGCGATAGATCAGCGAATCAATTCAGGGCAAGAGGTATGTTTACAACGCTCGAAAAAATAACAAATCATCAACAGGAAAAAACAAACAAAGAACAATATGCTTGCTCGCGTTCGCCCGATGACTTAAGGAGTGTACCTCGTCATGCCCGAAGCAGGAACGAACCGGTACAACGTGTTAGGGGCCATAATAAAATGAGACATGAACTTTAGTAATATAAAATATTAAGAATGGCTACGTAGAAACACAATGTGAAATTGTGACAAGACAACATAAAGATATCCCATTAACTGTACCAGTTATTATAATGCAAGATAAACTTGATAATAACCTATTAATATGCTTATAATAACTAAACTTATATAACTAATTATATAACTCCTGGTAATTCAAATGGACATAGAAGGCGAAACACGCACGTAAACACCAATTACTTTTTTTTTTTTAGGTGAAATTAAATGGTTTTATGTAGAATAAATGTAGACTAACATAGCCTACCTGTCGAGACACACAGACAACCACATATAGGTTTCAATGTCAGAGAATCGACATTCCCACGTTGAAATAAATCCGTAAGAACTTTGTTTTGATGTGTTGCTTGCAGCTAATGTTTTTATTTTAAATCTAGACAATTACACGTTCACAACTGTGTTATCAACAATTAATGCGTTAACTTGGGTAATTTAACCCCAGACTTTTCTGAAACATAATTAGTAAAACGTTAATATAAATTTAAAATGTTAATTCTTTGAAAATCGCTTCACATCGTTTATGAATAGTTGTTTTTTTTTAAATGTCTAATTGCTAATTAATGATACTCACATTAAAACGTTTTCCTTTTAATAATGTATTCTCATTGTGTGGTGGTCCCTTTTTCAGATCATTTCCGCACAGCGTATGAACAGTATATGTTAAATAAAAATACTTTTTACACTTGTCATTGTATGTTTTAAATAATTGATGTTACAAACTTCTGAAGAGCTCTATTGTCTTGTTCAGACTACTGTAGAAATATTGCCGGTTAATAGGGTAAGAATAACAATACGAACTAAAATAAAAGAGAAAACTTGCCATTTTAAAAGCCACAATTTATTGAGGGGAAAAAACGATAAAATTACGGCGATGTTAGTTAATGAGGACAGGCAAAATGTGACAATTCTGAGGAGAATGATGAACGAAATGATTGAAGTCAACTATTGATATGTGTAAATTATCATTTTGAAAGACCATATTTTTTATGGAGGATGTAAACAGTAAACGGTAAAATGTACAACATAGTCATAGAGTAATGAATGAATTACACAAGCCACGAAAAACAAACAGCGCATCGATCGAACGACTGAGTTGTTTGTGTAATGAACCGTTTCGAATATATGCTAAACAGAGCCGCTCGGCCGAGCTATTGTTGTACTATATAGTTTTATTAGCAGGCCCGAGGAGGATGTGTGACAGGGTGTTATGGACACGGGCACACTTAGAAACTCCACTATTAGACTAGTGTACAGTGGTTCTCACGCTGTAAACCTTCACTGATGTTTCATTTGTTGCAACTCTCGGTGATGAAGTTTTTTTTTCTTCTTCTTTACAAATCAAGTGCTGCGTGTTCGTTACTCCTTGTCAATCAGTTTGTAGGAATAGCAGTTGCCATTATTTAAGTCTGACAGGAAAAACAAGAGAGAAAAAAAGTAAAGAGCCCCGTCACGCCAAGTGGCGTATAGGGAATCATCTATGTCTTGCAAAATCTCAGTCATTAAGTTTTTTCCTCCTTCTTTACAATAAAAATGGTGTGTGTTCTTTACTTGTTGTCAGTCAGTCTGTAGGAATAGCAACTGCAAGATCTGACAGGAGTTGACAGGAGAACTATTCTATCCCAGAAAAAGGTAGCTAGGAACAACATACGTCCAGCTCGCATTCAGTTCTGCAATTTTAATTAAACAGATTGAACGGATATTTTTTTTAGAATGAAACTGTTTTATGTCATAGAGGGGAGGTCACCAGAAGGATAATCCCCGCTGGTCATCCAGGGCTTCAAAGTGACAGACATTTACACACACAAAAATAATTCGGAGTCTGTATAAACAGGACATCGTCAAGTTTGTTCCTAAGAGAAGACGAGGAGGGCTACAAGAATGTGTACACTGAGAGACTTGTTAGTAGGCAGAGGTACAAAAAAAGGTCTGGTCAATCCAGAGTGCTCAGTGAGAATACCAAGGAGAGTTAACAAATGTCATGAGGACGTTCTAAAAGACAGCAATTGTTCTCTTTCGAAACAAGAGACTTCTCTTGTCCGCAGCAGATGCGTTATTTCCACTCAGTTTTAGTAGTTCAACACATTTTTTTTTACAATTTCAAAATGTCGAAGAAACGAAAGTGTTCACTAAGTGATTCCATTTTGAAAGGGTTTCCTTTTCTCCGTCCAGGTGTCAATGAATCTACTGCCTTTTATTCTTTCTGCCAAACAACAGTGTCGGGAGTGGCGGTAAAATGTGGATTGTGAACACATCCAAACAAATAAGCATAAAAGTGGTGTTTCTAGTTGTGAAGTTAACACGTAAGTGTGTCTCAGTTTTTTTCAAAAATCATATGCCTGTTGAAAGCAATTTGATCATTGCATTAGAAGAAGGAACTTTGTTTGTGCTAGAACAAAAGTTGAGGCTATTGTAAAGTTTGACTTAGCGCCTTGCGTTTTTGATGCAGTGATAGAAGAAATTATGTTTTCATAGCCAGACTTTTGGATGATTCAGATCATGGCAGTTTAAAAGCATTGCTTATCCTTCTTAGATATGCTAACATGGACAGAGAAAGTAAAAAAAAAAAAAGTAATGTACCCCCGTCACGCCAAGTGGCGTATATGGAATATGGTGTTAGTGACCATAAATTTTTCAGACCTTCGGCACATGATTTTTGGGGTAATGTGGTCGGTATTAAGCCCGTGCCGCTTCACTTTCCCAGAAAAAAATCCGGAACCCATTAAAGGCTGGGTGAACCTGGAAGCCGTCGGTTGGGATCGAACCCTACCCCTTGTCCTTTGTGGACAGAGAAAAGACAACTAATATTCAAACTAAACTAATTGACTTTATTGAGATAACAGGGAAAACAGCAGAAATTCTGTCACAGGTTTCATTGGAAACAGTAAAGCAATTTGGCCTTGATAATAAAATCGTAGCAGTTTCAGAGGACGGACATAAACTTTGGTGGTTTAACAAGAAAAGGAGGAAAAAACAAACAATATTTTTACTAAAGTGAGGGAAGAGTTACAAAGGTAAGTTCATTGTTTAGGATATACAGCTGACATGATACACAACTGTAAACATTTAGCTACTAATTCAATCCCCCTTGATGTTGAAGAAATTGTTGTGAAGGTATTTGACTATTTTCACATATTAACTGAGTGGAAAGACTTGAGGAATTCTGTGACGTTGTTGAACAGGAATAGCTACAACATAGTTAGGTAACTCCCCAAACTATCAGCAGTCAGGAGAATCTGGCAAATGTAGCCTGCACTTAAGCCACTCATCCTGTCTGAAGAAAAGTGCCCAGTGATGTTCAAGAATTGGTTGAGTGATCCTTGCACCTTGCTGTCAATGAATTTTGCTCATACAACGTTGCCATATTTGTCATGATGTGGCAACAAAAGTTGAAGGCGAGGATGTAACTACAGTAGAGTCTTTCATATTGTTATGAGGTTTAACTGAACAATTAAGAGAGTGCCTGCTGAAGAAAATTCCTAGTTAGCTGAGTGGCAGTGTTCCCTAGTGTTTGGCTTTTCGTGGCAAAACGCTGTGCCACTGAGTACGGGTTCGATCCTGCTTTGGTCCATACATTGTACTTTGTTTTTTTTCTGTTGTTGATTATTTCTCATTTTATTCCGAGTGCTGTAAACATACCTCTTCCTTTAAATTGATTCGCTGATTATCGCCTCGGAAGTTTCCCTCTAGAATAATATTCATTTATTATTATTTGTTTCCTGAAGATAATTCACTCTTCAGACTGGTATGATGGGGACTGCAGCTACCTTCCTTTGTTTGGGATATGAGATATTAAATTCGGATGGTTCCACTGGCACGGGCGGTTGAGCAATTATGGATTTTAATTCGTTTGCAGTGATACCTGGGCCTTCCATAACTATAACCATAACCATTCATTCTTCAGAAAAATGCCTGTAGAGATAAGTCGTGTGTCAGTTCTGTATGTAGAATTAACTCATTTATATTATAAATAGAATGATTAACTAAATTCTTTAAAACGTGTCTGAAACTAACTGACTGGCAAACTAACCTGCGGTACATTTCTAAAGTTATTTTTGTTATACCTGTTGCCGGTAATTGTGGGAACAAATCTGGTAACCTTATTCTATAGAAGATAACATCACGCTAACTGGAGGGTTTTCCGGTTTTTATTTTCCGCCCGCGGACCTCTATCTATGGTTCAACAAACAGGGCACTGGACGGCCCACAAGTGCACAGCCATGTATGTGGGTCATACTGTTTAGCCTTTGTCTATTCCAATCTTTGTACAATTTCAGCGTGTTCAGTCTGCATGAATGTGTTAAAAAAAAAAAAAAAAAAAAAAAAAAAAAAACATGCATAAGGGCTCAACGTGAGAGTTACATATTAGATTTATGACTCAAAGATAATTCATTACAGAATCATGTATCATCATCATCATCAAGTACCAAGCCTGCTGGCGTAGGTGATCATGTCTCTCCACAACTTTCGATCTTGACAGTTATTTATCATTTCTGTTGTTGACCTTCTGCCAAGCCATTCTCTTAAGCTTTCTGGTATCTTTTCTCTTTGCTTTCCTCTATCTCTTCGTCCCTCAATTTTTCCAGTTGTTACAATATATTCCAGTTGTTCTCTTCTCATTACATGGCCACAAAATGATGATCGTTTCTTCCTAATATTGGAAATTAGCACTCTTTTTGCTTTGGCCTCTTTCATAACGTTTTCATTACTCTTCTTAGCTGTCCATGGTATTCTCAACATTCTTCTGTATAACCACATTTCTACTGCCTCCAGTGATTTTCTTGACTGTTGTCCTATCGTCCATGATTCACATCCATATGTTAAAACTGGTTCTACACACCATTTAAGAACTCTTTTTCTTGTTTCTATTGTCAAAAATAAATTGTATAGTATCTTCCTAATTCTTTGGAAAGCTGCTTTTGTTGAGCCATTCTGCATCTCACCTCTGTTGTACACCTACCATCTCACCTCTGTTGTACATCTACCATCTCACCTCTGTTGTACATCTACCATCTCACCTCTGTTGTACATCTACCATCTCACCTCTGTTGTACATCTTCCCTCTGTTGTACATCTACCATCTCCCCTCTGTTGAAATATCTACCATCTCCCCTCTGTTGTACATCTACCATCTCACCTCTGTTGTACATCTACCATCTCCCCTCTGTCGTACATCTACCATCTCACCTCTGTTGTACATCTACCATCTCCCCTCTGTTGTACATCTACCATCTCACCTCTGTTGTACATATACCATCTCACCTCTGTTGTACATCTACCATCTCACCTCTGTTGTACATCTACCATCTCCCCTCTGTTGTACATCTACCATTTCCCCTCTGTTGTACATCTACCATCTCCCCTCGGTTGTACATCTACCATCTCACCTCTGTTGTACATATACCATCTCCCCTCTGTTGTACATCTACCATCTCACCTCTGTTGTACATCTACCATCTCCCCTCTGTTGTACATCTACCATTTCCCCTCTGTTGTACATCTACCATCTCCCCTCGGTTGTACATTTACCATCTCACCTCTGTTGTACATCTACCATCTCACCTCTGTTGTACATCTACCATCTCCCCTCTGTTGTACATCTACCATCTCACCTCTGTTGTACATCTACCATCTCACCTCTTTTGTACATCTACCATCTCACCTCTGTTGTACATCTACCATCTCCCCTCTGTTGTACATCTACCATCTCCACTCTGTTGTACATCTACCATCTCACCTCTTTTGTACATCTACCATCTCACCTCTGTTGTACATCTACCATCTGAAGTTAACATTGTTCTCAGATATTTAAATTCATTTACCTGTTTGTTTGTTTTTTTGCTGATTCAGGTCATGGCAGTTTAAAAACATTGCCTATCCTTCTTAGATATGCTAATAAGAATCATGTAACAGCAACTGAATGAAAATATTACGAAATCATGTAACCACAACTGAATGAAAATATTACAGAATCATGTAACCACAACTGAATGAAAATATTACGGAACATGTAACCACAACTGAATTAAAATATTACGGAATCATGTAACCACAACTGAATTAAAATATTACGGAATCATGTAACCACAACTGAATTAAAATATTACGGTATCATGTAACCGCAACTGAATTAAAATATTACGGAATCATGTAACAGCAACTGAATGAAAATATTCATGAACTTGGACTTTTTCATCTGAATAAACTTGCAGATTTTACATGCAGCAGATTCTAGGTTAAAGCTTGAACCCAAAGAGGCATGACACCCACCAAATAACTAGGTTTAAGCGCAGACTAACTCTGCCACTTTGTTAGGCACCCCTGCACCCCTGCAAAAATGAACAATAAATGGTAGTCATTCATGAAGTAACAATCAAATGAGTGCAGTGCTGCGGTAAAGCTAGTACGTATGGCCCCCCTTGGCTGGATAAGATAATTTTTTTTAGCCAAATTTTCCTCATAATAGGGTTCGATCCCAACCGACGACTTCCGCTTCACCCAGCCTTTAATGGGTAACGGATTTTTTTTCTGGGAAAGTAAAGCGGCACGGGCGTAATACCGACCACATTACCCCGAAAATCATGTGCCGAAGGTGTGTAAAATTGGTGGTCACTAACACCATATTCCCTATACGCCACTTGGCGTGACTGGAGTACTTTACTTTTTTTTAACAGAAGAAGAGGAGGAGTGGAAAGATGAGGAAAAGAGGGAAGAGGTGGAAGGAGACGAATGTCTATTTGACATGAGCTTACTTAAACAAATGCTAATTTAAAAAAAAAAAACTAACGTGATGGAAATTGAGCGACATAGCACTCGATCTTGTACTACTGTATCATTATATAACAAATCTTATAACATAGTTAATGTAATAGATTATCAGATTACGTTTCCGAAGATTACATGAACATGACTTTTTTAAAATAATTGACACCGTTTCTTAATGTCTCACAGTTTCTTAATGTCTCACAAAGAAGTTTAGGTAGCATTCCAAAAGGAGTGACAATAACAACACAAATAACAGAACAACTAAATTGTGAAAGAAGGAACTAGTCCTAGGTAGAACCATTTTAAGTGGTTCCATGTACAACAAACAAAACTCTCTTTAACTACCTGTTGACCTACATTTTTCATTTGCAAAAATCTATAAAGAGTGAATTGCCGCAAAATCTAAAAATAGTCAGGGCCACAATATGGTTATGGTTATGGAAGGCCCGGTATCACTGCAGACGAATTAAAATCCATAATTGCTCAACCGCCCGTGCCAGTGGAATCATTAGAATTACTAACTTATCTCCCAAACAAAGAAAGGTAGCTGTAGTGCCCATCGTAGCAGTCATAGCACACGCCAAAAGACATGAGGCGAAACCGCACAGAAAGTGAACACAGCCTGTTCCCTGTCATACGATATCATCATTCGTCGTAAACAATTGGAATATCGAAAAACGATCAAAAGGATGAGACACAGCTCACGGTGTGCACAGAGCACTTAACTCAGTAGCTCCTGTAACAAGCCGGACTTGGAATATGAGGAAACTGCAACAAGGAACACGTTTCATACATAACCTTCAATGGTTCCTGCCGCCTATCCCCCATATTGAACGGAAGTTCACGACCTCCTGAAAATGATGATCGTCATATTTTTTTTTTTTTATGTATAGCGCTTGATGATGTTAGGACATTGTTTTTGACTCCAATTCCGAGTCAGTTGTCGGATTATCCCCGTCGCACATCAAACAACAGACCGTAAGATCTAAAGTCACGATATATGGAAATAACCTATATTTGGATATTGACGTCCCTAGACATAAATATGTGTGTCCCAACTGTTGCCAACGATTGATTTCTTGTCTCTTGTATTGATAATGGTATATGAAGATTAGAGACGCACCTGCAATGTTAACATCCTGTTATTGATTTATATTATTGTGTAGGTTGATAAGCGTATTCTAAATGATTATCGAAAATAAACGATATATAACGATACGGAGTATACGTATGTACAAATATGGATATTGATGTACGTGCCAGCGGAGAATGTAGGCTCGTTTAAGTAAGACTATATCAGAAATATGAAAAACAAAATGAGAAAGTAATTTCAACAACATTACCTAGACGGTAGGTAACAATATATCGTATTCTTCTCTTTCAAGGTGGCCAGTTCCTCCCAAAAGCTTGACAAGAAGTTGGTTTACCTAGGCTCCAATATTACTCTTATCTTGGGCTCAAGTTCAAGTATTGGAGATTTGCCCCGTTAGAATATATTGTCAATCAGGCCCTTGTATGACCTTTTTATCTTATCAGATGTTTGGCTCCTACTATCCGATATTGCCTCTCCGGCGAGCACGTTTTGTGTTCACATTTTGACGTAAAATTTGTATCTGAAAAGAGAGCTTTAGCTTTAGATAGATAGATAGATAGATAGATAGATAGATAGATAGATAGATAGATAGATAGATAGATAGATAGATAGATAGATAGATAGATAGATAGATAGATAGATAGATAGATAGATAGATAGATAGATAGATAGATAGATAGATAGATAGATAGATAGATAGATAGATAGATAGATAGATAGATAGATAGATAGATAGATAGATAGATAGATAGATAGATAGATAGATAGATAGATAGATAGATAGATAGATAGATAGATAGATAGATAGATAGATAGATAGATAGATAGATAGATAGATAGATAGATAGATAGATAGATAGATAGATAGATAGATAGATAGATAGATAGATAGATAGATAGATAGATAGATAGATAGATAGATAGATAGATAGATAGATAGATAGATAGATAGATAGATAGATAGATAGATAGATATAGAGAGAGAAAATAAAGAAGGAATATATCTGTGACAACTAATGTCAACTCTCAAACGTATCCACTCTGCCTGAAGTGCAGAATTTGGATTTAGGAATAACAGTGGGACAAAAGTAGCCATATTTCGCATCAGGACATTAATCGAAAAGTACACAGAAGTAAACAAACCAATATATGTCTGCTTCATAGACTACACCAAAGCCTTTGATAGAGTACACCATAAACAACTTATACAATTCCTTAAAGATATATATCTAGATGACACGGGCATGTGCCTAATATGTAATTTATTCTGGGAGCAAACAGCAATAACAAAATAACAAAGAGATCTCTGCACCCATTGATATAAAAAGAGGGTAAGATAGGTATGCATCCTATCACCAAGCTTGTTCAATCTATACACTGAGCAAATCTTTAAAAACATCACAGAGATGCCAGGCCTAAACATTAATGGAAAGATAATCAATAACCTAAGATATGCTGATGATACTGTTTTACTTGCAGAAAATTATAAATATCTACAACAATTACTTAATGAAATATACACGACAAGCAAAAAATATGAATTACATATGAATATCAAAAAGATTAACACTATGATTATAAACAAAAATAATACTCAAAACCCACAAATGGATATCAAAATTGAAGGAATAGACCTGGAGACAGTTCCGAGATACAACTCCTTTGGACATACTATAACCAGTAATGGAAAATGTAAAACTGAAATAAACAAAAGAAAAGGAATGGCAAAAAGTAATTTTAATGTCATGAAAAAAATACTAACATCAAAACAAATAACTGCAGGGCTAAAACTAAGAATAGCAAATTGTTATATCTTCTCAGAATTCCTGTAAGGTGCAGAAACATGGACATTAAACAAGAAAACAGAACAGAAAATTGAAGCCTTTGAAATGTAGATTTATAGAAGTATATGTAGAATTGGATGGAAAGAAAAGAAAACAAACGATATCCTAAAACAACTAAAAATGAAGAGAAAACTACTAAATACAATTCAAACAAATTAAATGATATTTCTGGAACATATTAAAAGACACAGCAGCCTATAAAAGTAATCTTGGAAAGGAAAATACAAGGTAAAAGAGGCAGACAAAGATTAACATGGACGAGTAACATCAAAAGAGGGACAAGTCAGCCTAAGACAACCTGCACCTTCAAAACAAGAGACAGAGCGAAATTGCGCTGCTCTATGGTAGCCAACATTCGATGCGGAGACGGGTGTATATATATATATATATATATATATATATATATATATATATATATATATATATATATATATATATATATACACACATATATATCGGGGTGTTTATAAAGTCGCTGTGCAGTGAAAATATTTTTTTTAATTACAGGAAATTGTAACGTAAATTTGTATTATTCATCTAGACACTATTGCTCTTGGCTGACTTGAATTGGGTAACGTTGCTGTTCACACGATGTAGTTTTATCTACAGCATGTGTTCAAAATGTCCACCACGGGTCTCAAGACATTTGTTGACCCGTCTCTTCATATTTTCGAAAACCTTCTGAATAATGACCGGTGATATGTGTTGGATCTGAGTGATTATTTTAAACAAAGTTTAGACCTACAGTTCCTACTTTATATTGGATTCATAGATTACGAAAAGGCATTTGATAGTTTAAACAGAGGGATGCTTTGGAAGTTGCTGAGTCATTATGGAACCCCCATAAAGTTTATTGACCTGATAAAAACAATGTATGAAGGAATGAAATGTAGTGTGGTGCATGAAGGGCAGCTTACAGAACCATTTGAAATAAGAACAGGAGTAAGGCAATGATACCTTCTGTCTCCATTTCTCTTTCTACTGGCCATAGATTGGATTATGAAAATAACTCAAAAAAAAAAAAAAAAAAGAATCTAATGGTCACTGACCAAACAACTTGATGATTTAGACTTTGCTCATGACATAGCTCTCCTATCACACAGTCATCAACAGATGCAGGATAAAATGAACATACTTGATGAAAGATCACAACAGCTAGGAATGACAATTAATAGAGATAAGACCAATATTATGAGAATTAATGCAGTTGACAATAGCCAAATAAAATTAGGAGAAATACCTCTACTAGACGTACAATCTTACATATATCTGGGTAGTAATGTAGATAAAGAGGGAGGAACAGAAAATGATACCAAAATAAGGATAGCAAAAGCCAGAGGAGCTTTTGTTGCACTGGGAAACATATTGATGTCCAAAGAAATTAGGCTAAATACAAAAATAAAAATTTTAAACTTAAATGTTAAGTCAGTCCTATTATATGGCTGTGAAACATGGAGAACAACAAAATTGACAATCATGAAGATGATTAGTGAACTGGACTACAAAGGACAATAGGTTGGGTTCAATCCCAACCGACGGCTTCTGCTTCATCCAGCCTTTAATGGGTACCTGATTTTTTTCTGGGAAGTAAAGCGGCACGAGCGTAATACCGACCACATTACCCCAAAAATCATGTGCCGAAGGTCTGTAAAATTTATGGTCACTAACACCATATTCCCTATACGCCACTTGGCGTGACGGGGGCTCTTTACTTACTTACTGTTTTGCCTAAGAAATAACTCATTAGCATTTTATAACTACATAGGACAGATAACCTATCGACTTGTTATAAGACCATTTCTATGCTATGTGTAGACACTAATTATGATGACGCCAACGTTTAAACTCAGCTCTTGGGGAAGCAAGTCTAAAGTGTTAAGGGAGTTGGGAAAATCATTAGGGTGGTGGCATTACCGCTTTGGCAAACATTCCTGTAAGTTCTATTTAGGGGATTGGTTGATTTCAAGGTAAGACGTCGACATCGAGACAGAAGTTGTGAGTTCAAATCCCGACTGCACAATTTTGTGATTTCTCTCTGCGGCAACCACCTCTTGTCTCAGCAGGAAAGCCCGGATTGAAATGTCAATTACTCGTCGACGGAAAAAAATATGAGTACTTCTGAGGACGGAGTTATCGGCCTTATACGGTGATCCCAGTGCACACGGCTGCCAGGAAAAAAACTGATTAACATGCAAAATTCATTTCCTAGTCTCTAGGGACTTCGCCAAAGTTCAAAGTCGGCGAACGCAAAAAAAAAAGTTATGTTTGAAAACGTTGAACATTAGGCTAAGATTCTATATTTTGAAAATGGCTCTTTCTATAGACACGATTAGAACAGAAACAATAAAGTAATGTGAATAAAGACCGCGCAGGCCTATTTGATAAAAAAAAAAGCCAATAAAAATGTAGTGTCTGCCACAGGTGTTTTTGAAATCATAAAATACTCAGCGTTTGATTCTTTTTCCCAAAATAGGGGAAAAAATGAAAGAAATACATCACTTATTGCTTTCGCACACATTCGTTGAAAACATTTTGTTTGAGAATGTTCATACATAGGATCCATTAATAGATTAAATGTTATAAATATAAATACAGCAGCGTTTCAGCATTTCTACATTTTAAATTCGTTAAAATAGTATATCCACAAATCATAAAGAGACATTAAAATGGAAGGCGCCTTAGGGATACAACTCGAGTGATGTCATATCATTACATTGTAATTAAGGGTCGTGCTAGCATAAAAAGGACATCAATTTCCCCTATCAAACCGCAAGCTCAAGCCAACTATTTTTTTCATTTGGGATAAATTAAAATAGGTTGGTATTTTTTTTTTAAGTTAAAACAAAATGAAATAATTATTTGTACATTGGCAGAGTTATTTATTATTTATATTATTATTGCAATTATTGTTATGATTATTATTGTTATTAATATATTATTACAATTATTATTAGAAGCCGCCCTTTTATCTAAATGTTTCATGAGCGGTCCGACAATGTTTTCTGAATAATTAAACCAGAATAAACAAAATCTCAGATAAAACAACATTAAAAATTGTAATAAGCTACTGTCAATGTAGTTTCGTTTGGTCCTTAGCTGAAGAAATTCTTGGTAGTGCTACATATAACTGGTCAACCACATAAAACAAGTCACGAAGGTCTATCCAGTTACCTGTAACAATAAGTCTTGTTATATTTTGAAATATTTAATACTTTGAAATAGGGAAAAAGAATTTTAGTGCTAGAACACCAGATTCAAGGGCCGGCCTCGATAAAAAATGGATTGATAGAATATTAGAAACACTAGGAAACATAACAGCAGCAGACGCCAACAGAAGAGAAGAGCAAAAGATCCCAAATTATATCTCCTCTCGACGCTGAAAGGCAAATGGGGAAGGAAAGAAGAGGAATAAAGAGACCTTGAACATGACAACAAAAGAAGACGACCTAGCTAAGGACAGAGATTCTTTCAGGCGGACTATAGTGAATGCAAAATTATGATGATGATTAAGGAGATCATTTTTCTTTGCTTAGCAGCAGCTTCCCTTTTTCAAACCGTGCATGGAACTGAGAGTTTAACCGTTTATAAGATTGCAAATGAAATATTGAAACAAATGGTGGGTGTAAAACATGCATTGACCAACAAAGAATCCAACATTTTGGACCTTCATTTAAATGTAAATACTACTCTAACAACAGAAGCAACTACTCTAGCAACATAAAACCACCGTCGTAACTTCTTTGCACAATCATGAATCGCCACAACAATAAAAATAACGACAACAACGTTAAGAGGGATTCCAATGGAAAACCCTCATCCGGTAGGGGACACCATGTGCTACAGGTGATACCCGATCGTCATCAAGCTACTGTAAGCAAAATAAAGATAAAACAAACCCAAAAAATAGGTACTTGGTATGTGAGAACACTCATGCAGAAGGGTAAAATAGAAAAAATGGACGCTTCTTGCGTCCAAGCCATGTAAACAATGTTGACTTTCCTTGTCTCCAACGGTTTATCATCTTTCTATTAGAGAATTTCATGCTATCTGTTACCACAGTAAGATAGCGGATTTTAAAAAAATGAAATCACAGGTTTGATAATAAATGTGTGTACACAGTTCGTTAACCATCGCTGTAGATCAAGTCTTTATTCGCTGGCTTCGTTAGCAACCATGGAAGCTAATGACCTTACTTGTGCCGACGGTTGGTTTGGGGCAAATTGCACGTTACAATGTCACTACTATAATGGCTTAGTTTGTGACAAAACTACAGGGACATGCCCAAACATTGACAGTTGTCAGCACAAAATTTTCGGACCCCAGTGTCAGTACTTGGATTTTATTTGCAAATATGCCCAAAAATCTGGGCCTACTTTCCTGTTTGATAACAACGACACCTCGTTTGGTCCGGACACAGATTCTACATCGGTTGAAACAACTCTCAATCAATCTTTGCCGTGCTCCTGGTTTGGGATTTATGCGAATGACTTGAAATATGCGGACAATTTCACGGTAAAACTGAATGGTTCTGCCTCGAGTAACAATGTATCAAGGTTTGTGGTTAGTCCGCACGAGATTGATGCCTTCTGCCCTGGGGCTGGTTTGATCGGCGGGTTACGGATTGAAGGGGCGATAGTTGCAAGTGTCTGCTCCATCTGCATTGGCGGGGGGGGGGGGGGGGTGTCGGAAAGTGGCTCTCAAACAGATCATAAACCAGACCGACACATTTGATGATTGTTATACAGGAGACGGATGTGGACCAGAGGCCGCAGTTGATGGCAAAACAAGGACCAATCTCTATGACAGTGACTAATTTATCTGTGAACACTATTGTAGTCAAAACACAAACGTCAATGGCACACATTAAGATTGAGTTCTCGCCGACCGTTTCGCAAGCACTGACGGTATGTGAGGTGCGGGCATTTGCAGACACCTATTGTCTGGACAGGCATTCTTGGTCGTTTTGTGCAGTGTGTAGTGGGTGTAGTAACGGCTGCAGTGTCATCATCGGTACTTGTCACGGCAACTGTTCACATGGGATCTATGGACACGACTGTTCCGGGTCTTGTCTCAGTGTCTGTCCTTTATTTGAGGAAAAATCTGGAAAATGCCTACAATGTAAACATCTTGACTATACCTGTAATGACACTTGTCCCGATGGTAATTTTGGGCTACAGTGCGAACAGATGTGTTCTGATGGCTGTGACATCATATGTACTCTCAAATGTCCGGACAACTGTTTCAACGACACCTGTCAACAGTCGATCGGGAATCTGTACATGCAAGAGAACGTTCTATGGGTCAGACTGCACTCTAAAATCTCCGGACAACTGTTTAACGAAACCTGTGATTCCCACGTTCAGAAGAGTCTGCCGACTACAACAAGCCCAAGCATATGGGCACTTTAATGTGTTTCTGTGCTAGACATGGTTCATTTTTTGGTGTTTTTTAGTGAAGCCATGGCTCATATCTTGCTGTGTTTCTGTCCTAGCCATAGCTCATATCTTAGCTTGTGTGTGCTGACCATGGTTCATATCTTGGTGTGTGTCATGTTAGTCATATCTCATATCTCGGTGTGCCCGTGTTAATCATGTCTCATATCTGTATGTGTGTCTGTGTTTAGTCATTTCTCATATCTTAGTGTGTACCAGTGTTAGTCATATGTCATATCTTTGTGTGTGCATGTCTGGGTTAGTGATATCTCATATCTTTCTGTGCATGTTTATGTTAGTCATATCTCATATCTTTGTGTGTGCATGTCTGTGTTTGTCACATCTCATATCTTTGTGTGTGCATATCTATGTTAGTCATATCTCTTATCTTTGTGTGCATTTCTATGTTAGGCATGTGTCATATCTTTGTGTGTGCATGTCAATGTCAGTTATATCTCATATCTTTATGTGCATGTTTATGTTAGTCATGTGTCATATATCTTGATGTGTGTCAGTGTTAGTCATGCCTCGTATCGCTGTGTGCATGTCTGTATTAGCCACATCTCATATCTTTGTGTGTGCATGTCTGTGTTAGTCACATCTCACATCTTTGTTTGTGTATGTCTGTGTTAGTCACATCTCACATCTTTGTGTGTCCGTGTCTGTGTTAGTCACATCTCACATCTTTGTGTGTGCATGTCTGTGTTAGTCACCTCTAGTGACTCGGGCAGATGGTGCTCGTAAACCTGGGAGGGCCTACCATCTAAGGGCAGAACCCCCGTACAGAAAAGACAATCTGCTGCCTTGCAGGAAGATTGGGGACAATCAAAGGCTAGGGAAAGCAAACCCGAATAAAATGCTGGCTGAAATCGGATGCACTGGGCCACTGGCGCAGAACACAGTGCAACGTATTAACGGTTGTTCAGTCAGAGTGGATCTGACAGACTCTAATTGTGATGTTCTGTCTGTGGGGGCGATCAACACACTTAGCCTGACAGCTGACTTCATATGAGAGTCTGGAATCCTTACTCTGATTGAGTCCTGAACGCAGAGAGAGAGAGAGAGAGAGAGAGAGAGAGAGAGAGAGAGAGAGAGAGAGAAAACATCATACAAGAAATGAAAAGAATGGGTTTACAATTACTGGGACTTTGCGAAATGAGATACACCGGATCAGGGGAGATGTATTCTGATAAACATAAAATAATCTATTCTGGATGTACTGAACACCAAAGGGGAGTAGGTATCACCTTGGATGCAGAAAGAGCAAGAACAGTGAAAGGCTTTTACCCAATATCTGACAGAGTCCTTTTAGTGAAATTGAATGGAAAGCCAATAGACATAAATCTTATACAAGTTTATGCACCAACAGCAGACAGTCTAGAGGAAACAACTGATAAATTTTACAACGAGTTAAATGAGGCACTTCATAAATGCAAAAACCACATCAAAATACCATAGTTCTAGGGGATTTTAACGCAAAAGTAGGAAAGGAAAGAGTTGAGGAAGTAGTTGGTCATTATGGCTTAGGCGAGAGGAATGAAAGAGGTGAGAAACTTATTGACTGGGCAAGAACACACAACATGATGATAGGAAACACCTGGTTTAAGCAACATCCAAGACGTATGTGGACATAAAAAAGCCAAGGGGACAACGCACGTAATCAAATTGATTACATAATGATAAGCAATAGATTTAGAAACAGTCTGGTATGTGTGAAAACTAGACCAGGGGCAGATTGCAATAGTGATCATGTACCAGTTGTGGGAAAGCTTAGAGTAAAATTAAAAACAACAAAACGAGCCTCAGTTAACATCAAGTTAAATTTAGATTTACTAAAATCAGACAAGAAGCTGCAAGACAAATATAAAATCACAATTCAGAACCGGTACAATACAATAGAGAAGATACAAAGCATTGATGAACAGTGGGAAATGCTAAAAGAATCAATGCAACAAACATCAAAAGAGTTGATACCACCAGCAGCTGATGGCTTGCGCCAGGATCGGTGAACCAAATCCATCCAGACCCTGCTCCACCTCTCTGTGGTGCCTCCAGTAACAGACTAACCTGTATAGTCTGGCCAAGCGAACAGGGATCGAAGAGGGAAGACAACTCGGTACTCAAAAATGTTGTGCTGAAGTCGGATGTGTTTGGCCGAACGGCGCAAATATAACAGTTATACTGCAAACCACAACACAACGCAGATACGTCCACTTAACGTTCTTTTAAGGGCGGATGACGAAGAGGAATTCTACAGTCTACGAATACTCTAGAATATTTTAGTCATCGGACGAACGTAAGCAAGCAAGCATACCACCAGTGAGGACAAATTCAAGAAAGAAATTGAGGACAGATGACATTTTGCAGCTAATGGATACAAGAAGAAGAAATAAAGAAAATAAAGATGAGTATCAGAGATTAAATAAAGAAATTGTAATAAAATGCAAGAAGCAAAAGAACCATGGCTAAAAGAGAGATGCAAAGAGATTGAAATGCAACAAAAAAGATGTTAAAGCTATATACAAACAAATTGAGGAATTAACAGCAAGAAAAACGCAATCAAAAACTGGATGTCTAACATCAAAGGAAGGAGAACTGTTGATTGATCACGAAAACATAAGGGAACGATGGACAGAATACATTAAAGATCTTTATAATGATGAACGAACGGAAGTAAATATTACGGGTAATTGAGAAAGACATGAAATACTCAGAGAAGAAGTGGAAGACGCCTTGCGCAATATGAATGCAGGAAAAGCTCCTGGACCAGATATTATGATAAATAATCACATGGGTGATTTTGGAATAGAAATAATAACAAAAATATTGAATGATATCTACAACAGTGGATATATACCAGACGACATGCTCAAATCAATATTCATAGCCCTACCAAAGAAATCGGGTGCGATTGAATGCGATAATCATCGCACAATAAGCCTTATGAGTCATATGACAAGATATTACTAAGAATCATCATGCGAAGAGTGCGAAACAAAATACGTCCAGAAATTAGCGATGAGCAGTGTGGTTTTGTTAGAGGTAAAGGAACGAGCAATGTCATATAGGCCTACATCATACGATCTTCATTAGATAGAGCCATGGTGGTGAAATCAGATCTATACCTATGTTTCATAGATTAGACCAAGGCATTTGACAAAGTAAAGCACCAAGAAATAATCAAAATTTTAGTAAGCATAAACGTAGACAGCAAAGATCTAAGAATAATAAAGAACATGTACTGGCAACAAACAGCGGCTATAAGAACTGGAAACCAATTGGGAATGTTTCAACAAATAAAACTGGGTGTTAGACAAGGTTGTGTGCTGTCACCAGATTTGTTTAATATTTATAGTGAGATTATTTTAAGATCCATAAGGGGCATGCCTGGAATAACAATTGGAGGTCATAACATAAACAATCTAAGGTATACTGATGATACAGTTTTAATCGCTATGAGCGAAAATGAGTTACAAGAAATGTTGGACATTGTAGTGAATGAAAGCAAAAATAAAGGACTCAACCTTAATAGCAAAAAGACAGAAGTAATGGTAACAACAAAGAAAAAGACATCACCTCAGTGCAAAATAAAGACAAGTGGAACAATATTAAAACAGGTAAATGAATTTAAATATTTGGGAACTTTGTTAACCTCAGACGGAAGATGTACAGAAGAGGTGAGATGCAGAATGGCTCAGGCAAAAGCAGCTTTCCAGAAAATGAGGAAGATACTATGCAATCCATTTTTGATAACAGAAACAAGAAAAAGAATTCTTAAATGTTATGTAGAGCCAGGTTTAACATATGGATGCAAATCATGGACAATAGGACAACAGACAAGAAAATCACTGGAGTCCTTAAATATGTGGTTTTACAGAAGAATGTTGAGAGTACCATGGACAGCTAAGAAGAGTAATGAAGATGTTATGAGAGAGGGCAAAGCAAAAAGAGAGCTAGTTTCCAATATTAGGAAGAGACAATCATCATTTTTTTGGCCATGTAATGAGAAGAGAACAACTGGAATGTATTGTAACAACTGGAAAAATTGAGGGACGAAGAGATAGAGGAAAGCAAAGAGAAAAAATAACAGACAGCTTATGAGAATGGCGTCTCAGATGGTCAACAACCGAAATGATAAATAGCTGCCGAGATCAAAAGTTGTGGAGAGACATGATCACCTACGCCATCAGGCCCGGTACTTGATGATGATGACTACTCTAACAGTCCCTATTATGTTAAAATCATGTAAAAAAAAAGTAAAGCGCCCCATCACGCCAAGTGGCGTATAGGGAATATGGTGTTAGTGACCATACATTTTACAGACCTTCAGCACATGAATTTTGGGGTAATGTGGTCGGTATTACGCCCGCACCGCTTTACTTTCCCAAAAAAAAATCAGGTACCCATTTAAGGCTGGAAAGACCTGAAAGTCGTCGGTTGGGATCGAACCCTACCCCTTGTCCTTTGTAGTTCAGTTTACTAACCACTGAGCTATCCCGGCTCCCATTTTGTCATACGCTAAAGTTATTTTCCTTTCTGAATGCAAATTGTTACGTTTTTTTAAATAATGCTAAATAAGTTATCAACATATTCTCCATGTCTATTGAATTAAAGTCTGATAATATGTAGTCTGTGACATATCTAAAATGTATTGTGACATATATTTATTGGGTTACATTGCAATTGGTCTGTTAATCTTTACACAGCAACCCCTGCTCGCAAAGCTAAAAATATCACGCTAATTTTACAGGAATTCACTCTCAGTTCGCAGGCCTAAGTAAATCTCTAGTTGGCTGTGGACTAACCATGAGGAAGTTTTCAAATGGAGGACACACTCTTAACTGAAAGGTCTAACAAGAAGGACGTTTCATATCAATGGAAGACACATGAATTAATAAGTACTAATAATGTTTTAGAAGAAGCAGACATGATGAAATGAAAGCAGGCTGGCAAGGTCTTGGCAAAAGTAGTCCACGCTTGCTCAGACTGGACTGGATGAAGACTGGATGCCGCTTTACTTTCCCAGAAATAAATCCGGTACGCATTTAAGATTGAGTGAACCCCGCAAGCCGTCGGTTGGGATAGAACCCTATCCATTTTGCACTAAGGTGCAAAAATATTCTATGGGCATGTTTTGATATCATTTTTTTAACAAATTTAACCACCCTTAACTGACGCTGTCATGAAATATGCGTTTCCTTTGTCCAATGGTGTTTAGTTAACGATCACATTTTTTAAACAAATTTAACCCCCCCCCCCCCCCCCCTTAACTGACTCTGTCATGAAATATGCGTTTCCTTTGTCCAATGGTGTTTAGTTAACGATCACATTTTTTTAACAAATTTAACCCCCCCTTAACTGACTCTGTCATGAAATATGCGTTTCCTTTGTCCAATGGTGTTTAGTTAACGATCACATTTTTTTAACAAATTTAACCCCCCCCTTAACTGACTCTGTCATGAAATATGCGTTTCCTTTGTCCAATGGTGTTTAGTTAACGATCACATTTTTTTAACAAATTTAACCCCCCCTTAACTGACTCTGTCATGAAATATGCGTTTCCTTTGTCCACATGGTGTTTAGTTAACGATCACATTTTTTTAATTGTTGTATTGCTATCATGAATAACAACATAAAACTAGATATAGCAATCCTTTAAATTTAGATGGACAGTCACGAATTGGTATGACTTCGATATCACTTTATAGGGGTCGAAAATAGAATATTTTACGTCCGTTTTAATTTGGCTAGTTTGTGTTGGTAATTAGCTCCGACGTTAGTTACTCTCAAGTGGTACCTGTACTGCGTGGAATGTTCAGCTTTAGCTACAGTCATGCCTATATTGTATGTGGTATCTTGTAGTTATCTTCAGCTTCTTGATCTTCCTCTCTCAACTTAATACCATCGTTAGGTCGTATGTCCTTTACAGAACGTTACATTCACCAGAGCTAGTCTAAAAGAATCTCTAGCTAGATCTGCCACTTCTTCTATTGTCATGTTCTAGGTCTCATTCTTGTCTTGAAGCTACCCTCTTCTTTGTCTGCCCCTGACGCGTCGCCCAGGAACTATGCTTCCATTATTGTTCTTTCCAGCCCGCTGTGCCTTTTCACGTAGCCATAGTATTTTAAATTTCTCTATATAACGGTGCTTATAAGCCAGTTATTTTTAATGTTTTAAATCTTTTAGTATGTCTCTTTTTCAGCATCCTAGGTCTTAAGGATTTTACTGTACCATTTTATCTTAAATGAATCGATTTTTTTCCCATGCTGTTTGCGAGATTGTCCATGATTCACAACATTATGTTGCTATCGGGAAAATAATTTTCTCAGTAATTTTTTTTTTGCTGGTGTAGTGCCACATGTTCTTCATAGCATTTAATTTTTGTGTTGCTATTTCTAATCTTCTTATGATCTCTTTATGGCAGTCTCCACTGTTAGTTACTAGATACCCCAGATATTCATAGTTTGTTACAATTTCAAGTTCTTCACTGTTGGTGATTATTTTGGCTCGGCTTTTTGTTATGCCAATGGACATTATCTTAGTTTTCTGTCTGTTTAAATAGAGGTTTTCTTGTTCACTGTACACACTCAACTGTCTCTTTTAATACTTCTGCACTGTTCTACTTCATACCATACCCGCTATATGAACTTCTTCAGCCCATAATGACATTTTATGTTACACGAGAATGTTACGCTCCTCATATAGGATTTTTCAACAGAAAACTACAGGACTATCGTAACGCCTTAGCTGAGTAAGTGTCTCAGGCCTTCGCTTATTGATATCTACGGGGAGGGTTGGAGGACCCAGCTGAGTCATGACTTGGTCAACATTTTACATACAATTTGGTGTGGGAATCTCGAAGTCTACGTTTTGTTGCTGGACCGGATTATTTCATTTGTTTAATGTTGTTTTGTTGTTATTTTAATCTGTTCATAGCCGTTTTGTACCATTTTTTTTAAATTTCCTCTGTAACATGTACAATGTTTAAAATAGAAATGTACTTTAATAGTTTATGTTGTCGATGAAGAGCTAATTTTAGTTGCTTTTTCTGCGTTCCTCGTTACTTAAATGTATATCAAAAGAATGAAAATAATTGTAATGAAATTCTTATTATGGGTGCAAGAAAAATTATTCAGTTTATATAGAAACAGTCTTGGTATGTACACATGAACCCTGATCAATTCAGCAAGAAAACTGTTGTAGGCCACAGATATTTGGTTTTACAGAAGAATGTTCCTTACATACAGAGTATACCTTAAATGGTTAAAAGAAGGGGACGTCCTAAAAGTAGGCAAAGCAAAATGGGAAGGGAATAAGAGCGAGTAGGAAAAAAATTGGGATATATTGTGACAACAGCAGAGTTATGGGAATAAGAGGCCGAAGTAAAACTGGGATATATTGTGATATCCGCAGAGTTATAGCAGTAAGAGAGAGAAGGGAAAAACTGGAATATATTGTGACAACTGCAAAGTTATGGGACAAAGAGAGATGAGAAAAACTAGGTTATATTGTGATCAACTGCAGAGTTATGGGAGTTAAAGAGAGAAGGGAAAAACTGAGATATATTGTGACAACTGAACGAGGTATGGGAATAAGGGACCGAAGTAAAAAACTGGGATATATTGTGACAACTGCAGAGTTATGGGACTAAGAGAGAGAAGGGAAAAACCGGGATATATTGTGACAAAGGCAGAGTTATGGAACTAAGAGAAAGAAGGGAAAAACCGGGATATATTGTGACAAAAGCAGAGTTATGGGACTAAGAGAGAGAACATAAGAAATAGATTCAAAACATTTTAAAAGAGTGGTTTGGTTGGATGCCAACAGAAATTATAAATAGCTATCATCATCAAGTACCGCGCATGCTGGCGTAGGTGATCATGTCTCTCCACAACTTTCGATTACGACAGTTATTTATCATTTCTGTTGTTGACCTTCTGCCAAGCCATTCTCTTAACCTGTCTGGTATCTTTTCTCTTTGCTTCCCTCTATCTATTCGTCCCTAAACTTTCCCAGTTGCCACAATATATTCCAGGTGTTCTCTTCTCATTACATGGCCAAAAAATAATGACTGTTTCTTCCTAATATTGGAAATTAGCTCTATTTTTCGCCGTGGCCTCTTTCAGATCGTTTTCATTACTCTTCTTTGCTGTCCTTGGTGTTCTAAACATTATTCTGTAAAACAGATTTCAACAGTCTCCAATGATTTTCTTGTCTATTGTCGTATTGTCCAAGATTCACATCCATATGTTAAGACAGGCTCTACATCATATTTAAGAACTCTTTTTCTTGTTTCTATTGTCAAAAATGGATTGCATAGTATCTTCCTCATTTTTTTGGAAAGCTGTTTTTGCCTCAGCCATTCTGCATCTCAAGTCTGTTGTACATCTACCATCTGGGGTTACCCTTGTTCCCAGATATTTAAATTCGTCTACCTGTTTCAATATTGTTCCACTTGTCGTTATTGTGAATTGCGGTGATGTCTTTTTCTTTGTTGTTACCATTACTTCAGTCATTTTCTTATTGAAGGCGAATCCTTTTTTTGCTCTCCTTCTCTATAATGTCTAACATTTCTGGTGACCCCTTTTCTCTCTTAGCGATTAAGTCTGTATTATCAGCATACCTGAGGTTAGTTATATTATGATCTCCAATTGTTATTCCAGGCATGCCCCATATGGACCTTAAAATAATCTCATTATACATACTAAATAAATCTGGTGACAGCACACAATCTTGCCTAACACTCTGTTTTATTTATTGAAACATTCCCAGTTGATTTCATGTTCTTATCGCCGTAGTTTGTTGCCAGTACATGTTCTTTATTACTTTATTAGATCTTTGCTGTCTAAATTTAAGCGTTCAAAAATTGTGATTACACCTTGGTGTTTTACTTTGTCAAATGCTTTGGTATATAAATAGCTATATAGCAAATGAAAAGACGATTAGAGGCCACAGTGATGGGATTTCTCAGAAGAATGTTGAAAGTTCCCTGGCCAGCTAAAAAGACCAATGTGGAAATTTTAAAAGAGGCCAACACAAAAAAGGAAATCCTAAAAAAACATCAGAAAGAAACAATCAATATTGTTCATGTACATCATGAGAAGAAGAAAGTTGGAATAGTTTGTTACAACTGGCAAAATAAAAGGAAGCGAGAAAGTACTGGATAGCTTGGTGTCATGGCATGGAAAACAGTCAACAATAGAACTGATACGATGCACTGTCGATAGAAGATTGTGTAATGACGTGATCGCCTACGCCAGCTGGTATGGTACATGATGATCATGATATAGCACAGTTTTTTTTCATCAATACTTTCGTTGATGTGCTCTTAGGTATCTTTCCAGGCAGATAAAATACACATTCGTATTTCAATGCACGCTGAAAGCAATTTGAATAAGCTGTTTTTTAATGTTGAAACTTTTGTAGTTAAAAATTGAATATTGATTTCAAGAAACTTTTAGATGTACCAATCTTTCACCGTTGTTGCAATCATCAACAGCCATATATCACTTATACATAAATATTGACTTTAGCTACACATTTTAGTTTGTGTATGTAAGTAAAAGAAAAGTTGTGGAAATCAAAACTCATTAGCACAAACACAAAACTTAGGCTATTCAAATCAAATGTACTATCAACCCTTACGTATGCGTGTGAAAGCTGGAAAACAACAAGAGATATAGAAACAAAGTTGAACGCATTCGAAAATAAATGTCTAAGGAAAATACTTGGTATAGAATGGAACGAATTCAAAACAAACGAGGAAATTAGAGAAATCGCCAATCAACCACTAATATCTTCAGTAATAAAGAAAAGACGATGGTCATACGTTGGACATGTGATGAGAAGAGATAATAATCGAATAGCAAAGCAAGCCCTCATATGGGAAACAACAGGTAAAAGAAAAAGAGGAAGACCCAGGGAGACACTGAGAAGAACATTGATGAGAGAGGCAAGAGCAGCAGGAATCGGCTCCCTCAATGAGATAGAACTGCTTGCACAGAACAGAGACAGATGGCGAGATTTGATAAAATATCTTTAAAAGAAAACTGCTAGAACAAAAATTCATATAGGAGAAGGTGTATCTTGGTCTACGCCCTATGGGCCGGTTACGGCTCGAAAGGTCAATAGATAGATAGATAGATGTAAGTAAAGTAAAGAGCTCTGTCACGCCAAGTGCCGTATAGAGACTATGGTGTTAGTGACCATAATTTTTATAGACCTTCGGCATATGATTTTTTAGGTAATATGGTCGGTATTATGCCTGTGCCGTTCTACTTTCCCATAAAAAAATCCGGTACCCATTAAAGGCTGGATGAACCCGGAAGCCGTCGATCAGGATCGAACCCGACCTCTTGTCCTTTGCTGTCAAGTTCACTAACCACTGAGCCATCGCGGCTGCCTGTTTTTGTATGTCAAAGATTGAAACCACTCCCATAAAAAACAAATGTTACGAATAATAAGAGTGTTTTAGGCTCAAGTCTTACTCATCAATAAATGTTGCTAAAGTTCTATGCTTATAACAAAATATCGTTTTGAGATGAAAACAAACAGGTGTGAGAGAAGAAAGTTGTGGAGAGACATGATCACCCCAGCTAACAAGTGTGAAAGAAGAAAATTGTGGAGAGACATGATCACCTACGCCAGTAGGTCCGGTACTTGATGATGATGTACATGAGCAGTAAAATGTAGGATGCACATTTCTGTTGCATATTATTACAATGGAAGGGGTGGGGTAATATACATATCACTGGTACCTATTTTTAGAGGATGGGTAAACCGTGGGGCACTCTCGGTGCGAAAAAAATCATCACTTCTGGGAAATGAACCCAAACCCTTCTGATCAAGAAACGAGCGGAATGTTGAAGGGTGGTATATGTTACACGTGTGTGATATCAACTAGTAGTAGCTTGGCAAAGGTGTTGGTATCAATCAGGTTATATCAGGCCAAAATAGCATTTCAGAAAATGAAAAATATCTTATGCAACAAATCTGTGTCAAAAGAAGTGAGAAAGAGAGTTAATCGGTTCTATATAGAGCCAATTCTGACCTATGGAAGCGAATCAAGGACAGTAGACAAAGAAATGAAAAGACGATTAGAGGCCACAGAGATGGGATTTCTCAGAAGAATGTTGAAAGTTCCCTGGACAGCTAAAAAGACCAATGAAGAAATTCTCAAAGAGGCCAACAAGAAAATGAAACTCTTAAAAAAACGTCAAAAGAAGCAGGCAACATTTTTCGGGCACATCATGAGAAGAGGAAAGTTGGAATACTTATTTACAACTCGCAAAATAAAAGGAAAGAGAGATTGCGGGCGACAATGTGAGAAAATACTGGATATCTTGGTGTCATAGCATGGAAAACAGACAACAGAACTGATAGGATTCACTGTAGATAGAAGATTGTGGAAGGACACGATCGCCAACACCAACCGGTATGGCACATGATGATGATGATGTCTTCTCTCTTAAAAACATTAGTTGTATTGTAAAATAAGTTCAGTAGAACATAACGTGCTGTTGTAATTTATTAATATCCCAGGTCACCCTCGTTTCTGTATTAGTTTAAGTGAGATACTCAAGTGTTGTTTAGGCACTGAAGCTGTGTGCGACCTAATTGCTACAATCACCCATGTCAGCATAGATTAGGGTTAACCAAACCTCTGGAGACCTCACTTAGCCTGAGCCCAATGTTGTATATAAACCAAATTCCGGTAAAATAAAACGAAACATCTGTGAGGTTGTATTGATAACGAGACGAGGAGTAAAAAGTAAAAAAAAAAATAAAATAAAGAGCCCCCGTCACGCCAAGTGGCGTATAGGGAATTTAGTGTTAGTGACCATAATTTTTACAGACATTGAGCACCTGATTTTTGGGGTAATGTGGTCGGTATTACGCCCGTGCCGCTTTACTTTCCCAGAAAAAAATGAGTTACCCATTAAAGGCTGGGTGAACCCGGAAGCCGTTGGTTGGGATCGAACCTCTTGTCCTTTGTAATCCAGTTCACTAATCATTGAGCTATCGCTGCTTCCTGAGACGAGGAGTGACGTTTGTTATTGCCGCCCATTTAGAGACAACACCATCGTTAAGTAATGTGCCTGTTAGCTGGGGTGATCATGTCTCTCCACAACTTTCTTCTCTCACACCTGTTAGTTGGGGTGATCATGTCTCTCCACAACTTTCTTCTCTCACACCTGTTAGTTGGGGTGATCATGTCTCTCCACAACTTTCTTCTCTCACACTTGTTAGCTGGGGTGATCATGTCTCTCCACAACTTTCTTCTCTCACACTTGTTAGCTGGGGTGATCATGTCTCTCCACAACTTTCTTCTCTCACACTTGTTAGCTGGGGTGATCATGTCTCTCCACAACTTTCTTCTCTCACACTTGTTAGCTGGGGTGATCATGTCTCTCCACAACTTTCTTCTCTCACACCTGTTAGCTGGGGTGATCATGTCTCTCCACAACTTTCTTCTCTCACACTTGTTAGCTGGGGTGATCATGTCTCTCCACAACTTTCTTCTCTCACACCTGTTAGCTGGGTGATCATGTCTCTCCACAACTTTCTTCTCTCACACCTGTTAGTTGGGGTGATCATGTCTCTCCACAACTTTCTTCTCTCACACCTGTTAGTTGGGGTGATCATGTCTCTCCACAACTTTCTTCTCTCACACTTGTTAGCTGGGGTGATCATGTCTCTCCACAACTTTCTTCTCTCACACTTGTTAGCTGGGGTGATCATGTCTCTCCACAACTTTCTTCTCTCACACTTGTTAGCTGGGGTGATCATGTCTCTCCACAACTTTCTTCTCTCACACTTGTTAGCTGGGGTGATCATGTCTCTCCACAACTTTCTTCTCTCACACCTGTTAGCTGGGGTGATCATGTCTCTCCACAACTTTCTTCTCTCACACTTGTTAGCTGGGGTGATCATGTCTCTCCACAACTTTCGATCTCGACAGTTCTTTATCATTTCTGTTGTTGACCTTCTGCCAAGCCATTCTCTTAAGCTGTCTAATATTTTCTCTCTTTGCTACCCTCTATCTCTTCGTTCCTCAATTTTTCCAGTTGTTACAATATATTCCAGTTATTCTCTTCTCATTACATGGCCAAAAAATGATGATTGTTTCTTCCTAATATTGGAAATTGGAATTGGAAATCTCTTTTTGCTTTGGCGTCTTTCAGAATATTTTCATTACTCATCTTAGCTGTCCATGATTTCTCAACATTGTTCTGTAAAACCCCATTTCTACAGACTCTAGTCATTTTCTTGTCTGTTGTCCTTTTGTCCATGATTCGCATCCATATGTTAAGACTGGCTCTACATAGCGTTTAAGAACTCTTTTTCTTGTTTCTATTGTGAAAGATGGTTTGCATAGTATCTTCCTCATTTTCTGGAAAGCTGCTTTTGCCTGAGCCATTCTGCATCTCACCTCATTTGTACATCTTCCGTCTGAGGTTAACAAAGTTCCCAAATATTTAAATTCATTTACCTGTTTTAATATTGTTCCACTTGTCTTTATTTTGCATTGAGGTGATGTCTTTTTCTTTGTTGTTACCATTACTTCTGTCTTTTTGCTATTAAGGCTGAGTTCTTTATTTTTGCTTTCTTTCACTATAATGTCCAACATTTCTTGTAACTCATTTTCACTCTTAGCGATTAATACTATATCATCAGCATACCTTAGATTATTTATATTATGACCTCCAATTGTTATTCCAGGCATGTCCCTTATGGATCTTAAAATAATCTCACTATAAATATTAAACAAATCTAGTGACAGCACACAACCTTGTCTAACACCCTGTTTTATTTGTTGAAACATTCCCAATTGGTTTCCAGTTCTTATGGCCGCTGTTTGTTGCCAGTACATGTTCTTTATTATTCTTAGGTCTTTGCTGTCTACGTTTATGCTTACTAAAATTTTGATTATTTCTTGGTGCTTTACTTTGTCAAATGCTTTGGTATAATTTATGAAACATAGGTATAGATCTGTTTTCACCTCTATGGCTCTTTCTACTAAAGATCTTATGATATAGATGGCATTGCTTGTTCCTTTATCTCTAACAAAACCACACTGTTCATCGCTAATTTCTGGACTGATTTTGCTTCGCACTCTTCGCATGATGGCTCATGTACAGTAATGATTAATAATGCTATGATGCATTAACATCTACATTTGTTTACTTCTCGCATTTACACAAGGCGATGTAAACATCTACAAATCAACTGCTACAAAGAGGATTTCCAGATTGCACTGAATAGAAAAGTTCACCCCAGAAACAGCAAAACATTACAGCAGCGAAAATGAAAGTAAGCATTTACACAGAACCATGTGCAGAAACAAGAGTTAATAAAATAATCAATCAATGAACACTGGTGAATCATCTGATATTTATAGAAAAAAACAGCCGAAACGATTCAAGCAAAGGATTGAAATACACCCAATCTGTTGAAATAATATGAACATCAGAGGATGTACCAGGTAACTTGATAGTTTGGTTAATAGCTAAGAAAGTTAAGGAAGGCGATTTGACATACTGCAATAACTGAAAGGGTATAAAACCATGGTCCATGAGCAAGTAGGTTTTAGGAAAGAACATAATCATGCGAGGCGTATATATTAACACTGAGAAAGTTTTAGAACAGAGAAAATTGTGATATACGCGCTGATTTAAATAAATTACTTGACAGTTATCATAGAACAATGTATTGGAAAATATTCAGGCACTACTGTGTTTCCCAGACAGTAGTGGGCATTATTAAGATTATAACGGTTTCCAGTCTGAGATGAAGGCGCCCCACTATGACAGGTGGAGTTTAAGTAAGGACCAAGTCTTTGTCCTTTTATTCACCTATAATCGATTGGACCATAAGGAATGTTCTAACATAAAGGAGGAAATAAATGCACATGGAACAATGGAAATCTCTAATGATGGCGTTATAAGCCAGAACCCTTCACAAAAACAATGGAAATCTCTAATGATAAAGATGACGTTATAAGTCAGAACCCTTCACAAAAACAATGGAAATCTCTAATGATAAAGATGACGTTATAAGTCAGAACCCTTCACAAAAACAATAGAAATCTCTAATGATAAAGATGACGTTATGAGCTAGAACCCTTCACAAAAACAATGGAAATCTCTATTGATGACGTTATAAGTCAGAACCCTTCACAAAAACAATGGAAATCTCTAATGGTGACGTTATAAGCCAGAACCCTTCACAAAAACAATGGAAATCTCTAATGGTGACGTTATAAGCCAGAGACCTTAACGAAAACTTAAACAAGTAGTAAGACATTCAACATTTGGGAGACGCCGAAGAGCAGTGGTTAGTGGAGTACGAAGAAAGTACTAAGAGGTCGGGTTTTATTACAGAAGATAGTCTCTAGATTCACCAACAACTAAATGGGAAGCGCAGCACTGGCGTAATACTGAACATATGACAAAAAAAAAGACAATGCTCTAAAGAAGAATGGGCACTACCACCATATTTCCTTTAAGTCATGGGGCGTGGCTGAGCCCTTTCATTTTTCATCTTCCTCTATAAATAGACACCTGTTTACGTTGTAACTTTTGTGACGGTTAGTCTTCAGACAACACACAAAAGTGAAGTACGCACAAATAATGCATGATATTGTATCTACCAATAACGGCAAAGCATGAAGCCATCACTTAATCTAAACGAATGATCGTACTTACTTCAACCTGTCAAACTAAAAAAAGCAGTATTTCAATCATTTGGACAAAATACCCAGCTGTGAAAGACACATTACTTTGTAAATTGTACCCTAGAGGAAAGTACTGGACAAGTTCAAACAAACAGATCTTTAAAGTAGTGACGTATTATTGTTATTAATTAGTTCATTGATAATTTACTTGCCAGCGTTGACAAATATACTTTGGACCATTTATTCTTTGGTTGGGTTCTTCTGCTCTCATGTTTTCACGTGTTTCTATTGTTTCATCTATCCACCTAATTCGACGATGCCCCACTGTTGTTTTTGTTTACTTTTTTTGTGCTTGTAGTTTCTTCTGTCATCATCATGTGCCATACCGCCGGTTGGTGTAGGTGATCATGCCCTTCCACAATCTTCTATCTACAGTGTATCGTACAAGTTCTGTTGTTGACTGTTTTCCATACAATGACACCAAGCTATCCAGTATTTTCTTTCTTTGTCGTCCGTGATCTCTCTTTCCTTTTATTTTGTCAATTGTAACCAAGTATTCCAACTTTCCTCTTCTCATGATGAGCCCAAAAAATGTTGACTATTTCTTTCTGATGTTTTTTAGGAGCTGCCTTTTTGTGTTGGCCGCTTTGAGAGTTTCCTCATTGGTCTTTTTAGCTGTCCAGGGAACTTTCAACATTTTTCTGAGAAATCCCATCTCTGTGGCCTCTAATCGTCTTTTCATTTCTTTGTCTACTGTCCATGACTCGCTTCCATAGGTCAGAATTGGCACTATATAGCACCGATGAACTCTCTTTCTCATTTCTATTGACATAGTTTTATTGCATAAGATATATTTCCTTTTCTGAAATGCTATTTTGGCCTGAGCTATACTGCTTTTTATTTCTGTGGTGCATCTTCCATCTGATGTTATTACTGTGTCAAAGTATTTGACGCTTTGCACTTGTTTCAGATTTGTCCTGTTTATTTTTATACTGTATGATAGTGTTTGATTGTTCCTTTGATATAACCATTACTTCTGTTTTCTTACTATTCAGACTGAGACCTTTTTTGTTGCTTTCTTTCACTGTTATGTCTATTATTTATTGTAGTTCTTTCCCTGTCTCTGCCATTAAGACTGTGTCATCCGCATATCGCAAATTATTTATGTTGTGACCGTTGGTTTCAATTCCTTTTTTGTCTGCTATTGATCTCATAATATGTTCGCTGTAAAGCGAAAACAAATCTGGCGACAGAACACAGCCTTGTCTGACTCCTTGTTTTATATATTGGACTTGTCCTGTTTGGTTGCTAATTCGTATAGCTTCTGTTTGTTGCCAGTACATGTTTTTTTTTATGATTCGCAGAACCTTGCCATGAATGTTTAATTTCTGCAGCATATTTATTATTTCCACATGCTGCACTTTGTCAAATGCTTTCGTGTAGTCTATAAAGCACATATATAGATCTTTCTTTAACTCTATAGATCTTTCTATCAATGTTCTTAAGATGTATATTGCATTATTGGTGCCCTTTCCTTTCACAAATCCACATTGTTCTTCACTTATTTCTGGTTTTATTTAGTTCCTTACACGTCTCATGATGATTCTTTGTAATATTTCCGTCATATGGCTCATGAGACTAATAGTGCGATGTTTCTTCTGTAGGTAATGTTTAAATCAGCTTTTTAAAATACAAATGTTTGCTGTATTATAACAAAATCCGCAACCTTACAGTTATTGTTATTCTTTCTTGAGGAAGAGGAGACGGGTTGGGGGGGGGGGGCGGGGGGCGGGGGGGGGGTATGACAAGGGCCCTGACAGCAACAAACAGAGCTGGAAGCTGTCAGCGACTCATGGCTGATGGAGACAAGAGCCCTGACAGCAACAGAGCTGGAAGCTGTCAGCGACTCTTGGCTGATGACTTGCGCCAGGATCGGTGAACCAAAACTATCCAGACCTACTCCACCTCTTCGCTGTACCTCTAGAAACAGACTAACTAATCAAGCGAGTAGGGATGGAAGAAGAAAGGCAACCTGGTTATTAAAAATGCCACGCTGAAGTCGCATGTGTTGGGTCGAAAGACTGAAACAAATCACAGTTCTACAGCAGCCCAGAACACAACGCATCATGTCCACATATCATCTTTGTAAGGACAGCTGTTGAAGAAAACAGTCAGTTCCTTTAGTAGTTATCAGGTGAGCATAAGAAAGTGTCTAACTTTCCATTGATCACGTGGCTTTTTCAGACTTGCCTACTGTCATTGTGTACGTCTTTTCTCCATGACGCTTCTTGGTGGACAGTTATGATTGGTTATTTAATTAGTATAGCCACAATTTTTGGAGACGAGTCTGGAATTGTCTTTTTCTGCTTTTCTTTATCGTACTACTAAAGCCAATTAGTAAAAAAAAAGTAAAGTACCCCCGTCACACCAAGTGGCGTATAGGGAAATATGGTGTTAGTGACCCTATATTTTACAGACCTTCAGCACATGATTTTTGGGGTAATGTGGTCGGTATTACGCCCGTGCCACTTTACTTTCCCAGAAAAAAATCTGGTACCCATTTAAGGCTGGGTGAACCCGGAAGCCGTCGGTTGGGATCGAACCCTACCTCTTGTCCTTTGTAGTCCAGTTCACTAACCACTGAGCTATCGCGGCTCCCTAAAGACAATTAGAGCAAGACAAATGCGATTTTTGGGGCACGTTAAAAGACACAACAGTCTACTAACAGTAATATTGGTAGGGAAAATTCACGGTAATAGAAGCAGACCACAACCAACATGAACGAAGAACATCAAAAGATAAACAAATCAGCCTATGACAATCTGCACCATCAAAGCAAGAGACAAGCGGAATGGCGCTCCATGGTAGCCAACCTTCTATGCGGAGACGGCATTCAATAATGATGATTATGCTGTTCTTCATCGTACTGGTCCACACAAAAACGCTGATTATACATACGTAATCTACAAAGAACATCATGCGATTGCTCACCATATAAAACATAATATTAAAAGAGTAGACGGCACAAGAGCAAGAATCAGACCCAGAGTAAGATAAACAGACAACATCAGGGGAGAAGCGATATAATTAGCATCAAATGAACATGATTCAAGACATCAAAACTGTGAGAACCAGAAATGTGTATCACCCTCTACGCTCGAAAGGGTACAAGAAAAAAAGAAAGAAAGAAAGAAAGAGAAAGAAAGAAAGAAAGAAAGTCCATCAAAGCTAGGTGAACCTAGAAGCTATTAGAATTGAACCTACCCTCTCGTCCTCACTAGACTAATCCACTAACCACTGTCCTACCGCAGGCTCATGACAAAAGCATTTTTGTTGTTGTTGTTGTTGCCAACCTCAGCTTTGGGAGGTGAAGGAAGATTAAGAAGGAAAACAAAGAAAGAAAAAAGTCAAATGTTTAAAAAGTCAAATAATACCCTCGGTCGGTGCTCGTGGCTTTGCCGGCATGGCCTACTTGAGACTTCCTTTAGGTACCTGCCGGAAGTGAAGGTGCGCCTCACCTGAGCAGAGCTGGAAGTTGTCAGCAACCCACAGCTGATGGCTTGTGCCAGGATCGGTGAACTAGAACCATCCAGACCCTGCTCCACCTCTCCGTGGTGCCTCTATTAACAGACTAACCTGTCTAGTCTAACCAAGCGAATAGGAATCGAGAGGGAAGATAACCCGGTACTCAAAAAAGGCGTGCTGAAGTCGGGTGTGTTGTGCCGAAAGGCGCAAATATCACAGTTATACTGCAAACCACAACACAACGCAGACACGCCCACTTAACGTCCTTTTAAGGGCGGATAATGAAGAGGTGTACTCCTTTAGTCATCGGGCGAACGCAAGCAATCAGTTACCTCCTGAGAATGTTTGAATGTTGACATGTCTTTATAACCAAAAGAAGGAATTCCAATCCTTGTTTGTTCTGCATTTTTTTGTCCACGTTATTTCTGCTGTTGATGAATATTTTTTTTTTTTAAAAGTAATGCGCGAGTTGCTGATATATTGTTTTAATTATTTTTCTCGAAGTTTCCCCACAATATAAATGTGTTTATTTATTACACAACTAGTTGTTTTTATTTAAAAGTGGCATTTTAGTTATAAACTGTGGACATTCTGTGGCATTTATGAATGAAGATGTCCTGAGCATAGTACACTCTCTCCAATATTAAAATGAATGTTTTATGGGGGTGGTTCTAGTTCGTGACACTAAATACCAAAAGTACCATTTTTAGCGGAAGTAAATATTTACGAACACATTATACTTTTATAGCATGTAAGAAAAAGTAGAAGATAGATGAGTAAAAGAAGTAGGAGAAAAAAACAAGATGGAAAAAAGGAGAAGAAGATGATCAGAATGGGGAGGAGGGCGAAACGGAAGAGACGGGGAAGTAAAATAAGAATAAAAAGAGGAAGAAGAAGAAGAAGCAGAAGAGAGACAAAGAATGCTGGTGATCAAGTGGTGATCAAGTAACTTTCACTAAGTGATTAAAATCGGATAGGTTCATGCTTGCCTTAACAAGGCCGTGCAGGCAAAATATTTCTGCTTGTCTAGAGAAACACGTAAGTCACGTGTGTAGCGCTATCTGAATGATAAATGGGTTAGCCTGAGAAACGCAGAGCTGGCGTCTTCAACTGTCACTGCGTGTGCTACGCAAGTGGTTCCCACCTTATTGTGCTACGTAAATGGTTCCCACTTCGGTGTGCTACATAAGTGGTTCCCACTTCGGTGTGCTACATAAGTGGTTCCCACTTCGGTGTGCTACATAAGTGGTTCCCACTTCGGTGTGCTACATAAGTGGTTCCCACCTCGTTGTGCTACATAAGTGGTTCCCACTTCGGTGTGCTACATAAGTGGTTCCCACCTCGTTGTGCTACATAAGTGGTTCGCACTTCGGTGTGTTACATAAGTGGTTCCCACTTCGGTGTGCTACATAAGTGGTTCCCATCTTGTTGTGCTACATAAGTGGTTCCCACCTTGTCGTGCTACATATGTGGCTCACACTTCGGTGTGCTACATAAGTGGTTCAAACCTTGTTGTGCTGCATACGTGGTTCCCACTTCGGTGTGCTACATAAGTGGTTCCCACCTTGTTGTGCTACATAAGTGGTTCCCACATTATTTTGCTATATAAGTGATTCACGCATTGATGTGCTACATAAATGGTTCCCACCTCGGTGTGCTTCATAAGTGGTTCCCACCATATTGTGCTATATAAGTGATTCCCACACTGATGTGCTACATAAGTGGTTCCCACCTTGTTGGGCTACATAAGTGGTTCCCACTTCAATGTGCTACATAAGTGGTTTCCACCTTGTTGTGCCACATAAGTGGTTCCCACCTTATTGTGCTATATAAGTGATTCCCACATTGATGTGCTACATAAATGGTTCCCACCCCGGCGTGCTACTTAAGTGGTTCCTACCTTCTTGAGCTACATAAGTGTTCCCACCTTGTGCTACATAAGTGGTTCCTACCTTCTTGAGCTTACTAAGTAGTTCCGCCTTGTTGTACTACATAAGTGGGTCCTACCTTCTTGAGCTACATAAGTGGTTCTCACTTTGTTGTGCTACATAAGTAGTCCCACCTTATTTTTTCCCGATTGCCCTCTTGAGTTACAAAACTGATCCAAATGACATTAAAAAGTGACGGTAACTTCAATGACTGTCTCTAAATTCAGTATTCACTTAAATTCTTGATCCAGACCAGCTTCACCCTATCTTCACTAATCACTAACTTCACAACTCAAGTCTTATTTTACTATTTAAAGTAACTTCAAGATTCTGTGTTTAGCCATTCACTGTAATTTCATGATTAATTCTAATTATTTTTCGATTCACTCTAGTCTCATTCTACTCTCATTTATAAAATTCACCAAATAATTTAATCTTATTGTTCACTCTAAATTCACGTTTGCCTCTAATATCGTGATCTAATAGAACTTCACGAGTCACCTTTACTTTTAAGCTTATTCTATCTTCATGATTCACTTTATTCTCGTCATTAATTACAAGTCCAACAATAAATGTCAACTTCACTATTCACTCTATTCTAGTCATTAATTACAAGAGGGGACAATTAATGTTAACCTCACGAAAATTCTAGTGTAGTCATTAATTACAAGAAGTGATAATTAATTTCAACCTCAATATTAACTCTATTCTTGTCATTAATTACAAGAAGTGACAATTAATTTCAACCTCATTATTATCTCTATTCTCGTCATTAATTACAAGAAGTGACAATTAATTTCAACCTCACTATTAACTCTATTCTCGTCATTAATTACAAGCAGTGACAATTAATTTCAACCTCACTATTAACTCTATTCTCGTCATTAATTACAAGAAGTGACAAATAATTTCAACCTCACTATTAACTCTATTCTCGTCATTAATTACAAGAAGTGACAATTAATTTCAACCTCACTATTAACTCTATTCTCGTCATTAATTACAAGAAGTGACAATTAATTTCAACCTCACTATTAACTCTATTCTCGCCATTAATTACAAGAAGTGACAATTAATTTCAACCTCACTATTAATTCTATTCTCGTCATTAATTACAAGAAGTGACAATTAATTTGAACGTCGTAATTCACAAAGGTAGATCAAATGGCTCACATATACTTCACACCACTATAGCAATAGGTGCGTGTTTATATATATTTTTATAGTACATAGTATACGTCATAGACTTCCCTCCATTGTAACACTTACTCATTCTCTCCATTTAAGCCGATTATCCCTCCTTCTCTCCCCTAGACTTCTCTCTATCTCTCTCACTCTTCTTTCTCTCTCTCCTATTCTCTCCTAGATTTCCCTATATTGTAACACTTACTCATTCTCTCCATTTATGCCTATCATCTCGCCTTCCTTCTCCTAGACTTCTCTCTCTCTCCCGCCTATCCTTTCTTAGACTTCTAACCTATCATTCCACCCTCCCTCCTCTCTCTCTCTCTCTCTTTCCCTTTCCCGCATCGTTCCACTCTACCTCGAATTTTTAGCGTCCCGCCATTGCAACACTTACATATTCTCGCCATTTATGCCTATCATCTCGCCTTCATTCTCCTAGACTTCTCCTCTCTCTCTCTCTCTCTCTCTCTCTCTCTCTCTCCTAGCCCCTCCTAGACTTCTCTCCTACCATTCCATCCTCCCTCCTCTCTCTCTTTCCCTCTCCTAGTGTTCCGTCCTCATTCGTATTCTTAGCTTCCCTCCAGTGTAACACAATATCATTGAATGTCAATCACAACAAGACTAAATATATCTTCTTTGTAAGCAACAAATAAGATAAACATTTATGAAAAGTGAAGGAATAATACACTAAACAAGGCATACTTTATATACATTAGCATTAACACAATTGAATATCCTTTCAACAATAAACCTTACTTCATCGTTATGAGATAAGAGAAAAACTTAAAAATGTTCAACTTACAGCGTAAAATATACCCTCAACACAGGCCGCTAGACTGATCAGTAGCATTAAAATAAGCTTCCGTGAACAATCACGCTTATAACACGAAATCTCACAAGCGACTATCTCTAAAAATATCCACTTTTAATCAACCAATAAGATAAACTTGTGAAAAATGAAGGAATAATACACTCAACAAGGCTTAACATACGTACATTATACACATTTGCATTAATACAATTGAATATCCTTTTAGCAATAAACCTTATAGCATCGTTATGAGATAATAGAAAAAACAGTTTACCGCGTGTTTGCACGAATATTTTCTTGTATACGTCTACTTGTGCATGTTCATACATGTTTTATGCACGATCGTGCATTCATGCAAACAGATGTTCGGCCGAGGTAAAAAAAAGGGTACCCTTACTACTGATTTTTTCTTGGTTTGTTGGTATGATAGGTTAGGTGTCTGAGAGAGGATATGCGAGAGAGAGAGAGAGAGAGAGAGAGAGAGAGAGAAGTATAGGAGAAGGAAGGCGAGATGATAGGCATAAAAGGAAAGAATTAGTAAGTGTTACAATGGAGGGAAATATATGAGGGAATAGGAGAGAGAGAGAGAAAGAGAAGAGTGAGAGAGATAGAGAGAAGTCTAGGGAAAGGAAGGAGAGATCTTCTTCTTCTTTCCCTCCTCATCTGCCTTTCAGTGTCGAGGGGAGATATAATTTGCGGTCCTTTGCTTTTCTGTTCGCCTCTGTTGCTGTTATGTTTCCTAGTGCTTCTAATATTCCATCGATCCATCTTTTTCATGGTTGACACTTGGGTCTGGTGTTCTCACAACGTTTGTTGAAGGCTCGTTGTGTTGTGTTTTGTTCTTTCTGCCTTGTCACGTGGTCAAACCATTTTATCTGTTGTTTCCTTATATATTCTATGTCGGGGGCTATTCCTAGCTTTTTTCTCAGTTCTTCATTTCTAATCTTATCTCTGAGACTGTTTCCTGTCATTCGTCTAATCCATTTCATCTCTGTAGAGGTTACTTTTCTTATTGTTCTTGCACCTAGGGTCCAGGTCTGGCATTGGTAGCACAACGTTGGGATGAAGATTGTATTGTATAGTGCTCGTTTTGCCTCCATAGTTATTTCCTTGTTGGACAATAGTGGTGATAACTGTCCGATGATTTGATAAGCTTTTTTTGCATCTTGGTTCTATCTCTGCTGTTTGAGAATTATCGTTTGTCATTAGACTTCCTAGGTATTTGAATTCCTCTACTTGTTTTAGTAATCTACCTTCTATAGTTATGTTGATGTTCTATTTATTTTTGGCGACATTTATGACTTCTGTTTTGTTGATGTTGATTTTCATGTTGTATTTTGTGCCGGAGATGTTGAGTTTGATTAAGTGTTCGTGTAGGTCTTCTATTGGTTCATGTATTAGTGCCTGATCGTCTGCAAATAGAAGCTCGTTGATCTCCTCTGTCTCTGATGGGTTGGCTAGCTTGCATATATGGTCTATGTATGTAATAAACAGTAGGGGGGATAGTACGCACCCCTGTCTTACGCCTGATCTAACTTCAAAGTGGTCTGTGTAGCCTGCTGCTGTTCTGACCCTGCAGCTGCTGTTGGTTAGATGTTGGCTTACTCCGTATGTTGTTAGTATCTCCCACAGTTGTTCTCTGTTTACTTTGTCGAATGCTTTTTTCTGGTCAATGAAGGCTATGTATAAGTTTTGATTGTGTTCTGTCGTTTTTTTCTGCACGCTGTTTTAGTGTGAATAGTGCGTCAGTACATCCTCTGTTTTTTTTCGGAACCCCGTTTGAGAATCGCTTAACTGTACCTCTATTATTGGTCTCAGCCTTTTTTCCAAGATTTTGGCGAAGGAGAGATAATGGGCTTAAATGGGAGGGACGCTAAAAATATGAGGGAGGGCAGAACGATACGGGAGAGGGAAAGAGAGGAGGGAGGGTGGAACGATAGGTTAGAAGTTTAAAAGAGGATAGGCGAGAGAGAGTGAGAGAGAGAGAAGGAAAGGCGAGATGATAGGCATAAATGGAGAGAATGAGTAAGTGTTACTATGGAGGGAAGTCTATGACGGAAGTTAAAAATACGATGGAGGGCGGAACGTTAGGAGAGAGAGGAGGGGAGATGGAATGGTAGGACGTCTAGAGAGAGAGAGAGAGAGAGAGAGAGAGAGAGAGAGAGAGAAGTCTAAGGTAGGAAAGGAGAAATTATGGTCTTAAATGGAGAAAATGAGTAAGTGTTACACTAGATGGAAGTGTAGGAGGGAGTAGAGAGAGAGAGAGAGAGAGAGAGAGAGAGAGAGAGAAAGAGAGAAGTCTAGGAAGAAGGAGAGATTATAGGTGTAAATAGAGAGAATGGGTAAGTGTTAAAATGGAGGGAAGTCTATGAAGAAAGCTAAAATACGGTCACACCTACGGTCACCGAGATAACAAGGTCACCTGGCCGCCTTATCAGCCCGAGGTCACCTCACCAACCATCCGGTCGCACATTCGGGGTCACTCAGCGTTGATTGGTTCATCTTGCTGCGTGTATAGTATTTATATAGGAAAAACGCAGCTGCGTGTATACTTTTTATATCGAAAAAAACGAACCTGCGTGTATACTTTTTATATAGACAAAAACGAAACTGCGTGTATACTTTTTATATAGACAAAAACGCAGCTGCTTGTATACTTTTTATATAGACAAAAATGCAGCTGTGTGTATACTTTTTATATAGACAAAAACGCAAATGCTTGTATACTTTTTATATAGACAAAAACGCATCTGCGTGTATACTTTTTATATTTTAAAAAAACGCAGCATTTTCTGCGTTTAACTCATAACACGCGCTATTAAACGGAAACATATACTACTCCCTACCTCTTGTCCTTTGTATGTAGTCCAGTTCACTAACCACTGAGCTATCGCGGCTCCCATATATATATATATATATATATAGCTTGCCCCTGATGGAAACTCGGCTCCTAAGACAGGTACTTTGAAGTTTTCTTTGTTCTGCGCGAGATGTCCAGCGTATGTAGCACTCAATCACCAGCTGGGCTTTGATATCTTGCATTATCCATGTCTTTGATCGTCCTCTCCAAAGCCAGCCTTGTACCATGTCCTCTATAGTGATCTTCACGAGGCCGTCATATTGTTTTATATGACAGAAAATATTATAATTGTCCTTGTTTTTTTTTATTGTGTTCTTTAAACTATCTTTAGAGATAGGCCTGCTAGCAACCCTACTATCGTGATGTCACCGGTTAAGTTTACCTTTGATAGCTATAGATACCATCTTAATGTTTACAGAATCCTATCCACAACAGGCCCTGCCACAAAGATAAACCGAGACCGGCGACGTCACGCTAGTTGAGATACTAATAGGCATATCGCTAAAAATGGATGTGTGTTCTTTAGCAACTAATAGGTATATCGCTAAAAATGGATGTGTGTTCTTTAGCAACTAATAGGTATATCGCTAAAAATGGATGTGTGTTCTTTACCAACTAATAGGAATATCGCTAAAATTGGATGTGTGTTCTTTAGCAACTAATCCTCTGGAATATTAAAATGTAGCAAAGTGGACATGTTTGTGCTCCACTCCCCTATTTGTATTTTGTTATAATTAAATATGTAGAGGTTTTATAATATAAACATACACGTCAATGGACCGTGTTTTGTTCGTCGTAGGCTGCTTTCACTAGAGTAATCAGGAATCTAAAGGGAGCGAAATTGTTGTGAGTACGACATTTTTGTATGCTACGTCATCGTAATGGCTCATTGTACATCCCTAGACCGGCCGTACGCTAATCTTACGGTCTGTTTGATGTGCGACGGGGATACTCTGACGATGAACTGTGTGTCTATATGTTCGGAATTGGAGTCAACAACGATGGCCTAACATCATCAAGCGCTGATCAAGCATACATTTTTTTTTAAATTCGACGATCATCATTTTCAAGAGGACGTGAACTTCCATGGTATATGGTGGATAGGCGGCAGGAACCATTGAAGGCTATGCATGAAAAGTGTTCCTTGTTGCAGTTTCCTCATATTCCAAGTCCGGCTTGTTGCGGGAGCTACTGAGTTAATTGCTCTGTGCACACCGTGAACTGTGTGTCTCATCCGTTTGGATCATGTTTCGGTATTCCAATTGTTTACGATGAGTGATGATATCGTATGACAGGGAACAGATGGTTGTGTTCACTTTCTGTGCGGTTTCGCCTTATGTCTTTTGGCATGTGCTGAGACTGCTACGATGGGGACTACAGTTACTTTTCTTTGTTTGGGAGATGAGATATTAATTAGGATGATTACGCTGGCACGGGCGGTTGAGCCATTTATGGATTTTAATTCGTTTGCAGTGATACCGGGGCCTTCCATAACCAAATAACCAACCACATAACATCACAGGACAATCTCTGCGTGAAGGGAGGTCAAGGTCTCTTTTGAAGATTTAATTAAAACAAACTAGAGATTAAAGCATACATGAGGCACACAAGCAAGCATAATTCTTTGATTTTTATTTTCTTTATTTTCTGGTAGCAATAATATTACGTGTCCAAACCATTTGTTTAATTCTCTCCTATATGATCCAGAATAGTGTCACCATAGTTCTTTTCCTAATATCCCTATTTATGATTATATCATCTGAAACAAGTGCAACGCATCAAAAACTTGGGCACAATAATAACATCAGATGGAAGATGCACCACAGAAATAAAAAGCAGAATAAATCAGGCCAAAATAGCATTTCAGAAAATGAAAAATATCATATGCAAAAGATCTATGACAATTGAAGTGAAAAAGAGAGTTCATCGATGCTATATAGAACCAATTCTGACCTATAGAAGCGAATCATGGACAGTAGACAAAGAAATGAAAAGACGATTAGAGGCCACAGAGATGGGATTTCTCTGAAGAATGTTGAAAGTTTCCTGGACAGCTAAAAAGACCAATGAGGAAATTTTCAAAGAGGCCAGCACAAAAGGGAACTCCTAAATAGCTTCAGAAAGAAACAATCAACATTTTTCGGGCACATCGTGAGAAGAGGAAAGTTGGAATACTTGGTTGCAGCTGGCAAAATAGAAGGAAAAAGATATCGCAGACGACAAACAGAGAAAATACTGGATAGCTTGGTGTCATGGCATGGAACTGATACGATGCACTGTGGATAGAAGATTGTGGAAAAACATGATCGCCAAAGCCAAACGGTATGGCACATGATGATGATGATCCTATCTCTACTTGTGAGATTCAGTTTCTTTTTTCAAGCATGTGCTCTGTAATGGTCATCTTCTCCATTTTTCTTTGGCTATTAATGTACAGTTTTAGCAATGACAGGAATACCGTACTCGCTAATCATTGTATGCTATGTGTGTTCTGTAATTCAAGAGCTAAATGTCCGATCTCTTGATTTGCTTCGCAGCATTTACTAATCTGTGGGAATGGTTGGTCTCGAGGCAGGAGGCCGGCTTCGAAACAAAGAGGTTGTAGGTTCGAATCTCGGCTACACCAGTTGGGAGATTTATTTATGACCTCCCTCTATGGCAACCACACCTGGTCTGTAATTCAGGAGCTAAATGTCATATCTATTGATTTGCTTCGCAGCATTTATCAATCTGGGGGACTGCAGCCCTGTCAGCGGCTTGAAACGTCAATTACTCATGGACGGAAAAAATATGAGCACCTCCGGAGACAGAGTTGTCTGCCTGTGCGGCGAGGGACACCTGTGCGCACGGCTGCTAGGTAAAAACGAATTAACAAAAAAAATGTACCAATCTCTGTATATTCCCATTGATAGAGCAACACTTTCTACGTATTTACTGTATATCTAGGGTTAGCTGGAACATAACAATAGACTAACAGAACTGATACAACGACAAGACAAAAACATCTGCTGCTTATGGCATGGAGATGAGTGCTGAAACAAAAATCTGATGTCCGTTAATCGCTGCGCTATTGTTGCAAAAATCAAGATAAATAGACATGAACTAAAAATAGTTTGTGTATTTTTGTTCAAGACAAATTGAAATAATTAGGATACCAATTTTCAGCTGTGAAGGCTCAAAACTGAAATGTTGGTTAGAACATCGTAAACTACAGCAGCTAATGCAAGACCAAACCTATTTGGAAAGATAAGAATGCTACATATTGGCTTTAAAATCAGGCACATGTGCTATGATCACCCATGTTATGAGCACCCTTGTTATGAGCACCCATGTTATGAGCACCTATGTTATGAGCACCCATGTTAAGATCACCCATGTTATGAGCACCCTTGTTATGATCACCCACGTTATGATCACCCATGTTATGATCACCCATGTTATGAACACCCATGTTATGATCACCCTTGTTATGATCACCCATGTTATGAGCATTCTTGTTATGGTCACCCATGTTATAATCACCCATGTTATGAGCACCCTTGTTATGAGCACCCTTGTTATGAACACCCATGTTATGATCACTCATGTTATGATCACCCATGTTATGATCTCCCATGTTACGAGCACCCTTGTTATGAGAACCCTTGTTATAAACACCCATGTTATGATCACTCATGTTATGATCACCCATGTTATGATCACCCTTGTTATGAACACCCATGTTATGATCACTCATGTTATGAGCACCCATGTTATGAGCAACCATGTTATGAACACCCATATAATGATCACTCATGTCATGATCACCTTTGTTATGATCACCCATGTTATGATCACCCATGTTATGAGCACCCTTGTTATGATCACCCATGTTATGATACCCATGTTATGAGCATCCCTTGTTATGATCACCCATGTTATGATCACCCATGTTAAGAGCACCCTTGTTATGATCACTCATGTTATGATCACCCATGTTATGATCACCCATGTTATGATCACCCATGTTATGAGCACCCATGTTATGAACACCCATGTTATGATCACCCATGTTATGATCACCCATGTTATGATCACCCATTTATAATCACCCATGTTATGAGCACCCTTGTTATGATCACTCATGTTATGAGCACCCTTGTTATGATCACTCATGTTATGATCACCCATGTTATGAGTATCCATGTTATGATCACTCATGTTATGAGCACCCATGTTATGATCACTCATGTTATGAGCACCCATGTTATGATCACCCATGTTATGAGCACCCTTGTTATGATCACCCATGTTATGATCACTCTTGTTATGAGCACACTTGTTATGATCAACCATGTTATGAGCACCCATGTTATGATCACCCATGTTATGATCTCCCATGTTATGAGCACCCTTGTTATGAGAACCCTTGTTATAAACACCCATGTTATGATCACTCATGCTATGATCACCCATGTTATGATCACCCTTGTTATGAACACCCATGTTATGATCACCCATGTTATGAGCACCCATGTTATGATCACCTTTGTTATGAACACCCATGTTATGATCACTCATGTTATGAGCACCCATGTTATGATCACTCATGTTATGAACACCCATGTAATGATCACTCATGTTATGATCACCTTTGTTATGATCACCCATGTTATGATCACCCATGTTATGAGCACCCTTGTTATGATCACCCATGTTATGATACCCATGTTTTGAGCATCCATTTTTATGATCACCCATGTTATGAACACCCATGTTATGATCACCCATGTTATGATCACCCATGTTATGATCACTCATGTTATGATCACCCATGTTATAATCACCCATGTTATGAGCACCCTTGTTATGATCACAATGTTATGATCACCCATGTTATGAGCACCCTTGTTATGATCACTCATGTTATGATCACTCATGTTATGAGCACCCATGTTATGATCACCCATGTTATGATCACTCTTGTTATGAGCACACTTGTTATGAACACCCATGTTATGATCACCCATTTTATGATCACCCATGTTATGAGCACCCTTGTTATGATCACTCATGTTATGAGCACCCTTGTTATGATCACTCATGTTATGATCACCCATGTTATGAGTACCCATGTTATGATCACTCATGTTATGAGCACCCTTGTTATGATCACTCATGTTATGAGCACCCATGTTATGATCACCCATGTTATGAGCACCCTTGTTATGATCACTCATGTTATGATCACTCATGTTATGAGCACACTTGTTATGATCAACCATGTTATGAGCACCCATGTTATGATCACCCTTGTTATGAACACCCATGTTATGATCACCAATGTTATGAGCACCCATGTTATGAACACCCATGTTATGATCACCCATGTTATGAGCACCCATGTTATGATCATCCATGTTATGATCACCCTTGTTATGATCATCCATGGTATGATCACCCTTGTTATGATCATCCATGTTATGATCACCCTTGTTATGATCACCCATTTTATGATCACCCACTTTATGAGCACCCTTGTAATGATCACCCATTTTATGAGCACCCTTGTTATGATCACCCATGTTATGATCACCCATGTTATGAGTACCCATGTTATGAGCACACATGTTATAATCACCCATGTTATGAGCACCCATGTTATGAGCACCCATGTTATGAGCACCCTTGGTATGAGCACCCTTGTTAACTTTACTTTACTTTACTTATAATTTATAAAAATTAAAATGTTCAACTTTAATGTTAAGTCAGTCCTATTATATGGCCGTGAAACATGGAGAACAACAAAAATGACAATCACGAAGATGTCGACCTTCATTAATGGATGCTTGCGCAGAATTAAATGGTAGAAATGGCAGGATAAAATCACTAACGTAGAATTATGGAAAAGTACCAGTCAAATATAAATGGATAAAAAGATACAGTGAGGACGATGGCGCTGGATATGACACACTGCGGAAACTAACTGAGATTATTACACTTTTTGGAATCCCCAGGAGAAGAGACAAAGAGGTATACCAAAATATTTTTGAAGACATGTGGAAACAGGGATGATGAAGAAGGCATAGAATGATCTTAAAAGAATGACAAGAAACAGAACGGCTTGGACAGTGAGTATTGGAAACATGCTCTCAAAAAGGAGCTAAAGTGTTTGTTGAAGTCCTGTGCTCCACAAGGAGATGAAAGTGTTTATTGAAGATTTATGCTCAACAGGGAGATGAAAGTGTTTGTTGAAGAGCTATACTCCACGGGGATAGGAAGAAGAAGAAGGGTGGATGTTACGTACTAGCTTCATGGCACGGGGTTGTGAGATCTGTAGTGGATAAACATCGCAACATAGTTACTTGCTCATCCCTTTAAACAAACAGAAGTGAGACTGGAAAGTAGTTGCGCTGTTCTTGCTACTGCAACATTAAATACTGTCTACTTGTGAGCCTTCTCTTCTAAAACAAACAAAAAAGTGAGTAAATTTGTTAAAAAGTAAAGATTCCATCCATATATTGCTAGGCGCCTGGGGAATAATGTGTTAATGACCAAATTTGTCCCTAAACACAGCACATTTTTTTGTGTGGTAATGCCTTCGGTTACACACAATACCCTTTTACTTCCTAGAAAAATAGGAATTTTCCTATTTTAGGAAATAAACAAAAAAGGAAGTGTTGATTAGCCAACCTGTCCGCTATTTCATTTCCCCGTTCTACCGCATGTCCTGGGGCCTAGACAAAGGTGGCCTTACGTACTTTTAACTTCTGCATAGACTACCCATTGCTTGCGTATATAGTAATGGACCTGTCTGTCCGAATAAAAATTCATCACTTCTGGGAATTGAACTCAAGTCCCTCTGATCATGAAGCGAGCGCACTAACCACTCAGCCACCGAGACTTCTAAAAAGTACACGCTACTTTAATGCAGTCTGTTGCGTAAATCTAAATAGCAGAGACAGAGAATGAACTACATGAAATTATAGACATAATAGTAAAAGAAAGCAACAAGAAAGTTCTCAGTCTGAATAGTAAGAAAATAGAACTAATGGTCATATCGAAGAAACAATCATCACCATCATGCAGCGTAAAAATAAACAGGACAAATTTGAAACAAGTGCAACGCTCCAAATACTTCGTTTACAATACCCATCTTACATCGTATGTGACAAAGTTCTGAGAACAGAACCTTCGGCTTTCACATTCGCATTTGTATTTTATAAATTGGTGGTTGGTTCAAACATCTCAAAAGTTTGCTATCAATCAACCAAACAGAGTTTGTAGTTCCAATTTCATACAAGCAACCAGAAATTTTCTTTCATGAAAATGAAAGCAATCTGGAAAGATGAAAACATCTCTCTCCATTAAAAAAGTGTTACTGGTGGACTCATCTATCACGTCTTTGTTTCTTTATGCGTGTGAAAGGTGAACTCTAAATGTAGAACCATAGCTAAAAGCACGACCTGAGAGATGCTATAATAAAACCGTGTGACTTTTCTACTTAAGTCATGCTACAGATGATGAAATTGCAAACATAGTCAGACAGCACAGATATCTTTACCAACGCCGTATGAACTACCGTAAAAAACACCAACTCAATGAGCATGGTCTTAAATCAAGTTTGTCTGAGCTAGCAGAAGTATTTATCAGGTAATGGTCAGTGAGTGAAGGAAACATGGAAGAATCCAGTAAAGGTGTAAAAATGACAAGAATGAACATGCCTTGACTTTGTAAGCTCAAAATAAGCAGACACTGAGAGTGGAATATTGGAAGCAAGCTGTGTCTTCATTGTTTCCACAACGGCGATATTATAAGAGATACCATAGGGTGGGAGGAAGGAAGGGATGGAGAGGGTAAAAGGAATTTCGAAGGAAGGAAGGAAGGAAGGAAGGAAGGAAGGAAGGAAGGAAGGAAGGAAGGAAGGAAGGAAGGAAGGAAGGAAGGAAGGAAGGAAGGAAGGAAGGAAGGAAGGAAGGAAGGAAGGAAAGGGAATGGAGAAAAAAGAAGAAGGAAGGGCAGGAGGAAGGAATGGGTAGATGAATGAATTGGACGGTGAGTGAATGGATGGATCGATGGATGGATGGATGGATGGATGGATGGATGGATGGATGGATGGATGGATTGATGGAGAAGGAAAGGAAGTACCTAACGATTGTTTATAATGTGCACAATAAATACTTTAGATTAGAATAATAGTAGTGGTAATTCCACTTGTACATACAAGCTCAGCAATAATCATACAATACGGGTCGTATCAAACCACACATGAGTTCAATGTGGCATGCTATCAGCAGTAACATCATTTTTTTTCTATATCTGTGCTGTATAATTTAGTCAATTAATCTTTATAGTGACTAACATCCTGGCGGGTTTTGGTTCACGTTTTCTTGCTCTCCAGTCGACTGGGATGTGAAGAAAAAAACAGTTGCTTTCCTCTCAGAGTAGACAAACAGCAGCAATAACAGTAAGGAGGAATATTGACCGTTGAAATGGTTTACAAATTTCAGTTTAAACACTTTATCAGAAAACAAATCAAGCGTTTTAGCAACGTTGAACACCAAGGGACTAAGAGATAAATCAGCAGAACTAGTGAAATGTATGATACATCGAAAGATAAAAATACTCGGACTATCAGGCACCAGAGAACAACAATAACAAGCACAAGCTAGGTGTTAGTAAAGATGGAACCAAATCGAAAGACATAAACATAAAGTAGAATTTATTAGAAACCCATAAACAACAAAAACATACCCTAGACATTGAGCATATATCAGAAAGAATATAGAAAATTAAAATAGTAAACGATAAAGTGTACAATACAATCATAGAAGTTTATTAACCTTGTAACAATTCATACACAGAAGAAGTGAATATATAATTCAACGATCTACTATAAACTCTGAATAAAGTAAAAGAACTGATAAACCATGTGTGATGAGAGCATTCAATGGGGCCGTGGGTCGCGCTGCACACCATGGGAGCTATAGCCCCAGCCCATGTATCGACACAACAATAGAGCTTAGCAACAACCAGGAACTCCAATACAATCTATGTGCAGGACATGCCCATATAATAACAAATACTTTCTTCAACCAAGGAAGAAGTTAAATATAGACATGATATAATCAATGGAATGACGTAGACATAACTTCAGAAATCACATAGATTTAGTTCTAGTGAGTAGGTAGGTGTCTAAGGCGAAAACTAAATGACTCTGAAGTAATCCTTAACATTGTAATCGACACAGATCGACGAAACTCTACAGAAATAGCATGTATAAAACACAAACAATGAGAAAAAAACACTATAGTATCGATGAACCTACAAAAACTGAACAACATAAAGATTCAAGGAAAGGTAGAAGTTTCAATAGAAAACGTTTACTGAGGGTTGCCAAAATCGAACAGTATTAAAAAATAATGGCAACAATTAACAACTAGTGTTACAAACATACTTAAAGAATACTGCGGACTTCAGAACAAAGGCAAAATAAAAAGATAAAACATACAAGATGGTAGAATGAAGATGTGCAAACTGCTTTAAAACAAAATAAAATGCACATTTTAAAACAAATATGGGGGGGGGGCAGTCTAAATCTAATGAAGACTACATACAGCACAGTGTAGACAGATGAAAGAATAAGCTTGATATCCAATTTTTATTGTTGTTGTTGCGTTCGCTAGCTTTCAACTCTGACGAAGTCCCTAGAGACTAGGAACTGAATTTTGCGTGTTAATCCATTTTTCCATGGCAGCCGTGTGCATAGGAGTCCCTCGCCGCACAGGCAGATAACTCCGACATCGGAGTTACTCATGTTTTTTTTCAGTCGATGAGTAACTGACGTTTCAAGCCGGGCCTCGCTGCTGAGACCAGGCGTGGTTGTCGCAGAGAGAAATCATAAATAAAAATCCCAACCGGTGTAGCCGAGATTTGAACCCACAACCTCTCTGTCCCGAGGCCGGTGTCTTGCCTCGAGATCAACCAGTCCCCCGTGGACTTGGAATATGAGGAAACTGCAACAAGGAACATTTTTCATGCATAGCCTTCAATGGTTCCTGCCGCCTATCCACCATATACCAGAAGTTCACGTCCTCCCGAAAGTGATGATCGTCATATTTCTTTAAAAATGTATAGCGCTTGATGATGTTATGCCATCGTTGTTGACTCCAATTCCAAACATATAAACACACAGTTAGTCGTCAGATTATCCCCATCGCACATCAAACCACAGACCGTAAGATTAGCGTACGGCTGGTCTAGGGATTTACGATGAGCCATTACGATGACGTAGCACACATAATAATGTCGGACGCACTGCAATGAAGCGCCCTTTAGAATCCTGATTACTCTAGTGAATGTAGCCTACGACGAACAGAACACGGTGTAAATTCCCTAAAGAGATAAAACTGCGGCTGACGAAGCATTTCACATTAATTAGTAACATGGAAATAACTTGCGTCAAGCAAATCCAACAACGATCATGAACAGCACCTACGTGACGTAAAGCGTAGAACAAGCCTAGACGATGGAAGGTCGCATTCACAACACTTGATTTGTCGAAAATGGAATATTGTCGGCGTTCGACATCGTTTTATCGGCGCAGATGTAATAAGTAGATCATCATCTTGACTTTAACGCATAGGAGTGCAATGGAGAACCGAAATTAATCAGACATCGAATGCACTTTCTGCAGCGATCGAGAGAACGTGAACTAAATCCACCATCTTACAAACGGAAGTCCTAATCAAAATGACCAAAGAATCGTGGACAATATCAGGTAAAGAACTTCAAGAGAAATGTATGGAAGTATCAAGAGAAAACTTTAAAAGTATTAAAGCAATGACAGTGAGAGAAATGGGGTGCTTGTGAAAGTTAACAAACAACACAAAGTTAGATCTAATATCCAATGTGAAAATAAGAAAACAGATCGAAATTAAACCGTGCTGAAATATATCTACAAACAACCAATGAAAATTATAGCGTTTGATAAGAACTAAACCAGATCAAACAATATCAAAGGCTTTCTATCTAAGACCATACACCAAGTAAGAGGGAGAAAATGGAAGAGATAGATGGACGGAAAAAAGACATATGTAAGAACAACTACATTTATGTAACAGCGTCCAGATAAGCCCAAGAGCTATCCTACATCTAAAAGGGAAGGGAATACAAGAAATTAGAATCAGTCTTAGCATACAAATAAGAAGAAGTCTTAACATATGGATGTAAATCAAGGACAATAGGACAACAGACAAGAAAACTACTGAAGGCTGTAGAAATTTGGTTTTACAGAAGAATATTGAGAATACCATGGACAGCTAAGAAGAGTAATTAAAACGTTCTGATAGAACCATATTTCTAATATTAGGAAGAAGCAATCATCATTTTTGGCTATGTAATGAGAAGGGAACAGTTGGAATATATTGTGACAACTGGGAAAATGGAGGGACGAAAAGATAGATAACAGAAATGATAAATCTCTCTCTCTCTGCGATCAGGACTCAATCAGAGCAGGATCCTAGACTCTCACATGAAGTCAGCTGTCAGGTTAAGTGTGTTGATTGCCCCCACAGACAGAACATCACAATTAGAGCCCGCCAGGTCCACTCTGATTGAACACCCGTTAAAACGTTGCACTGTGTTCTGCGCCAGTGGCCCAGTGCATCCGATTTCAGCCAGCATTTTATTCAGGTTAGCTTTCCTTAGCCTTTGATTGTCCCCAATCTTCCTGCAAGGCAGCAGATGATCTTTTCTGTAGGAGGATTCTGCCCTTAGATGGTCGGCCCTCCCAGGTTTACGAGCACCATCTGCCCGAGTCACTAGAGGTGACTAACACAGATATGCACACACAGAGATATGAGATGTGACAAACACAGACATGCACACAGCGATACCAGGCATGACTAACACTGACACACATCAATATATATGACACATGACTAACATAGACATGCACATAAAGATATGAGATATGTCTCACATGGACATGCACACACAAAGATATGACACATGCCTAACATAGACATGCACACAAAGATATGAGATATGACCAACATAGACATGCACACACAAAGATATGAGATGTTACTAACATAGCCATGCACACACAAGGATATGAGATGTGACATACACAGACATGCACACACAAAGATATGAGATATGACTAAAATAATCATGCACACAAAGATATGAGATATCACTAACCCAAACATGCACACACAAAGATGTGACACATGACTAACACAGATACACACTAAGATATGAGATATGACTAAACACACACACACACACACACATAAAGATATGAGATATGATTAACACGACACACCAAGATATGACTAACGTGACACACCAAGATATGAGCCATGGCCAGCACACACACACGCACACACACACACACTAGTCATGGCTAGCACAAAAACACATAAAGATATGAGCCATGGCTTCGCGGAAAAACACCAAGAAATGAACAATGTCCAGCACAGAAACACATTAAGGAATCCATATGCTTGGGTTTGTTGTAGTCGGCAGACTCTTCTTAACGTGGGAATCATCGACATACGAGACGCAGGCCCCGATTAACTGTTCACAGGTTTCGTTCAAACAGTTGTCCGGAGATTTGATAGTGCAGTCTGACCCGTAGAACGTTCCCTTGCATGTACAGTTCCCGGTTGACTGTTCACATGTGTCTTTGAAACAGTTGTCCGGACATTTGAGAGTGCAGTCTTACCCCTTAGTACGTTTCCTTGCACGTACAGTCTGTACTTTCCGGGTCACATATTGTCACAGCCATCAGAACACGTCTGTTTACACTGTAGCCCAAAATTACCATCGGGACTAGTGTCATTACAGGTGTAGCCAGGATGTTTACATTGTAGGCATTTTCCGGATTTTTCCTCACATAAAGGACAGACACTAAGACAAGACCCGGAGCAGTCATGTCCATAGATCCCATGTGAACAGTTGCCGTGACACGTACCGATGATGACGTTGCAGCCTCTGCAACACACACTACACACTGCACAAAACGACCAATTATGCCTGTCCAGACAATAGGTGTCTGTAAATGTTTGTACCTCACACACTGTCAGTGCACTGTCGGCCTGCGAAATGGTCGGTGAGAATTCAATCTTAATGTGTGCCATTGTCGCTTGTGTGTTGACTACAATAGTGTTCAAAGAAATATTTGGGTATGATTTGAGAGCCACATTCCGACCCTCGCCAATGTAGATGGAGCAGATATTTGCAACTATCGCCCCTTCAATCCGTAAATTGTTGATCAGACCAGCCCCAGAGCAAAAGACATAAATCTCATGCGAACTAACTACAAACCTTGATTCATTGTTACATGAGGCAGAACCATTTAGTTTTACCGTGAAACTGTCCAGATATGTTAAGTTATTCACAGATAAATAAATGTCTAGATCGAGAATTGTGGAGAGACATGATCACCTTCGCCAGTAGACTTGATGATGACTAAAAGAACAGACAATATGGCATCTTATTAAATCAGAACATTAGATTATATGAGTATTATACATTCCTGCTTTCTCCTGCCACGCTTCAAGGCAACAGCAGGTGGATACAACAAAATAGCAAGTTTTCAACACCAACATGTGTACAGAGGCTTTATGTAAATGCCAAAATATTTCTAACTTGTACATTCAACATTTCTAATCTGTACATTCAACATTTCTAACCTGTACATTCAACATATCTAACCTGTACATTCAACATTTCTAACCTGTACATTCAACATTTCTAACCTGTGCATTCAACATTTCTAACCTGTTCCTTCATCATTTCTAACCTGTACATTCATCATTTCTAACTTGTACATTCAACATATCTAACCTGTACATTCATCATTTCTAACCTGTACATTCATCATTTCTAACCTGTACATTCAACATTTCTAACTTGTACATTCAACATATCTAACCTGTACATTCATCATTTCTAACCTGTACATTCATCATTTCTAACCTGTACATTCAACATTTCTAACCTGTACATTCATCATTTCTAACTTGTACATTCAACATTTCTAACCTGTACATTCAACATTTCTAACATGTACATTCAACATTTCTAACCTGTACATTCATCATTTCTATCCTGTACATTCAACATTTCTAAACTGTACATTCAACATTTCTAACTTGTACATTCAACATTTCTAACATGTACATTCAACATTTCTAAACTGTACATTCAACATTTCTAACTTGTACATTCAACATTTCTAACATGTACATTCAACATTTCTAACCTGTACATTCGTCATATCTAACCTGTGCATTCAACATTTCTAACTTATACATTCAACATTTCTAACTTATACATTCAACATTTCTAACTTATACATTCAACATTTCTAACTTATACATTCAACATTTCTAAACTGTACATTCAACATTTTACACTTGCAAACTAAACAAATAACACCTGTAAATTAATCATTTTACATCCGTAAATTAATCATTTTACACCTGGCAAACATTTCGCAATCAACAAAATTATTTTTCGCCTGTTAATTAAACATTTCACACCCGTAAATTAAGCATTACGTATTTGTAAATTAAATATTCCAAGGCACCAGACTGGATCGTTTACGTTTGTAAATTATGTATTTCCCACTTGTAAATGAAGCAATTAAATCATGGTCGACTTGATATCGCTTGCCACTCTTCGAGAAGCAAAATTTAAGATGCAACAAAACAGTCAGCGGTCGTTATGCCTTGTTGTGTCTGGGAGAGCATTCACAAAATAGACGTGATAGCTCAGTGGTTAGTGAACTAAGTTGAGATCCACCCTGATCCACAGCTTCCTGGTTCATTCAGCCTCAAATGGGTACCCGACTGTTTTCGGAGAGGAAAAGCTGCATAGACGTAACGACCACATTACCTCAAAAATAATGTGCCAAAAGTATTTTAATTAATAAGTGCATGAACACAATATTCAATTTACGCCATGTGGGCGTGCCACAGGGCAACGGCGACTCCTTAAAGCTTATGCATGTTTGATCCACATTGTAATTTTGCTTTTACTTTGTTTTCTGCCGGGTTGCCCTTAGTCTGCCTCACTTTTGCCTTTCTTCCGAAGTAGATTCCATAATATTTTCCTGTTATTGTTTCTGAGACTCTTCTGACCTCATGATCTAGCAATCTCTATCTTTACTTGTTATCGTTGTACTCATTAAAGACCATCATGTATATATTGAGTTATTGAGATATTTGCTGGTTATCATCATTGCACTCCGAACATGTCATAGCTGCACAGATCCCCCTTCCCACTCAGCAAGTCCCGCGATGTCCAGAGACTGACGACTCCAGTTCTGTGTTGGTTGATAAGTCTTCTTATACGCCCACTAAGTTTCTCGTTTCTGGTTGTGCCCATCTTAACTCCCATCATGTATATAGCAATGATTAATTAAATAATCGGCCGTTATATATACATTTTTTTTAAAATCCAGCGATCCACGTAACCAATTAGACTTGCTTTCACAGACAAAATAACGAAAAGTGCAACGGTACGGATACGTCACAAAATCTACAAGCCCTGCAGTTTCTAAAACCATTCTTCAAGTCATAGAAAACAACAAACAAGGAAGCCAAAGGAAGATGTTGGAAGACATCAGAGAATGGACAGAATTTACCTCATTTACATTTTAGAAAGAAGTTCGTTTTCGCGAAAGTTGAAAAAAGTTATCAAGAGGCCATTAAGATCGTTCCAACAACCGCCAACGTGACGAGAATAATGATGACGACTGTGTACATTTCCTCTTCTGTGTACCCTTAACAGTATTTTTTGTGTGACATCCAATGCGTTCATGGGAAATATGATTTTAATGACATATTTCTCGATGACCAAAGACACGTGTTAAGTGTGATGGTGTCGGTATTATAACACCTTTATTCTCCATGACAACATCTCTAATACCCAATTTTCAATGGCTGGATGTGCATGGAAGACATGCCGGTCAGGATAAGAATCTGTCATGTCAGTCAGGATAAGAATCTGTCATGTCAGTCAAGGTAACTATGTGACATGACAGTCAGGATAAGAATTGTTCATGTCAGTCAAGGTAACTATGTGTCATGCCGGTCAAGGTAACTATGTGTCATGTCAGTCAAGATAAGTATGTGTCATGTCAGTCAAGATAAGTATGTGTCATGTCAGTCAAGATAAGAATTTGTCATGTCAGTCAAGATAAGAATTTGTAATGTCAGTCAAGATAAGAATGTGTCATGTCAGTCAAGATAAGTATGTGTCATGCCGGTCAGGATAAGAATCTGTCATGACAGTCAAGGTAACTATGTGTCATGCCGGTCAGGATAAGTATGTGTCATGTCAGTCAAGATAAGAATCTGTCATGACATTCAAGGTAGGAGTTTGTCATGTCAGTCAAGGTAACTATGTGTCATGCCGGTCACGATAAGAATGTGACATGCCGGTCAGGATAAGTATCTGTCATGACAGTCAAGGTAACTATGTGTCATGCCGGTCAGGATAAGTATCTGTCATGACAGTCAAGGTAACTATGTGTCATACCGGTCAGGATAAGTATGTGTCATGTCAGTCAAGATAAGTATGTGTCATGCCAATCAGGATAAGAATTTGTCATGTAAGTCAAGATAAGAATTTGTCATGTCAGTCAAGATAAGTATGTGTCATGTCAGTCAAGATAAGTATGTATCATGTCAGTCAAGATAATTATGTGTCATGTCAGTCAAGATAAGAATTTGTCATGTCAGTCAAGATAACAATTTGTCCTGTCAGTCAAGATAAGTATGTGTCGTGTCAGTCAAGATAAGTATGTGTCATGTCAGTCAAGATAAGTATGTGTCATGCCAGTCAGGATAAGAATTTGTCATGTCAGACAAGTTAAGAATTCGATATATTTTTTAAACTCGGATCTGCATGATCAGTGCACGAAGGCAAACATCATCACTCTCTCGTGACAATTTATTAATTTGTGTGCGTATGAAATAAGCCATTTTGACGTTTTCTTTCCGCATTTTACCATCTATTTAGAAAAAGGTTACCAGTCGTCGCCGGATTCCGGGACAAGTCCATGGATTTAACTTCTTATCCCCGAGAAAAAATTATCCCCGATTTCACAAATTGCACCCGAATATCCTCGGATTTTCCGTGTTCATTATTTATTTTTATTTTTTTTTTTACCCCCGTCACACCAAGTGGCGTATAGGGAAATATGGTGTTAGTGACCCTATATTTTACAGACCTTCAGCACATGATTTTTGGGGTAATGTGGTCGGTATTACGCCCGTGCTGCTTTACTTTCCCAGAAAAAAATCCGGTACCCATTTAAGGCTGGGTGAACCCGGAAGCCGTCGGTTGGGATCGAACACTACCCCTTGTCCGTGGTAGTCCAGTTCACTAACCACTGAGCTATCACGGCTCCCCGTGTTCATTATTAGCATAGTTTAAAGTCAACAATAGCACTTCGTGACTATTAAACTCGTTATTTTATGAAAAAATAAAGCAGTGTATGCATTTAAAGTTTCTTTTCGATGTGCTCTAGGTCTACTCCAGCAGCAATTGTTCTCTTCCGAAACAAAGGAGTTCTCTTTTCCGCAGTGCGTGCGAAACTTCCGCTAAGTTTGAGCAGTCCGTGGATTCAGTGAGTGATTCCATTTTGAATCTGAGGGCTTCCTGTTCTTCTTCGAGGTGTCAATGAATCTGCTGTCTTTTGTTCTTTCTGTCAAACAATATTTAGTGGTGACCGGAGCGGGGGTAAAATGTGGGTTGTAAACACATCGGAACAAAAAAATATATAAGTTTTTCGAGTTGTGATGTTCACACGAAAGTGTCTCAGTTTTTCAAAAATCATATGCCTGTAGAATGCGGGGATAAAACGTATATTGTAGAACGCATTGTCTCCGTGCTAAAAAAAATATTATTTCTACTACAAGCGATTTGATCATTTGGACTTCATGCTGTAAAACATTATCAAAGTGTTAAATCTATAGACTGTTCAGCTCGTTTAATAGTAAAAAAGTAAAGTACCCCCGTCACGCCAAGTGACGTATAGGGAAATATGGTGTTGGTGACCCTATATTTTACAGACCTTCAGCACGTGATTTTTGGGGTAATGTGGTCAGTATTACGCCCGTGCTGTTTTACTTTCCCAGAAAAAAATCCGGTACCCATTTAAGGCTGGGTGAACCCGGAAGCCGTCGGCTGGGATCGAACCCTACCCCTTGTCCGTGGTAGTCCAGTTCACTAACCACTGAGCTATCGCGGCTCAGCTCGTTTAATAAGGAAGTTTAATTAGCCCAAATTTGCGTGTGCTGGAACACAGATTGAGGCTTTTATAAAGTGTGTCTTAGTCCCTTGGGCTTTTGATGAAGTGATAGAAGAAATTGAAGTTGCTTTTTTTGTGACCAGACTTTTTGATGCAGTGATAGAAGAAATTGAAGTTGCTTTTTTTGTGACCAGACTTTTTGATGCAGTGATAGAAGAAATTGAAGTTGCTTTTTTTTGTGACCAGACTTTTTGATGCAGTGATAGAAGAAATTGAAGTTGCTTTTTTTGTGACCAGACTTTTTGATGCAGTGATAGAAGAAATTGAAGTTGCTTTTTTTGTGACCAGACTTTTTGATGCAGTGATAGAAGAAATTGAAGTTCCTTTTTTTGTGACCAGACTTTTTGATGCAGCGATAGAAGAAATTGAAGTTGCTTTTTTTGTGACCAGACTTTTTGATGAAGTGATAGAAGAAATTGAAGTTGCTTTTTTTGTGACCAGACTTTTTGATGCAGTAATAGAAGAAATTGAAGCTGCTTTTTTTGTTACCAGACTTTTTGATGCAGTGATAGAAGAAATTGAAGCTGTTTTTTTTGTGACCAGACTTTTTGATGCAGTGATAGAAGAAATTGAAGTTGTTTTTTTGTGACCAGACTTTTTGATGAAGTGATAGAAGAAATTGAAGCTGTTTTTTTTGTGACCAGACTTTTTGATGCAGTGATAGAAGAAATTGAAGTTGTTTTTTTGTGACCAGACTTTTTGATGCAGTAATAGAAGAAATTGAAGCTGCTTTTTTTGTTACCAGACTTTTTGATGCAGTGATAGAAGAAATTGAAGCTGCTTTTTTTGTTACCAGACTTTTTGATGAAGTGATAGAAGAAATTGAAGTTGCTTTTTTGTGACCAGACTTTTTGATGCAGTGATAGAAGAAATTGAAGTTGTTTTTTTGTGACCAGACTTTTTGATGCAGTGATAGAAGAAATTGAAGTTGCTTTTTTTGTTACCAGACTTTTTGATGCAGTGATAGAAGAAATTGAAGTTGCTTTTTTTGTGATCAGACTTTTTGATGCAGTGATAGAAGAAATTAAAGTTGCTTTTTTTGTGACCAGACTTTTTGATGCAGTGATAGAAGAAACTGAAGTTGCTTTTTTTGTGACCAGACTTTTTGATGAAGTGATAGAAGAAATTGAAGCTGCTTTTATTGTGACCAGACTTTTTGATGCTATGATAGAAGAAATTGAAGTTGCTTTTTTTGTAACCAGACATTTTTATGCGTCAAACCTTGGCAGTTTAAGAGCATTGCCTATCCTTAGATATGTTAAGATAGACAGAGAAATGACAACTAATATTCAAACTAAACTGATTGACTTTATTGAAATAACAGGGAAAACAGCAGATATTTTGTCATTGGTTTCATTGGAAACAGTAAAACAATTTGGTCTTGAAAACACAATTGTAGCAGATTCATGGGGATAATACAAACACAAATTTTGGTGATTTGAAAAGAGAATGAAAAAAAAACAATGTTTTAACTAAAGTGATGGAAGAGTTGCAAAGGAATTATCTTAGTTTAGAATGTACAGTTCATATGATACATTGTTGTGATGGTCTTTTTTTATATCTTCATATATTCACTGAGGGGAAAAATTTAAGGAGTTCTGTGACTTTATGGACAAAAATATAAAAATACACAGAGCTACAACAATGTTAGACGACTCTCCATCACTACCGCAATCAGATGAATCTGTTAAACGTAGCCTGTACTTAAGTCATTCTTCCTCTCTGAAGAAAAGTGTCCAGTGATGTTCAAGAACTGGTTTAGTGATTCTTGCACCTTAGTAAAGTAAAGTAAAGTACCCCAGTCACGCCAAGTGGCATATAAGGAAATATGGTGTTAGTGACCCTATATTTTACAGACCTTCAGTACATAATTTTTGGGGTAATGTGGTCGGTATTACGCCCGTGCTGCTTTACCTTCCCAGAAAAAAATCCGGTACCCATTTAAGGCTGGGTGAACCCGGGAGCCGTCGGTTGGGATCGAACCCAACCCCTTGTATTTTGTAGTCCAGTTCACTAACCACTGAGCTATCGCAGCTCCCTTGCACCTTGCTGTGGATAAATATTGCTCATTCACCTTTGTCACTTTTTTCATGATGTGATAATAAAAATTGAAGACGAAGATGCAACTGCAGTAGAGTCTCCCATTTTGTTACCAAATTTACCTGAAAAATTGAGCTGTAGGAAAGATGAGAAGTTCATTCCATCATAAGTTAAGCAATCAACTTCTGAGATCTTAAGAATAAAATGCACAACATTCTCTACACAACATAATTCTCAGTGTTTCTTGTGAATTTTATGAAAATGCGGTTCAGTATCTCAGTGCCTGCGTTGTTCATTCACAAGATAACAAAACTATGGAATGTTGACTATTGAGATAGCCACTGGAAAGGGAGAAATTTGAAGAAACTGTTCATTATTTTTTTTTTAATTTAGATGGCTTTGAATGAAGATAATTTGTGTCACTAAATTTCTTTCTTGAAGCAGTTTGTTACGTCAGAAAAAATTGCGAAGTGGAATTTTTAAAATGTCAAACTTTGTTGAAAATGGGTTGAAGTTTTTAAAGTCATCTCTCAATAAACGATTCCACATTCAGAACTCCAGAAGGGCACTGAACTGTCCTTGTGTCTCCCTGGAAGTAATGCTTCAGTAGAGAGAGTTTTCACTTCAACAAACATGGTGTGGACATCCCAAAAGACCAACATGAATTTAGGAACTGCTCGAGCCATCTTGGCAAACATTACTGTGACCTGTCAAGAATTTGACATAAAATTGGAATCCAGAGAAAACCTGCTGAAGAAAATGCAGTCTTCAAAAATATACCAGTAGACTAGAGTTAGAGGTAAGTGGTGCGTAAGTTCTGTAAGTAGAATTATATATTTTATTTAATGAATGGAATGAGTATTTAAATTCCTTAAAACAGGTCTGAAACGATATAGGGGTTAAGGCAAAGAAATGCAAATGAAGGCATAAAAATGCGAAGCTGCCGTAAAGCTGAATGTGAGGGAAAATTGAAAAAAAAAATAGAAAAAATGGTATGATAGTGTGATGCCACATGGCTTACATTGGCGAGTCTGGTAGACGATTAGTGGAAACATTTTTGTGAACATCTACGAGATGTTCAACAGAATACTGGCACTCCAGTGTCTTCCCATTTCAACTCCCCAACCACAAGGGCAAAGACGACATCCGCATCACTGTTATTGTCCTTTGTCACTCTGGCGACCGCAGCCGATTTGCTTTGGAGAATCGCCTCATAGTCAAGTATGGTTCGCTGACCCCACAAGGTATGAATGTATCACACTCGTACACATAGTTTCCTTTCGGCTACTCCATCCCTTTTACATAGCCCTCTCTACCGGCAATGTTTTGGCTATTTAGTCTATCTACTATGCCATGCTATTCAAAGTTCTTCTCCACTAGTCCCCATTGAAACACTTCGGTGTTCTCGTATACACATTTTTTATGTGCTACGTACCACTCATATGTTTTTATTGCACCCCACTCTCAGACTTCTCTCTCGTTCCGCCTTTTGAGCACCTGTTATTCTATTCTTTCTCCTTCGAGCTTGCACACTGACCCCGGTGTGAACTCCTCTGGTTAGTTGGGCGTTATGCGCACATTTCTACACATATGATTGTCCCCCGTATGGATGTGCACATGCATGTATGTGTTCATATGTACGGGTATTGGTATATATATATATATATATATATATATATATTATATAATATTTATATATATATATATATATATATATATATATATATATATATATATATATATAGGGAGCCGCGATAGCTCAGTGGTTAGTGAACTGGACTACAATGGACAAGAGGTAGGGTTCGATCCCAACCAACGGTTTCCGGGTTCACCCAGCCTTAAATGGGTACCGGACTTTTTCTGGGAAAGTAAAGCAGCACGGGCGTATTACCGACCACTTTACCTCAAAAATCATGTACTGAAGGTCTGTAAAATGTATGGTCACAAACACAATATTCCCTATACGCCACTTGGCGTGAAGGGGGGGGGGGTACTTTACTTTATATATATATATATATATATATATATATATATATATATATACGCATGTATGTGTGTGCTTGCTTGTATACACATATATGTATGTGTGTGTATATGTGTATGTTGATATGTATAGTTTGTGCACGTCTGCTTATATGTGCATATATATATATACACGCATCTGTGTGTGTGTGTGTGTGTGTATATACATGTATTTATGGACCCTTAGATACTTTCAGACATTGTCGGTGTCTTTGCTAGTCGACGTAACCTAGACAACGTTCCCCCCACTCGTGTATTTTTAGAACCCTTCACCCCTCTCCAGAGGGTATAATTACAGCTAGACCCGTGTGACTCGCCCTTTTCCCGTTCTGACCAGGGTCCACGACACAGGGAAGTCAATTTGCTTTTCTGTAACATTTTTCGATTATTTTGTTTTGGATGTTTCATTACTAGTTAGCTAAGTAGGATTAGTTATATTTACTTACATATCTGTGTGTGTTGTTGTGTGTTTGTTCCTGCTGAAGGCTTATTGAGCCGAAACGTCGTTCAAATCTGTGTGGTCTACTAACCACGTAAAGCTTTTACCATACTATTTTTTCTATTTTTTTTTTCAATTTTCCCTCTGAAACGATATAACCGAATGACAAACTGACATAAGGAGCATTTCCAACGCAGTTTTTGTTAAGTGTATACTTGTCCCCGGAAATTGTGGGAAAAAAATCGTGCAACATTAATTTAGAAGCACCAAGTTCAAAAGTACAGTTACAGTTATAGTAAACGACACCTACCTGCATGCATGTTATTCTTTCTGTTCTAAATTTTCTTTTTCTAGAAATCAACTACCTTGAATTAATATAGCGAAACACATCACATTCAATGATTAAAAAACAACGCTACTTTGGCGCGTTCCTCACTTCCTAAATGGCGATAACGTGTTGCAATTCGACAAGTTTTGAAGCTTTTTAACAACACGACGACGCAATTCCTAACTGCAGGTAGAACAAGCCCATATCCGGTTGCGATGTCTGTGCATCGTAGCATCAATAGTTACAGCTAGGGAACGCCATTTTTAAAAATATTGTCTGCTTTGTCACTGTATGTCTCTTCCATTTTTTTAAAGTCTTAGAATTGTTTTGTGGTGTATGTTTCTTTATGATGTAGAGACGATAAGAATAGATCTTAATGTTGACAGCGACTCATAGATGATGGCTTACATCAGGGTCGGTGAAACAGTAATATTGAGACCCTACTTCAATTCTTTGCTATGCCCCTAGAAATATACTAACTCGTCCAGTCTGGCTATGTGACTAGAGAGGGAAGGCAACGTGGTGCTTAAAAAATGCCGAGCTGGAGTCGGATGTATTAGGCCGAAATGCAGAAATATCACAATTCTACTGCAAACCACTGCACAACGCATACACACCCACATAATATCCTTTTAAGGGCGGATGACGTAATCATCAAGTGAACGCAAACATACAATCTATGTTTATATGTCCAAACTATTGTAGTTGTCATTCTCTAACTGAACATAGAACAAACAATATATAAAATAAATAAATGTTTCATTAGAGCTCATTTCATCCTTACAGACAGTAGAAAGCTGGCTGTTTCAATCTTTGCTACCAGGTTTTGATGTGCAGTCTCTCCCACGGATGTTTCCGTCAACTTTGAAACAGGTCCAGCAACAAATTCACGTTCCTGTAGTTTCACAAATCTCGTGTGTCTTTTATCTTTTCAACCCTGTGCTCCATTTCACTTCCACTTTGTGTTGCGCCAACTCTTATTTTGTGTTTAATTAGGATCTTCATTAAAATGTTTAGTTTTTTTTTTATTAGTGATGGACAAGTATTCAAGAATATATAGCAGATAATTTTAAATTAAAATGTTGGTTCCCTTCTAGATCTTTGCTTTGTATTCCGGCTGCTATCACTGTCACTTCATTTTCTTAACATTTCTCTCTAATCCTCAGCTCCAGGGTGCTGACATTATGTGTGGAAGCCTAGAACGCTGTGGGACAGTTACTTTGTTCTGTTATTTGATGTTCATTATTTTAAAACATTCAGTCAACGTTACGTTCACATGTAGCAGCAACGGCTTACACAGCTGTGTATATTTAGAGAATGGCTCCTGTTCATTTTGCGGTCAGAGATATCATAAATTAACAGAATCAGTCACGAGAGAAGCTGCTCGGTAAAACAGCATCCAGATACAAAAGATACAAATATATTAACAAGTAAAAGTAAAAAAAGTAAAGAGCCCCGTCAAGCCAAGTGGCGTATATGGGAATATGGTGTTAGTGACCATAAATTTTACATACTTTCAGCACATGATTTTTGGGGTAATGTGGTCGCTTTACGCCCGTGCCGCTTTACTTTCCCATTTAAAAAAAAATCCGGTACCAATTTAAGGCTGGGTGAACCCGGAAGCCGTCGGTTGGGATCGAACCCTACCTCTTGTCCTTTGCAGTCCAGTTCACTAACCACTGAACTATCGCGGCTCCCAATATATTACCAAACTATCTAAAAATCATGGTTGTCTGTTACCAACTGTCTGCCAAGGCTGCGGACGTCATATATAATGTTTAGGGTACTTGAAAAAAACGTATATATCATAAAAGAGATAGTCACTGATATATAAATAACATTCGAGCCCAACAGTAAATCTGGAACACTTGGAAAAATTAAATATAAAATTGTATCGAACAACTAAACTAATTGGGGGAAAAAACAAAATATAACGTTTTTTGACAATGACCTGTTATTCTTCTATGTCAAACAAGGAACATACCGTGTTTATTTGTTATTTGTTGCCCTGTCTCTGATGTAGGCATGTGGCCGAAACGTTATATTTTGTATTGTTTCCCTATTAGTTTTGCCCCGCCCCCCCCCCCAATTTTACATTTATTTGTCAATATAAGTGACTGTCAGGGTGTTTATTTATCTCCCTTGGTAGCCTCCGTTGAGCCGCAACAATAGCTCTGTGGGCTGTCAAGAAACTATTTCCGTGCTCCTCCCTGCCTTTGGCTTCGTTTTCCTTTCTCAAGCCTTTATTGTCATTAATCCATGGTGTTTCCGTGAGAGCCTCTCCCTTTTTGCATTTGTTATCTGTAAGATTATCTTAGTCAGACCTTTTAATCTTGTCCAACCACGTCAGAATAAATGTTTTTTGTTTTCTAGATCAATAAAAAGTAAACTTGTATTTTGTGGATCTGTTTCAACAGAGATAGTTGCATTCACTATTTCGTCTACTTTCTTCTATTGTCGTTTCAGCAGCAAATCTCAAGCATAACTCGGTAGTACCTCGTTCTCAGTGCTTGTATTTTCATTTTTAAGCTCAACATTTGATTAATATCCATGTTTCCGAGAATTGATATTACCAGAGCAAATAAAAGTAGGGCCCGTCACGCCAAGTGGCGTATAGGGAGTATGGTGTTAGTGACCCATCACGCCAAGTGGCGTATAGGGAGTATGGCGTTAGTGACCCGTCACGCCAAGTGGCGTATAGGGAGTATGGTGTTAGTGACCCGTCACGCCAAGTGGCGTATATGGAGTATGGTGTTAGTGACCATAATTTTTATAGACCTTCGGCACTGATTTTTGGGGTAATGTGGTCGGTATTACTACACCGGTGCCGCTTTACTTTCCCAGAAAAAAATCCAGTACCCATTTTAAGGCTCGGTGAACCCGGAAGTCGTCGATCAGGATCGAACCCGGTCTCCTGTTCTTTGTTGTCCAGTTCACTAACCACTGAGCTATCGCAGCTCTCTATATTACACGAGTGCACAATACAATAATCTAATAATTTAGGTAGATGTATATGTGCCGCCATTTTTTTCCCAGTCTTGTTAATGCAGGTTTGCTGTGCTATTTTAGTACTGATTTCGAGTTTGAATCAACGTTGTTCATGATGAACTGTAGCTACCTAGATTGTTGTACAATCACTAACTAAGCTTGTCCCTGAAGCACGTTTTTGTTATTTGTTTTCGTGATGCTGGTTTTGTTTGATTCTACTCTTTAACGCGATTTCCTCTATAGCTCGTTTCAAATCACGTGCCCAACTTCAAAACGCTATTACTCAGTAACCGTTTGTTAAAAACTTGAAATTTTCCAAATGTTATTAGAATGCAAAAGACCCTTTAAATGTACATTTAACAAATATCTTCCAGCTGCAGTTTTCTTAAAGCGGCGAATTTCTTTGATGTTTGTGAAAATTGTAAATTGTGAACCCCTAAATAATAGAAATTACCGTAGTTGCTGGTCTATGATTAATTTTCACTAGGTTAAGGCGTGGCCGTAATGGGGAAATAACCTAATAAGACAAAACACCAGGAGAATTATTGTCTTCTCAGTTCGAGGACGGATGATAATATCAAGGTATACCTGTATGTCCAATTTTCATAGTTGTGTGGTCCTGATAAGGACCGTTTGTTGAACTAATTTAAGGTAATATAGGGGCCAACATTGTGGGGGCTATATACTTTCATTCTGAATCAGACGAGTCTAAAAGATTAATAACTGTTTGGGGTTGAACATTCCACAAACCATCATTTTTCCAATATTCCTCTTCCTGTTTTAAGACGTGGTCTTCACATTTAGCCCAATAATCTTTGTCTATATTTAATAAAGCGAGATTAGCAAGAGTCTTTATATTGCATATTTTGAATGTTGTATTTTCATCTGCCACTTGTCCTTTTAATTTTGCCCAGATTAGTTCTATTGGATTTAAATGAGTATGGTAAGGTGGCAGCCTCAAACTTATATGACCGTGCTCTTGGATAATCTTATCTATTTGAAAAATCTTTGTCCTTTGTTTTTGCTTTACTAGAGATAGTAATTCAGGTTTTAAGTACATGTTATTAAATTGTATGTGCTCCTTTGTGAGCCATATCTTAATAGCATCTTTTGTACTGGATGACGTCGGGACTTTATCTTCAAGTGCAACAATGTTGTGGTACGCTGCATTGTCCATTATTAGGCAAGATGGTCGATCTAGTGATGGGAGAACAGAATTTTCAATCCAATGTCTAAATATGTGACCATTCATCTCAGAGTGATAATCCCGATTGTCTATGGATTTTGAAAGAAAAATGAGCTCTGCATTCTGTATTAGTCCATGTTGTCGACTACCTGCATGAGCAATTATCAAGCGCTGTCCTTTGCTGCTAGGTATTAATCTCTTAATCTTTCCATCTGATGACTGCCATTCCCTTTGGTTAGTGTGGTGAGCATTGATCCATGTTTCATCCAAGTACACAATATCATAACCTTGCTTGCGCACCTCTTTTACTTCACGTAAGTACTTGCTTCTCATGACTACTATATGTGGCTTCTCACAGATGATGTTTCGTCCATTGGAATACTTTCTGAATGTAAAGCCTGCAGCTCTCACATTCCTCCATAATGTAGACTTTGATATTTCAATACTGTTGTTCTTTTTCAGCGATACTTTTAATTTTCTTATTGTAACAGTTTCATTCATACCCAACATTTTGCGAATTTCACTTCTAATAAGTTCACTGTCGAAATTATCCAACATTTTTGCTCTTCCTTGTGATTTTGTATATTTTGAACATTGACGGTCACGTGCTTGAATCCAGCGATTAAATGACCGTTTAGATAAATCCAAAATGTGTCTTGTCCTATTCTCAGGGTTTTCTAAAGAATGAAATAAATCTTCCTCGTTTAGCCTCTTTGCAAAAATAGTCATACATTTTTATTGCGATGTTTTGTAAACTGCAGAATTTCATTTTAAGACTCATGATAAATGTTATCGTTCCACTCTTCGCCGCTGAATGAACGGAAATGGAACACACAATGTCTCGTGTTTTTTACAAGTGTCTAATAATATATCATCATCATGTGCCATACCAGTTGGCGTAGATGATCATGTCCCTCCACAATCTTCTATCTACAGTGCATCGTGTCAGTTCTGTTGTTGACTGCTTTCCATGCCATGACACCAAGCCATCCAGTATTTTCTCTCTTTGTCGTCCGCGATCTCTCTTTCCTTTTATTTTGCCAGTTGTAACCAAGTATTCCAACTTTCTTCTTCTCATGATGTGCCCGAAAAATGTTGATTGGTTCTTTCTGATGTTTTTTAAGAGCTCCCTTTTTGTGTTGGCCTCTTTGAGAACTTCCTCATTGGTCTTTTTAGCTGTCCAGGGAACTTTCAACATTCTTCTGAGAAATCCCATCTCTGTAGCCTCTAATCGTCTTTTCATTAAAATAATAAATAGAGAAAAAAATGGTATGGTTAAACATTCATGTAACAAGTGGACAGCACAAACCAGGACGACGTGTCGGCTCAATGGGCCTTCAACAGGAACAAACGTACAACGCAACATACACATATTTATTTAAAAAAACTAGAGTAAACACGTTGGAGGATATACAAACATAAAGCAGCAGCGGCATTGTACTTGTAGGATCAAGGCAAAGAAATGCATAACAATGCCAAGCTGCACAGTCTACCCACACATTCTATCTCAAGTGTTGGATCGAAAGGCGGTGACATCACAGCTCGTTTTATACAACGACAATATGCAGCGAAACTACGCCTTTTGAGGACGAACGACGAAAATGAGTTATCATTGGGTAAAAGCGGAAATAAAAGGAAGACAATGTAGTAGAACACAACGTGGTAAGATATGTGTCTTGGACATTATTCCATTATTTAACATTAGCGACACACCGGTACCCGGTATGGGATTTAAGTAATTTAAATCCAGGTCAATAGTAATTACATTTTCTTTAATTGCCTTGAAAAATATATCAAATGCCATATGTCAAACAAATACCCAATAATTACTCTTGATGAGGACAATGATATAGTGAATATATAAATGCGCAAAAAATAGTACATAAATACATGTGGTTTTATATAAAATATTTCTGTGTGACCAAGTTTAAGGAAAAGCTTGCGAGCTGGAAAGTCATGAGAGTTGATGGTGTCCATGAACTCCACGGGTTAGTGGGCAATGTCATCTGTATCTATAATCAAATCAACAGACCTATGTCCTATGTATGATTCTTCGAACGAGTTTAGCAGAATGTCATCAATGACGGTAGTCTCGTCGATCTATGGAGTCAGAAAGGAACGCCCCTCACAGCCAGTCTATTCTTTTCTTTTTCAGATCAGCTATATTTTAGTACATATCTCGGCAGTGATGACTGATAGTGTTGTTATTAGTGTATCCAGTCTGACAGGGACGCCCAAACTTCTATCATGGCATGTTTCATGCACTTTTGGATGATCGAAATAACCACGGATTGTTCAGACATTATAATCTGGAGTTCCATCTGAAGGAGAAGAAGATGACCATGCTCTTGAGAATGATGGCATTGCACTGCTGTCCATTGTAGATCACAATGGTGGTTCTATCTTCAGGCGCCAGGATCACCAGGCTGCTGGGTGAGCTCACTCTGGAACCATCCACGTGGAAGTGACCAGGTCAGAAACAATCTTCCCTCAGAGACAACGCCTACCACAGCTAGATCTTGCTTTTCTCTCACAGATCAGCTATTTGTGGGCACAACTCGCTTGTGTGGTCTGTTTGACTCTCACTATTGTGTTCATAAAAGAGTTCTTAAATGTTATGTAGAGCCAGTCTTAGCATATGGATGTGAATCATGGACAATAGGACAACAGACAAGAAAATCACTGGAGGCAGTAGAAATGTGGTTTTACAAAAGAATGTTGAGAATACCATGGACAGCTAAGAAGAGTAATGAAAACGTTCTGAAAGAGGTCAAAGCAAAAAGAGATATAATTTCCAATGTTAGGAAGAAACAATAATCATTTTTTGGCCATGTTATGTGAAGGGAACACCTGGAATATATTATAACAACTGGGAAAATTGAGGGACGAAGAGATAGAGGGGAGCAAAGAGAAAAGATACCAGACTGCTTAAAAGAATGGCTTGGCAGAAGGTCAACAACAGAAATGATAATAACTGTCGAGATCAAAAGTTGTGGAAAGACATGATCACCTACGCCAGCAGGCCCGGTACTTGATGATGATTCTTCATCGTTCAAAACCAGTGAAGTAGGTGTGGATGCGTAACGATTGTGTCGCTAGTTTACGACAAGTCGCGATATCTGCGCCATTCGGCTAACACATTGGCGGCTCTCGAAGTCGATAGGTTTGTTTAACAATTTTGCCCGGGCTGTGGCCATTTCTTGTATACTTTTTTCAACTTTCAATTACCAAAGATGTTTTAGTTCGCACAAAGTGTATACGTTACCTCCGGTTTTTCGCGGTTATCACAGGCTAGAGGGCTAGACATCGAACCTTACTGTCCAGAGAGGGCTAGACATCGAACCTTTCTGTCTAGAGAGGGCTAGACATCGAACCTTACTGCCCAGAGAGGGCTAGACATCCAACCTTACTGCCCAGAGAGGGCTAGACATCGAAACTTACTGCTCAGAGAGGGCTAGACATCCAACCTTACTGCCCAGAGAGGGCTAGACATCGAAACTTACTGCTCAGAGAGGGCTAGACATCCAACCTTACTGTCCAGAGAGGGCTAGAGATCGAACCTTACTGCCCGGAGAGGGCTAGACATCGAACCTTACTGCCCAGAGAGGGCTAGACATCGAACCTTACTGCCCAGAGAGGGCGAGACATCGAACCTTACTGTCCAGAGAGGGCTAGACATCGAACCTTACTGTCCAGAGAGGGCTAGACATCGAACCTTACTGCCCAGAGAGGGCGAGACATCGAACCTTACTGTCCAGAGAGGGCGAGACATCGAACCTTACTGTCCAGAGAGGGCTAGACATCGAACCTTACTGCCCGGAGAGGGCTAGACATCGAACCTTACTGTCCAGAGAGGGCTAGACATCGAACCTTACTGCCCAGAGAGGGCGAGACATCGAACCTTACTGTCCAGAGAGGGCTAGACATCGAACCTTACTGTCCAGAGAGGGCTAGACATCGAACCTTACTGCCCAGAGAGGGCGAGACATCGAACCTTACTGTCCAGAGAGGGCGAGACATCGAACCTTACTGTCCAGAGAGGGCTAGACATCGAACCTTACTGCCCGGAGAGGGCTAGACATCGAACCTTACTGCCCAGAGAGGGCTAGACATCGAACCTTACTGCCCAGAGAGGGCGAGACATCGAACCTTACTGTCCAGAGAGGGCTAGACATCGAGCCTTACTACCCAGAGAGGGCTAGACATCGAACCTTACTGCCCAGAGAGGGCTACACATCGAACCTTACTGCCCAGAGAGCGCTAGACATCGAACCTTACTACCCTGAGAGGGCTAGACAACGAACCTTACTACCCTCAGAGCGCTAGACATCGAATGTTACTACTCTAAGAGGGCTAGACATCGAACCTTACTTACCCTGAGAGTGGTAGACGTCGGACCTTACTTCTGTAAGAGGGCTAGACATCAAACCTTACTTACCCTGAGAGTGGTAGACATTGAACCTTTCTACAGTAAGAGGGCTAGACATCGAACCTTACTTACCCTGAGAGTGGTAGACGTCTGACCTTACTACCCAGAGAGGGCTAGACATTGAACCTCACTACCCAGAGAGTGAAAGACATAGAACCTCACTACCCAGAGAGAGCATACATAGAACCTCACTACCCAGAGAGAGCTAGACATAGAACCTCACTACCCCTAGACATAGAACCTCACTACCCAGAGAGAGCTAGACATTGAACCTCACTACCCAGAGAGAGCTAGACATTGAACCTCACTAACCAGAGACCAGAGAAGGCTAAAGCAATGCATAAACCACGGATTCGAAGAGAAAACTTTGCACCGCCTGGTGTAGGATTCGAACCCAGAACCAGGACTTCCAGAAGTTGATGTCTTACCTACAGACCACCCAATCCCCCCCCCCTAATTCAGACTTTAATATCATCAATCCGTTTTCTCCTTTGAAGATGGTTTAGTCTTATTCTTCTTTTACACTCCCTTTGAAAGGTAGATCTTCAACAAACAATTTCCAAGCCGTTATCTTTGGTACTATTCTTTTAAGATTACTTCACGTCTTCCCATTTTTTTCATCTCTGAATCGACCTGTCTTCAATTAAATTTTGGCCTTTCCCCTTGTCTCTTTCTCTGGGGATTCCAAAAATGGTATATCGTGTAATGCTTATCGTCTTCTTTCTGTTAGGTTAAGTTTCTGGAAAACGTAGAATGGGGCCATCTAGAAGACAGAGGGTCCAAGACATCAAAGAATCGCAACAGACAACATTCACAGAGACACTCAACCCACTATAGACAACTGAAAACCTGATATATTGAAGTTATAAGATAAACGTTCACAGCTGAAGAGACTATCTGAATAAAGGTATTCATTAATTACTAATAAACACGTGGAATATTTTGACCATCAATTAATATCATGCAGAAAACCAAGAGCAGGTCTAAAGCCAATGTTGCAAAAGAACTAGAGACATAGAGTGCATTAAGTATTAATATATCACAACCGATTTAATATAAATAATGATGTTAAATATATACAGGTTTATCGTAGCTGGTAGGCAGATGGATTGATGAATGGGTGTATAGATGGATGGACAATACAGTCTTGAAAAGATGATGACCTGTCAAGATGAAAGTGAGAAGCCAAACGACAACCCCCATCCAATGAGTTCTGAATCACTGGTCTTGACTTAAGCTGTCAGTCACACAAGAGTCCCTGACATTTGAAGCCAGGCTTTATTTTGACGTATTATGTACATAACCTAATATAAGACGCCGCATTGTTGTTCACAGTTAAAAGCTGATTTATTTATAGCGCAACAAGTAACTGACTGTTCCTATGGCTGACAGCTTTCATGACTTTATCAGAAATGATCAAGCCCCAACAGCCTACAACGAAATAAAACTGCAACATCTGCACAGCTGTTTGTTTTCATCATCATCATCAAGTACCATGCCTGCTGGCGTAAGTGATCATGTCTCTCCACAACTTTCGATCTCGACAGTTATTTATCATTTCAGTTGTTGACCTGCTGCCAAGCCATTCTCTTAAGCTGTCTGGTATCTTTTCTCTTTGCTTCCCACTATCTCTTCGTCTCTCAATTTTTCCAGTTGTTACAATATATTCCAGCTGTTCTCTTCTCATTACATGGCCAATAAATGATGATTGCTTCTTCCTAATATTGGAAATTAGTTCTCTTTTTGCTTTGGCCTCTTTCAGAACGTTTTAATTTCTCTTCTTAGCTGTCCATTGTATTCTCAACATTCTTCTGTATAACCACATTTCTACAGACTCCGGTGATTTTCTTGTCTGTTGTCCTACTGTCCATGATTTACATCCATATGTTAAGACTTGCTCTACATAACATTTAAGAACTCTTTTTCTTGTTTCTATTGTAAAAAATGGATTGCATAGTATCTTCCTCATTTTTTTTAAAGCTGCTTTTGTCTGAACCATTCTGCATCTCTCCCCTGTTGTACATCTTCCGTCTGAGGTTAACAAAGTTCCCAAATATTTAAATTAATTTACCTGTTTTAATATTGTTCCACTTGTCTTTATTTTGCAAAGAGGTGATGTTTTTTTTCTTTATTGTTACCATTACTTCTGTCTTTTTGCTATTAAGGCAGGGTCTGTTATTTTTGCTTTCTTTCACTATAATGTCTAACATTTATTGTAACTCATTTTCACTCTTAGCGATTAAGACTGTATCATCAGCATACCTTAGATTATTTATATTATGACCTCCGATTGTTATTCCAGGCATGTCCCTTATTGGTCTTAAAATAATCTCACTATAAATATTAAACAAATCTGGTGACAGCACACAACCTTGTCTAACACGCTGTTTTATAATTTCTAACACAGTCTGAGGAAATATGAATGGACGGAAGTAGCTAGTGTGGCGATTGTTATGACGTAGATAGCATGTTAAGTGGTCGCCCAGCTACTGCAGAAACAGACGTGAACACAGTGTTGATTGTTTGGTACGCGAGAAACGGCGAAATGGGCAGAATGAGTGCAAGTGTGCGATGTTGGTCCATGCTGTCGTCATCATCACGTACCGGGCCTGCTGGCGTAGGTGATCATGTCTCTCCGCAACTTTCGATCACGACAGTTATTTATCATTTCTGTTGTTGACCTGCTGCCAAGCCATTCTCTTAAGCTGTCTGGTAACTTTTCTCTTTGCTTCCCTTTATCTCGTCGTCCCTCAATTTTCCCAGTTGTTACAATATATTCCAGCTGTTCTCTTCTCATTACATTGCCAAAAAATCATGATTGTTTCTTCCTAATATTGGAAATTAGCCCTCTTTTTGCTTTGGCCTCTTTCGGAACGTTTTCATTTCTCTTCTTAGCTGTCCATGGTATTCTCAACATTCTTCTGTAAAACCACATTTCTACAGACTCCAGTGATTTTCTTGTATGTTGTTCATGCTGTAGTGAAGATTATTGCTGGTCTCGGCTACAAGAAATATTTGTGCATGGTGCGTTTCTGACAATTTCATAAAAACGTTCATTCTTCAGAGTTAACAAACTTCTTATTTTCGATCCCTGCCTATTTATTCATCTTCGGCTTCTCCTTCTTCTTTCCTTCCTAGTTTGCCTTTCAGCGCCTAGAGAAGATATAATTTACGGTCTTTTGCTCTTCTGTTAGCCTCTGCTGCTGTTATGTTTCCTAATATTTCATCAATCCATCTATTGCTCTTCTGTTAGCCTCTGCTGCTGTTATGTTTCCTAATATGTCATCAATCCATCTATTGCTCTTCTGTTAGCCTCTGCTGCTGTTATGTTTCCTAATATGTCATCAATCCATCTATTGCTCTTCTGTTAGCCTCTGCTGCTGTTATGTTTCCTAATATGTCATCAATCCATCTATTGCTCTTCTGTTAGCCTCTGCTGCTGTTATGTTTCCTAATATTTCATAAATCCATCTATTGCTCTTCTGTTAACCTCTAAAAAAAAAAAAGTAAAGTATCCCCGTCACGTCAAGTGGCGTATAGGGAATATGGTGTTAGTGACCATAAATTTTACAGACCATCGGCACATGATTTTTGGGGTAATGTGGTCGGCATTACGCCCGTGCCGCTTTACTTTCCAAGAAAAAAATCCGGTACCCATTAAAGGCCGGGTGAACCGGAGCCGTCGGTTGGGATCGAACCCTACCTCTTGTCCTTTGTAGTCCAGTTCACTAACCACTGAGCTATCGCGGTTCCCTCTGTTAGCCTCTGCTGCTGTTATATTTCCTAATATTTCATCAAACCATCTTTTACTCTTCTGTTAGCCTCTGCTGCTGTTCTGTTTCCTAATATTTCATCAATCCATCTTTTTCATAGTCAGTCCTTGAGTCTCGCAACTTTTATAAAAGGTTCGTTGTGTTGTGTTTTGATCTTTCTGTCTAGCCACATGGCCAAATAATTTTATCTGTTGTTTCTTTATGTATTGTATGGCGGGAATTATTCCTAGCGTTTTTCTCAGTTCTTCATTTCTGATCGTATCTCTCAGATCCTGTCATTCGTCTAACACATTTCATTTCGGTAGTAGTTATTTTACTTATTGTTCTTGGGTGTAGTGTCATAGTCTGAAATTGGTAGCACAACGTTGGTATGAAGACTGTGTTGAAAAGTGTCCGTTTTGCCTCTAGAGTTATTTTCTTTTTGGACAATAATGATGATAGTTGTCCGATGATTTTACAAACTTTGTTATATCTTCATTCTATTTCTGCTGCCTGTGAATTGTCGTTTGGTCATTGGACTTCCAGGATATTTAAATTCCTCAACTTATTTTAATTTTCTGCGACTATCTTTAAGTTTATAGTTTGTTTCTCTTTTGCGATTTTCATGACTTGTCTTTTCTTGACGTTGATTTTCATGTTGTATTTTCATGTTGTATTTTCATGTTGATTTTTGGGCTGTATTTTCATGTTGCATTTTCATGTTGTATTTTCATGTTGTATTTTCATATTGTATTTTCATATTGTATTTTCGTGTTAATTTTTGTGCTGTATTTTCATGTTGTATTTTCATGTTGTATTTTCATGTTGTATTTTCATATTGTATTTTCGTGTTGATTTTTGTGCTGTATTTTCATGTTGTATTTTCATGTTGTATTTTCATGTTGCATTTTCATGTTGTATTTTCATGTTGTATTTTCATATTGTATTTTTGTGTTGATTTTTGTGCTGTAATTTTATGTTGTAATTTCATGTTGTATTTTCATGTTGTATTTTCAAGTTGCATTTTCATGTTGTATTTTCATGTTATACTTTCATGTTGTATTTTCATATTGTATTTTCATGTTATATTTTCATGTTATATTTTCATATTGTATTTTCATGTTATATTTTCATGTTGTATTTTCATATTGTATTTTCATGTTGTATTTTTATGTTGTATTTTCATGTTGCCTTTTCATGTTGTATTTTCATGTTATATTTTCATGTTGTATTTCCATATTGTATTTTTGTGTTGATTTTTGTGCTGTAATTTTATGTTGTAATTTCATGTTGTATTTTCATGTTGTATTTTCAAGTTGCATTTTCATGTTGTATTTTCATGTTATATTTTCATGTTGTATTTTCATATTGTATTTTCATGTTATATTTTCATGTTGTATTTTCATATTGTATTTTCATGTTGTATTTTTATGTTGCATTTTCATGTCGCATTTTCATGTTGTATTTTCGTGTTGATTTTTGTGCTGTATTTTCATGTTGTATTTTTCGTTGCATTTTCATATTGTATTTTCATGTTATATTTTCATGTTGTATTTTCATATTGTATTTGTGTGTTGATTTTTGTGCTGTAATTTCATGTTGTAATTTCATGTTGTATTTTCATGTTGCATTTTCATGTTGTATTTTCATGTTATATTTTCATGTTGTATTTTCATATTGTATTTTCATGTTATATTTTCATGTTGTATTTTCATATTATATTTTCATGTTGATTTTTGTGCTGTATTTTTATGTTGCATTTTCATGTTGCATTTTCATGTTGTATTTTCATGTTGAATTTTCATGTTATATTTTCATGTTGTATTTTCATATTGTATTTTTGTGTTGATTTTTGTGCTGTAATTTCATGTTGTAATTTCATGTTGTATTTTCATGTTGTATTTTCATGTTGCATTTTCATGTTGTATTTTCATATTGTATTTTCGTGTTGATTTTTGTGCTGTATTTTCATGTTGTATTTTCATGTTATATTTTCATGTTAGATTTTCATATTGTATTTTCATGTTATATTTTCATGTTGTATTTTCATATTGTATTTTCATGTTGTATTTTTATGTTGTATTTTCATGTTGTATTTTTTGATGTTGTATTTTCATGTTGTATTTTCATGTTGTATTTTCATGTTATATTTTCATGTTGTATTTCCATATTGTATTTTTGTGTTGAATTTTGTGCTGTAATTTTATGTTGTAATTTCATGTTGTATTTTCATGTTGTATTTTCAAGTTGCATTTTCATGTTGTATTTTCATGTTATATTTTCATGTTGTATTTTCATATTGTATTTTCATGTTGTATTTTTATGTTGCATTTTCATGTTGCATTTTCATGTTGTATTTTCGTGTTGATTTTTGTGCTGTATTTTCATGTTGTATTTTCAAGTTGCATTTTCATATTGTATTTTCATGTTATATTTTCATGTTGTATTTTCATATTGTATTTGTGTGTTGATTTTTGTGCTGTAATTTCATGTTGTAATTTCATGTTGTATTTTCATGTTGCATTTTCATGTTGTATTTTCATGTTATATTTTCATGTTGTATTTTCATATTGTATTTTCATGTTATATTTTCATGTTGTATTTTCATATTGTATTTTCATGTTGATTTTTGTGCTGTATTTTTATGTTGCATTTTCATGTTGCATTTTCATGTTGTATTTTCATGTTGTATTTTCATGTTGCATTTTCATGTTGAATTTTCATGTTATATTTTCATGTTGTATTTTCATATTGTATTTTTGTGTTGATTTTTGTGCTGTAATTTCATGTTGTAATTTCATGTTATATTTTCATGTTGTATTTTCATATTGTATTTTCATGTTGATTTTTGTGCTGTATTTTTATGTTGCATTTTTATGTTGTATTTTCATGTTGCGTTTTCATATTGTATTTTCGTGTTGATTTTTGTGCTGTATTTTTATGTTGCATTTTCATGTTGTATTTCAATGTTGCATTTTCATGTTGCATTTTCGTGTGGATTTTTGTTCTGTATTTTTATGTTGCATTTTCATGTTGTATTTTCATGTTGTATTTTTGTTTTGATTTTTGTGCTGTAATTTCATGTTGTATTTTCATGTTGATTTTTGTGCTGTATTTTTTTATGTTGCATTTTCTTGTTGTATTTTCATGTTGTATTTTCATGTTGTATTTTCATGTTGTATTTTCATGTTTCATTTTCATGTTGTATTTTCATATTGTATTTTCATATTGTATTTTCATGTTGTATTTTCATGTTGTATTTTCATGTTGTATTTTCATGTTGTTTTTCATGTTGTATTTTCATGTTGTATTTTCATGTTTATTTTCATGTTGTATTTTCATGTTATATTTTCATGTTGTATTTTCATATTGGATTTTTGTGTTGTATTTTCATGTTGTATTTTCATGTTGTATTTTCATATTGTATTTTCGTGTTAATTTTTGTGCTGTATTTTCATGTTGTATTTTCATATTGTATTTTCATGTTGTATTTTCATATTGTATTTTCATATTGTATTTTCGTGTTGATTTTTGTGCTCTAATTTCATGTTGTATTTTCATATTGTATTTTCATATTGATTTTTGTTTTATATTTTCATGTTGTATTTTCATGTTTATTTTCATGTTCTATTTTCATGTTGTATTTTCATGTTGTATTTTCATGTTGCATTTTCATGTTGTATTTTCATGTTATATTTTCATGTTGTATTTTCATATTGTATTTTTGTGTTGATTTTTGTGCTGTAATTTCATGTTGTAATTTCATGTTGTATTTTCATATTGTATTTTCGTGTTAATTTTTGTGCTGTATTTTCATGTTGTTTTTTCATGTTTATTTTCATATTGTATTTTCATATTGTATTTTCTTGTTGATTTTTGTGCTGTATTTTCATTTTGTATTTTCATTTTTATTTTCATGTTGTATTTTCATGTTGTATTTTCATGTTTATTTTCATGTTGTATTTTCATGTTGTATTTTCATGTTTATTTTCATGTTGTATTTTCATGTTGCATTTTCATGTTGTATTTTCATGTTATATTTTCATGTTGTATTTTCATATTTATTTTTCTTGTTGATTTTTTTGCTGTAATTTCATGTTGTAATTTCATGTTGTATTTTCATGTTGTATTTTCATGTTGCATTTTCATGTTGTATTTTCATGTTATATTTTCATGATGTATTTTCATATTGTATTTTCATGTTGGTTTCTGCGCTCTATTTTTAATGTTGCATTTTCATGTGTTATTTTCATGTTGTATTTTCATGTTGCGTTTTCATATTGTATTTTCGTGTTGATTTTTGTGCTGTATTTTCATGTTGTATTTTCATGTTGTATTTTCATGTTGCATTTTCATGTTGTATTTTCATGTTATATTTTCATGTTGTATTTTCATATTGTATGTTCATGTTGATTTTTGTGCTGTATTTTTATGTTGCATTTTCATGTTGTATTTTCATGTTGCGTTTTCATATTGTATTTTCGTGTTGATTTTTGTGCTGTATTTTCATGTTGATTTTTGTGCTGTATTTTCTTGTTATATTTTCATGTTGTATTTTTGTGTTGATTTTTGTGCTGTTATTTCATGTTGTATTTTCATGTTGTATTTTCATGTTATATTTTCATATTGTTTTTTCATGTTATATTTTCATGTTGTATTTTCATATTGTATTTTCATGTTGTATTTTTATGTTGTATTTTCATGTTGCCTTTTCATGTTGTATTTTCATGTTATATTTTCATGTTGTATTTCCATATTGTATTTTTGTGTTGATTTTTGTGCTGTAATTTTATGTTGTAATTTCATGTTGTATTTTCATGTTGTATTTTCAAGTTGCATTTTCATGTTGTATTTTCATGTTATATTTTCATGTTGTATTTTCATATTGTATTTTCATGTTATATTTTCATGTTGTATTTTCATATTGTATTTTCATGTTGTATTTTTATGTTGCATTTTCATGTTGCATTTTCATGTTGTATTTTCGTGTTGATTTTTGTGCTGTATTTTCATGTTGTATTTTTCGTTGCATTTTCATATTGTATTTTCATGTTATATTTTCATGTTGTATTTTCATATTGTATTTGTGTGTTGATTTTTGTGCTGTAATTTCATGTTGTAATTTCATGTTGTATTTTCATGTTGCATTTTCAAGTTGTATTTTCATGTTATATTTTCATGTTGTATTTTCATATTGTATTTTCATGTTATATTTTCATGTTGTATTTTCATATTGTATTTTCATGTTGATTTTTGTGCTGTATTTTTATGTTGCATTTTCATGTTGCATTTTCATGTTGTATTTTCATGTTGTATTTTCATGTTGCATTTTCATGTTGAATTTTCATGTTATATTTTCATGTTGTATTTTCATATTGTATTTTTGTGTTGATTTTTGTGCTGTAATTTCATGTTGTAATTTCATGTTGTATTTTCATGTTGTATTTTCATGTTGCATTTTCATGTTGTATTTTCATATTGTATTTTCGTGTTGATTTTTGTGCTGTATTTTCATGTTGTATTTTCATGTTATATTTTCATGTTATATTTTCATATTGTATTTTCATGTTATATTTTCATGTTGTATTTTCATATTGTATTTTCATGTTGTATTTTTATGTTGTATTTTCATGTTGCCTTTTCATGTTGTATTTTCATGTTATATTTTCATGTTGTATTTCCATATTGTATTTTTGTGTTGATTTTTGTGCTGTAATTTTATGTTGTAATTTCATGTTGTATTTTCATGTTGTATTTTCAAGTTGCATTATCATGTTGTATTTTCATGTTATATTTTCATGTTGTATTTTCATATTGTATTTTCATGTTATATTTTCATGTTGTATTTTCATATTGTATTTTCATGTTGTATTTTTATGTTGCATTTTCATGTTGCATTTTCATGTTGTATTTTCGTGTTGATTTTTGTGCTGTATTTTCATGTTGTATTTTCAAGTTGCATTTTCATATTGTATTTTCATGTTATATTTTCATGTTGTATTTTCATATTGTATTTGTGTGTTGATTTTTGTGCTGTAATTTCATGTTGTAATTTCATGTTGTATTTTCATGTTGCATTTTCATGTTGTATTTTCATGTTATATTTTCATGTTGTATTTTCATATTGTATTTTCATGTTATATTTTCATGTTGTATTTTCATATTGTATTTTCATGTTGTATTTTTATGTTGCATTTTCATGTTGCATTTTCATGTTGTATTTTCGTGTTGATTTTTGTGCTGTATTTTCATGTTGTATTTTCAAGTTGCATTTTCATATTGTATTTTCATGTTATATTTTCATGTTGTATTTTCATATTGTATTTGTGTGTTGATTTTTGTGCTGTAATTTCATGTTGTAATTTCATGTTGTATTTCATGTTGCATTTTCATGTTGTATTTTCATGTTATATTTTCATGTTGTATTTTCATATTGTAATTTCATGTTATATTTTCATGTTGTATTTTCATATTGTATTTTCATGTTGATTTTTGTGCTGTATTTTTATGTTGCATTTTCATGTTGCATTTTCATGTTGTATTTTCATGTTGTATTTTCATGTTGCATTTTCATGTTGAATTTTCATATTGTATTTTTGTGTTGATTTTTGTGCTGTAATTTCATGTTGTAATTTCATGTTGTATTTTCATGTTGTATTTTCATGTTGCATTTTCATGTTGTATTTTCATGTTATATTTTCATGTTGTATTTTCATATTGTATTTTCATGTTGATTTTTGTGCTGTATTTTTATGTTGCATTTTTATGTTGTATTTTCATGTTGCTTTTTCATATTGTATTTTCGTGTTGATTTTTGTGCTGTATTTTTATGTTGCATTTTCATGTTGTATTTCCATGTTGCATTTTCATGTTGCATTTTCGTGTTGATTTTTGTTCTGTATTTTTATGTTGCATTTTCATGTTGTATTTTCATGTTGTATTTTTGTTTTGATTTTTGTGCTGTAATTTCATGTTGTAATTTCATGTTGTATTTTCATGTTGATTTTTGTGCTGTATTTTTTTATGTTGCATTTTCTTGTTGTATTTTCATGTTGTATTTTCATGTTGCATTTTCATCTTGTATTTTCGTGTTGATTTTTGTGTTGTATTTTCATGTTGTATTTTCATGTTGATTTTTGTGCTGTATTTTTATGTTGCATTTTCATGTTGCATTTTCGTGTAGATTTTTGTGCTGTATTTTTATGTTGTATTTTCATTTTGTATTTTCATGTTGTATTTTCATGTTATTTTTTCATGTTGTATTTTAATGTTGTATTTTCATGTTGTATTTTCATATTGTATTTTCATGTTGTATTTTCATGTTGTATTTTCATGTTGTATTTTCATATTGTATTTTCATGTTGTATTTTCATACTGTATATTCGTGTTGTATTTTCATATTGTATTTTCATGTTGTATTTTCATATTGTATTTTCATGTTGTATTTTCGTGTTTATTTTCATGTTGTATTTTCATGTTGTATTTTCACGTTGTATTTTCATGTTGTATTTTCATGTTGTATTTTCAGATTTTTTTCATGTTGTATTTTCATATTGTATTTTCATATTGTATTTTCATGTTGTATTTTCATGTTGTATTTTCATGTTTATTTTCATGTTGTATTTTCATGTTGTATTTTCATGTTTATTTTCATGTTGTATTTTCATGTTGTATTTTCATGTTTATTTTCATGTTGTATTTTCGTTGTGATTTTTCTGCTGTATTTTCATGTTGTATTTTCATATTGTATTTTCATATTGTATTTTCACATTGATTTTTGTGCTGTATTTTCATGTTGTATTTTCATGTTGCATTTTCATGTTGCATTTTCATGTTGTATTTTCATATTGTATTTTCATATTGTTTTTTGTTCTGTACTTTCATGTTGTATTTTCATGTTTATTTTCATGTTGTATTTTCATGTTGTATTTTCATGTTATATTTTCATGTTGTATTTTCATATTGTATTTTCATATTGTTTTTTGTTCTGTATTTTCATGTTGTATTTTCATGTTTATTTTCATGTTGTATTTTCATGTTTTTTTCATGTTGTATTTTCATGTTGTATTTTCATGTTTATTTTCATGTTGTATTTTCATGTTATATTTTCATGTTGTATTTTCATATTGTATTTTTGTGTTGATTTTTCATGTTGTATTTTCATATTGTATTTTCATATTGTATTTTCATGTTGTATTTTCATATTGTATTTTCATGTTGTATTTTCATGTTGCATTTTCATGTTGTATTTTCATGTTGTATTTTCATGTTGTATTTTCATATTGTATTTTCGTGTTAATTTTTGTGCTGTATTTTCATGTTGTATTTTCATATTGTATTTTCATGTTGTATTTTCATATTGTATTTTCATATTGTATTTTCGTGTTGATTTTTGTGCTCTATTTTCATGTTGTATTTTCATATTGTATTTTCATATTGATTTTTGTTCTATATTTTCATGTTGTATTTTCATGTTTTTTTTCATGTTCTATTTTCATGTTGTATTTTCATGTTGTATTTTCATGTTGCATTTTCATGTTGTATTTTCATGTTATATTTTCATGTTGTATTTTCATATTGTATTTTCATGTTATATTTTCATGTTGTATTTTCATATTGTATTTTCATGTTGATTTTTGTGCTGTATTTTTATGTTGCATTTTCATGTTGCATTTTCATGTTGTATTTTCATGTTGTATTTTCATGTTGCATTTTCATGTTGAATTTTCATGTTATATTTTCATGTTGTATTTTCATATTGTATTTTTGTGTTGATTTTTGTGCTGTAATTTCATGTTGTAATTTCATGTTGTATTTTCATGTTGTATTTTCATGTTGCATTTTCATGTTGTATTTTCATGTTATATTTTCATGTTGTATTTTCATATTGTATTTTCATGTTGATTTTTGTGCTGTATTTTTATGTTGCATTTTTATGTTGTATTTTCATGTTGCGTTTTCATATTGTATTTTCGTGTTGATTTTTGTGCTGTTTTTTTTTATGTTGCATTTTCTTGTTGTATTTTCATGTTGTATTTTCATGTTGTATTTTCGTTGTGATTTTTCTGCTGTATTTTCATGTTGTATTTTCATATTGTATTTTCATATTGTATTTTCACATTGATTTTTGTGCTGTATTTTCATGTTGTATTTTCATGTTGCATTTTCATGTTGTATTTTCATGTTGTATTTTCATATTATATTTTCATATTGTTTTTTGTTCTGTATTTTCATGTTGTATTTTCATGTTTATTTTCATGTTGTATTTTCATGTTGTATTTTCATGTTGTATTTTCATATTGTTTTTTGTTCTGTATTTTCATATTGTATTTTCATGTTGTATTTTTATGTTGCATTTTCATGTTGCATTTTCATGTTGTATTTTCGTGTTGATTTTTGTGCTGTATTTTCATGTTGTATTTTCAAGTTGCATTTTCATATTGTATTTTCATGTTATATTTTCATGTTGTATTTTCATATTGTATTTGTGTGTTGATTTTTGTGCTGTAATTTCATGTTGTAATTTCATGTTGTATTTTCATGTTGCATTTTCATGTTGTATTTTCATGTTATATTTTCATGTTGTATTTTCATATTGTAATTTCATGTTATATTTTCATGTTGTATTTTCATATTGTATTTTCATGTTGATTTTTGTGCTGTATTTTTATGTTGCATTTTCATGTTGCATTTTCATGTTGTATTTTCATGTTGTATTTTCATGTTGCATTTTCATGTTGAATTTTCATATTGTATTTTTGTGTTGATTTTTGTGCTGTAATTTCATGTTGTAATTTCATGTTGTATTTTCATGTTGTATTTTCATGTTGCATTTTCATGTTGTATTTTCATGTTATATTTTCATGTTGTATTTTCATATTGTATTTTCATGTTGATTTTTGTGCTGTATTTTTATGTTGCATTTTTATGTTGTATTTTCATGTTGCTTTTTCATATTGTATTTTCGTGTTGATTTTTGTGCTGTATTTTTATGTTGCATTTTCATGTTGTATTTCCATGTTGCATTTTCATGTTGCATTTTCGTGTTGATTTTTGTTCTGTATTTTTATGTTGCATTTTCATGTTGTATTTTCATGTTGTATTTTTGTTTTGATTTTTGTGCTGTAATTTCATGTTGTATTTTCATGTTGATTTTTGTGCTGTATTTTTTTATGTTGCATTTTCTTGTTGTATTTTCATGTTGTATTTTCATGTTGCATTTTCATCTTGTATTTTCGTGTTGATTTTTGTGTTGTATTTTCATGTTGTATTTTCATGTTGATTTTTGTGCTGTATTTTTATGTTGCATTTTCATGTTGCATTTTCGTGTAGATTTTTGTGCTGTATTTTTATGTTGTATTTTCATTTTGTATTTTCATGTTGTATTTTCATGTTATTTTTTCATGTTGTATTTTAATGTTGTATTTTCATGTTGTATTTTCATATTGTATTTTCATGTTGTATTTTCATGTTGTATTTTCATGTTGTATTTTCATATTGTATTTTCATGTTGTATTTTCATACTGTATATTCGTGTTGTATTTTCATATTGTATTTTCATGTTGTATTTTCATATTGTATTTTCATGTTGTATTTTCGTGTTTATTTTCATGTTGTATTTTCATGTTGTATTTTCACGTTGTATTTTCATGTTGTATTTTCATGTTGTATTTTCAGATTTTTTTCATGTTGTATTTTCATATTGTATTTTCATATTGTATTTTCATATTGTATTTTCATGTTGTATTTTCATGTTGTATTTTCATGTTTATTTTCATGTTGTATTTTCATGTTGTATTTTCATGTTTATTTTCATGTTGTATTTTCATGTTGTATTTTCATGTTTATTTTCATGTTGTATTTTCGTTGTGATTTTTCTGCTGTATTTTCATGTTGTATTTTCATATTGTATTTTCATATTGTATTTTCACATTGATTTTTGTGCTGTATTTTCATGTTGTATTTTCATGTTGCATTTTCATGTTGCATTTTCATGTTGTATTTTCATATTGTATTTTCATATTGTTTTTTGTTCTGTACTTTCATGTTGTATTTTCATGTTTATTTTCATGTTGTATTTTCATGTTGTATTTTCATGTTGTATTTTCATGTTATATTTTCATGTTGTATTTTCATATTGTATTTTCATATTGTTTTTTGTTCTGTATTTTCATGTTGTATTTTCATGTTTATTTTCATGTTGTATTTTCATGTTTTTTTCATGTTGTATTTTCATGTTGTATTTTCATGTTTATTTTCATGTTGTATTTTCATGTTATATTTTCATGTTGTATTTTCATATTGTATTTTTGTGTTGATTTTTCATGTTGTATTTTCATATTGTATTTTCATATTGTATTTTCATGTTGTATTTTCATATTGTATTTTCATGTTGTATTTTCATGTTGCATTTTCATGTTGTATTTTCATGTTGTATTTTCATGTTGTATTTTCATATTGTATTTTCGTGTTAATTTTTGTGCTGTATTTTCATGTTGTATTTTCATATTGTATTTTCATGTTGTATTTTCATATTGTATTTTCATATTGTATTTTCGTGTTGATTTTTGTGCTCTATTTTCATGTTGTATTTTCATATTGTATTTTCATATTGATTTTTGTTCTATATTTTCATGTTGTATTTTCATGTTTTTTTTCATGTTCTATTTTCATGTTGTATTTTCATGTTGTATTTTCATGTTGCATTTTCATGTTGTATTTTCATGTTATATTTTCATGTTGTATTTTCATATTGTATTTTCATGTTGATTTTTGTGCTGTATTTTTATGTTGCATTTTCATGTTGCATTTTCATGTTGTATTTTCATGTTGTATTTTCATGTTGCATTTTCATGTTGAATTTTCATGTTATATTTTCATGTTGTATTTTCATATTGTATTTTTGTGTTGATTTTTGTGCTGTAATTTCATGTTGTAATTTCATGTTGTATTTTCATGTTGTATTTTCATGTTGCATTTTCATGTTGTATTTTCATGTTATATTTTCATGTTGTATTTTCATATTGTATTTTCATGTTGATTTTTGTGCTGTATTTTTATGTTGCATTTTTATGTTGTATTTTCATGTTGCGTTTTCATATTGTATTTTCGTGTTGATTTTTGTGCTGTATTTTTATGTTGAATTTTCATGTTGTATTTCCATGTTGCATTTTCATGTTGCATTTTCGTGTTGATTTTTGTTCTGTATTTTTATGTTGCATTTTCATGTTGTATTTTCATGTTGTATTTTTGTTTTGATTTTTGTGCTGTAATTTCATGTTGTATTTTCATGTTGATTTTTGTGCTGTTTTTTTTTATGTTGCATTTTCTTGTTGTATTTTCATGTTGTATTTTCATGTTGTATTTTCGTTGTGATTTTTCTGCTGTATTTTCATGTTGTATTTTCATATTGTATTTTCATATTGTATTTTCACATTGATTTTTGTGCTGTATTTTCATGTTGTATTTTCATGTTGCATTTTCATGTTGTATTTTCATGTTGTATTTTCATATTATATTTTCATATTGTTTTTTGTTCTGTATTTTCATGTTGTATTTTCATGTTTATTTTCATGTTGTATTTTCATGTTGTATTTTCATGTTGTATTTTCATATTGTTTTTTGTTCTGTATTTTCATGTTGTATTTTCATGTTTATTTTCATGTTGTATTTTCATGTTTTTTTCATGTTGTATTTTCATGTTGTATTTTCATGTTTATTTTCATGTTGTATTTTCATGTTATATTTTCATGTTGTATTTTCATATTGTATTTTTGTGTTGATTTTTCATGTTGTATTTTCATATTGTATTTTCATATTGTATTTTCATGTTGTATTTTCATATTGTATTTTCATGTTGTATTTTCATGTTGCATTTTCATGTTGTATTTTCATGTTGTATTTTCATGTTGTATTTTCATATTGTATTTTCGTGTTAATTTTTGTGCTGTATTTTCATGTTGTATTTTCATATTGTATTTTCATGTTGATTTTTGTGCTGTAATTTCATGTTGTAATTTCATGTTGTATTTTTATGTTGTATTTTCATGTTGCATTTTCATGTTGTATTTTCATGTTATATTTTCATGTTGTATTTTCATATTGTATTTTCATGTTGATTTTTGTGCTGTATTTTTATGTTGCATTTTCATGTTGTATTTTCATGTTGTATTTTCATGTTGTATTTTCATGTTGCATTTTCATGTTGTATTTTCATATTGTATTTTTGTGTTGATTTTGTGCTGTATTTTCATGTTGTATTTCATGTTGTATTTTCATGTTGTATTTTCATGTTGCATTTTCATGTTGTATTTTCATGTTATATTTTCATGTTGTATTTTCATATTGTATTTTCATGTTGATTTTTGTGCTGTATTTTATGTTGCATTTTTATGTTGTATTTTCATGTTGCTTTTTCATATTGTATTTTCGTGTTGATTTTTGTGCTGTATTTTTATGTTGCATTTTCATGTTGTATTTCCATGTTGCATTTTCATGTTGTATTTTCGTGTTGATTTTTGTTCTGTATTTTTATGTTGCATTTTCATGTTGTATTTTCATGTTGTATTTTTGTTTTGATTTTTGTGCTGTAATTTCATGTTGTATTTTCATGTTGATTTTGTGCTGTATTTTTTTATGTTGCATTTTCATGTTGTATTTTCATGTTGTATTTTCATGTTGTATTTTCATCTTGTATTTTCGTGTTGATTTTTGTGTTGTATTTTCATGTTGTATTTTCATGTTGATTTTGTGCTGTATTTTATGTTGCATTTTCATGTTGCATTTTCGTGTTGATTTTTGTGCTGTATTTTATGTTGTATTTTCATTTTGTATTTTCATGTTGTATTTTCATGTTATTTTTTCATGTTGTATTTTCATGTTGTATTTTCATGTTGTATTTTCATATTGTATTTTCATGTTGTATTTTCATGTTGTATTTTCATGTTGTATTTTCATATTGTATTTTCATGTTGTATTTTCATACTGTATTTCGTGTTGTATTTTCATATTGTATTTTCATGTTGTATTTTCATATTGTATTTTCATGTTGTATTTTCGTGTTTATTTTCATGTTGTATTTTCATGTTGTATTTTCACGTTGTATTTTCATGTTGTATTTTCATGTTGTATTTTCAGTTTTTTTCATGTTGTATTTTCATATTGTATTTTCATATTGTATTTTCATATTGTATTTTCATGTTGTATTTTCATGTTGTATTTTCATGTTTATTTTCATGTTGTATTTTCATGTTGTATTTTCATGTTTATTTTCATGTTGTATTTTCATGTTGTATTTTCATGTATTTTCATGTTGTATTTTCGTTGTGATTTTTCTGCTGTATTTTCATGTTGTATTTTCATATTGTATTTTCATATTGTATTTTCACATTGATTTTTGTGCTGTATTTTCATGTTGTATTTTCATGTTGCATTTTCATGTTGTATTTTCATGTTGTATTTTCATATTGTATTTTCATGTTGTTTTTTGTTCTGTATTTTCATGTTGTATTTTCATGTTTATTTTCATGTTGTATTTTCATGTTGTATTTTCATGTTGTATTTTCATGTTATATTTTCATGTTGTATTTTCATATTGTATTTTCATGTTGTTTTTTTGTTCTGTATTTTCATGTTGTATTTTCATGTTTATTTTCATGTTGTATTTTCATGTTTTTTCATGTTGTATTTTCATGTTGTATTTTCATGTTTATTTTCATGTTGTATTTTCATGTTATATTTTCATGTTGTATTTTCATATTGTATTTTGTGTTGATTTTTCATGTTGTATTTTCATATTGTATTTTCATATTGTATTTTCATGTTGTATTTTCATATTGTATTTTCATGTTGTATTTTCATGTTGCATTTTCATGTTGTATTTTCATGTTGTATTTTCATGTTGTATTTTCATATTGTATTTTCATGTTAATTTTTGTGCTGTATTTTCATGTTGTATTTTCATGTTGTATTTTCATGTTGTATTTTCATGTTGTATTTTCATATTGTATTTTCGTGTTGATTTTTGTGTATTTTCATGTTGTATTTTCATATTGTATTTTCATATTGATTTTTGTTCTATATTTTCATGTTGTATTTTCATGTTTTTTTTTCATGTTCTATTTTCATGTTGTATTTTCATGTTGTATTTTCATGTTGCATTTTCATGTTGTATTTTCATGTTATATTTTCATGTTGTATTTTCATATTGTATTTTCATGTTGATTTTTGTGCTGTATTTTTATGTTGCATTTTCATGTTGCATTTTCATGTTGTATTTTCATGTTGTATTTTCATGTTGCATTTTCATGTTGTATTTTCATGTTATATTTTCATGTTGTATTTTCATATTGTATTTTTGTGTTGATTTTTGTGCTGTAATTTCATGTTGTAATTTCATGTTGTATTTTCATGTTGTATTTTCATGTTGCATTTTCATGTTGTATTTTCATGTTATATTTTCATGTTGTATTTTCATATTGTATTTTCATGTTGATTTTGTGCTGTATTTTTATGTTGCATTTTATGTTGTATTTTCATGTTGCTTTTCATATTGTATTTTCATTTCTGTGATTTTTGTGCTGTATTTTATGTTGAATTTTCATGTTGTATTTTCATGTTGTATTTTCATGTTGTATTTTCGTGTTGATTTTGTTCTGTATTTTTATGTTGTATTTTCATGTTGTATTTTCATGTTGTATTTTTGTTTTGATTTTTCATGTTGTAATTTCATGTTGTATTTTCATGTTGATTTTTGTGCTGTTTTTTTTTATGTTGTATTTTCATGTTGTATTTTCATGTTGTATTTTCATGTTGTATTTTCGTTGTGATTTTTTCTGTTGTATTTTCATGTTGTATTTTCATATTGTATTTTCATATTGTATTTTCATGTTGATTTTTGTGCTGTATTTTCATGTTGTATTTTCATGTTGCATTTTCATGTTGTATTTTCATGTTGTATTTTCATATTATATTTTCATATTGTTTTTTGTTCTGTATTTTCATGTTGTATTTTCATGTTTATTTTCATGTTGTATTTTCATGTTGTATTTTCATGTTGTATTTTCATATTGTTTTTGTTCTGTATTTTCATGTTGTATTTTCATGTTATTTTCATGTTGTATTTTCATGTTTTTTTCATGTTGTATTTTCATGTTGTATTTTCATGTTATTTTCATGTTGTATTTTCATGTTATATTTTCATGTTGTATTTTCATATTGTATTTTTGTGTTGATTTTCATGTTGTATTTCATATTGTATTTTCATATTGTATTTTCATGTTGTATTTTCATATTGTATTTTCATGTTGTATTTTCATGTTGCATTTTCATGTTGTATTTTCATGTTGTATTTTCATGTTGTATTTTCATATTGTATTTTCGTGTTGATTTTTGTGCTGTATTTTCATGTTGTAATTTCATGTTGTATTTTTATGTTGTATTTTCATGTTGCATTTTCATATTGTATTTTCATGTTGATTTTTGTGCTGTAATTTCATGTTGTAATTTCATGTTGTATTTTTATGTTGTATTTTCATGTTGCATTTTCATGTTGTATTTTCATGTTATATTTTCATGTTGTATTTTCATATTGTATTTTCATGTTGATTTTTGTGCTGTATTTTTATGTTGCATTTTTATGTTGTATTTTCATGTTGCGTTTTCATATTGTATTTTCATGTTGATTTTTGTGCTGTATTTTATGTTGCATTTTCATGTTGTATTTCCATGTTGCATTTTCATGTTGCATTTTCGTGTTGATTTTGTTCTGTATTTTTATGTTGTATTTTCATGTTGTATTTTCATGTTGTATTTTCGTGTTGATTTTCATATTGTATTTTCATGTTGTATTTTCATGTTGCATTTTCATGTTGTATTTTCATGTTGTATTTTCATGTTGTATTTTCATATTGTATTTTCGTGTTGAATTTTTGTGCTGTATTTTCATGTTGTATTTTCATGTTGTATTTTTATGTTGTATTTTCATGTTGTATTTTCATGTTGTATTTTCATGTTATATTTTCATGTTGTATTTTCATATTGTATTTTCATGTTGATTTTGTGTTGTATTTTCATGTTGTATTTTCATGTTGTATTTTATGTTGTATTTTCATGTTGTATTTTCATGTTGTATTTTCATGTTATATTTTCATGTTGTATTTTCATATGTTGTATTTTCATGTTGATTTTGTGCTGTATTTTCATGTTGTATTTTCATGTTGTATTTTTATGTTGTATTTTCATGTTGTATTTTCATGTTGTATTTTCATGTTATATTTTCATGTTGTATTTTCATATTGTATTTTCATGTTGATTTTTGTGTTGTATTTTCATGTTGTATTTTCATGTTGTATTTTCATGTTGTATTTTCATGTTGTATTTTCATGTTGTATTTTCATGTTATATTTTCATGTTGTATTTTCATATTGTATTTTCATGTTGATTTTTGTGCTGTAATTTCATGTTGTAATTTCATGTTGTATTTTTATGTTGTATTTTCATGTTGCATTTTCATGTTGTATTTTCATGTTATATTTTCATGTTGTATTTTCATATTGTATTTTCATGTTGATTTTTGTGCTGTATTTTTATGTTGCATTTTTATGTTGTATTTTCATGTTGCGTTTTCATATTGTATTTTCATGTTGATTTTTGTGCTGTATTTTTATGTTGCATTTTCATGTTGTATTTCCATGTTGCATTTTCATGTTGCATTTTCGTGTTGATTTTTGTTCTGTATTTTTATGTTGCATTTTCATGTTGCATTTTCATCTTGTATTTTCGTGTTGATTTTTGTGTTGTATTTTCATGTTGTATTTTCATGTTGATTTTTGTGCTGTATATTTATGTTGCATTTTCATGTTGCATTTTCGTGTTGATTTTTGTGCTGTATTTTTATGTTGCATTTTCATTTTGTATTTTCATGTTGTATTTTCATGTTATTTTTTCATGTTGTATTTTCATGTTGTATTTTCATGTTGTATTTTCATATTGTATTTTCATGTTGTATTTTCATGTTGTATTTTCATGTTGTATTTTCATATTGTATTTTCATGTTGTATTTTCATACTGTATATTCGTGTTGTATTTTCATATTGTATTTTCATGTTGTATTTTCATATTGTATTTTCATGTTGTATTTTCGTGTTTATTTTCATGTTGTATTTTCATGTTGTATTTTCACGTTGTATTTTCATGTTGTATTTTCATGTTGTATTTTCAGATTTTTTTCATGTTGTATTTTCATATTGTATTTTCATGTTGTATTTTCATGTTGTATTTTCATGTTTATTTTCATGTTGTATTTTCATGTTGTATTTTCATGTTTATTTTCATGTTGTATTTTCATGTTGTATTTTCATGTTTATTTTCATGTTGTATTTTCGTGTTGATTTTTCTGCTGTATTTTCATGTTGTATTTTCATATTGTATTTTCATATTGTATTTTTGTGTTGATTTTTGTGCTGTAATTTCATGTTGTAATTTCATGTTGTATTTTCATGTTGTATTTTCATATTGTATTTTCGTGTTAATTTTTGTGCTGTATTTTCATGTTGTTTTTTCATGTTGTATTTTCATATTGTATTTTCATATTGTATTTTCTTGTTGATTTTTGTGCTGTATTTTCATTTTGTATTTTCATTTTTATTTTCATGTTGTATTTTCATGTTGTATTTTCATGTTTATTTTCATGTTGTATTTTCATGTTGTATTTTCATGTTTATTTTCATGTTGTATTTTCATGTTGCATTTTCATGTTGTATTTTCATGTTATATTTTCATGTTGTATTTTCATATTGTATTTTTCTTGTTGATTTTTTTGCTGTAATTTCATGTTGTAATTTCATGTTGTATTTTCGTGTTGTATTTTCATGTTGCATTTTCATGTTGTATTTTCATGTTATATTTTCATGATGTATTTTCATATTGTATTTTCATGTTGGTTTCTGTGCTCTATTTTTAATGTTGCATTTTCATGTGTTATTTTCATGTTGTATTTTCATGTTGCGTTTTCATATTGTATTTTCGTGTTGATTTTTGTGCTGTATTTTCATGTTGTATTTTCATGTTGTATTTTCATGTTGCATTTTCATGTTGTATTTTCATGTTATATTTTCATGTTGTATTTTCATATTGTATGTTCATGTTGATTTTTGTGCTGTATTTTTATGTTGCATTTTCATGTTGTATTTTCATGTTGCGTTTTCATATTGTATTTTCGTGTTGATTTTTGTGCTGTATTTTCATGTTGATTTTTGTGCTGTATTTTCTTGTTATATTTTCATGTTGTATTTTTGTGTTGATTTTTGTGCTGTAATTTCATGTTGTATTTTCATGTTGTATTTTCATGTTATATTTTCATATTGTATTTTCATGTTATATTTTCATGTTGTATTTTCATATTGTATTTTCATGTTGTATTTTTATGTTGTATTTTCATGTTGCCTTTTCATGTTGTATTTTCATGTTATATTTTCATGTTGTATTTCCATATTGTATTTTTGTGTTGATTTTTGTGCTGTAATTTTATGTTGTAATTTCATGTTGTATTTTCATGTTGTATTTTCAAGTTGCATTTTCATGTTGTATTTTCATGTTATATTTTCATGTTGTATTTTCATATTGTATTTTCATGTTATATTTTCATGTTGTATTTTCATATTGTATTTTCATGTTGTATTTTTATGTTGCATTTTCATGTTGCATTTTCATGTTGTATTTTCGTGTTGATTTTTGTGCTGTATTTTCATGTTGTATTTTCGTTGCATTTTCATATTGTATTTTCATGTTATATTTTCATGTTGTATTTTCATATTGTATTTGTGTGTTGATTTTTGTGCTGTAATTTCATGTTGTAATTTCATGTTGTATTTTCATGTTGCATTTTCATGTTGTATTTTCATGTTATATTTTCATGTTGTATTTTCATATTGTATTTTCATGTTATATTTTCATGTTGTATTTTCATATTGAATTTTCATGTTGATTTTTGTGATGTATTTTTATGTTGCATTTTCATGTTGCATTTTCATGTTGTATTTTCATGTTGTATTTTCATGTTGCATTTTCATGTTGAATTTTCATGTTATATTTTCATGTTGTATTTTCATATTGTATTTTTGTGTTGATTTTTGTGCTGTATTTCATGTTGTAATTTCATGTTGTATTTTCATGTTGTATTTTCATGTTGCATTTTCATGTTGTATTTTCATATTGTATTTTCGTGTTGATTTTTGTGCTGTATTTTCATGTTGTATTTTCATGTTATATTTTCATGTTATATTTTCATATTGTATTTTCATGTTATATTTTCATGTTGTATTTTCATATTGTATTTTCATGTTGTATTTTTATGTTGTATTTTCATGTTGCCTTTTCATGTTGTATTTTCATGTTATATTTTCATGTTGTATTTCCATATTGTATTTTTGTGTTGATTTTTGTGCTGTAATTTTATGTTGTAATTTCATGTTGTATTTTCATGTTGTATTTTCAAGTTGCATTTTCATATTGTATTTTCATGTTATATTTTCATGTTGTATTTTCATATTGTATTTTCATGTTGTATTTTTTATGTTGCATTTTCATGTTGCATTTTCATGTTGTATTTTCGTGTTGATTTTTGTGCTGTATTTTCATGTTGTATTTTCAAGTTGCATTTTCATATTGTATTTTCATGTTATATTTTCATGTTGTATTTTCATATTGTATTTGTGTGTTGATTTTTGTGCTGTAATTTCATGTTGTAATTTCATGTTGTATTTTCATGTTGCATTTTCATGTTGTATTTTCATGTTATATTTTCATGTTGTATTTTCATATTGTATTTTCATGTTATATTTTCATGTTGTATTTTCATATTGTATTTTCATGTTGATTTTTGTGCTGTATTTTTATGTTGCATTTTCATGTTGTATTTTCATGTTGCGTTTTCATATTGTATTTTCGTGTTGATTTTTGTGCTGTATTTTTATGTTGCATTTTCATGTTGTATTTCCATGTTGCATTTTCATGTTGCATTTTCGTGTTGATTTTTGTTCTGTATTTTTATGTTGCATTTTCATGTTGTATTTTCATGTTGTATTTTTGTTTTGATTTTTGTGCTGTAATTTCATGTTGTATTTTCATGTTGATTTTTGTGCTGTATTTTTTATGTTGCATTTTCTTGTTGTATTTTCATGTTGTATTTTCATGTTGCATTTTCATCTTGTATTTTCGTGTTGATTTTTCTGTTGTATTTTCATGTTGTATTTTCATGTTGATTTTTGTGCTGTATTTTTATGTTGCATTTTCATGTTGCATTTTCGTGTTGATTTTTGTGCTGTATTTTTATGTTGCATTTTCATTTTGTATTTTCATGTTGTTTTTTTTATCATGTTATTTTTTCATGTTGTATTTTCATGTTGTATTTTCATGTTGTATTTTCATATTGTATTTTCATGTTGTATTTTCATGTTGTATTTTCATGTTGTATTTTCATATTGTATTTTCATGTTGTATTTTCATACTGTATATTCGTGTTGTATTTTCATATTGTATTTTCATGTTGTATTTTCATATTGTATTTTCATGTTGTATTTTCGTGTTTATTTTCATGTTATATTTTCATGTTGTATTTTCACGTTGTATTTTCATGTTGTATTTTCATGTTGTATTTTCAGATTTTTTTCATGTTGTATTTTCATATTGTATTTTCATATTGTATTTTCATGTTGTATTTTCATGTTGTATTTTCATGTTTATTTTCATGTTGTATTTTCATGTTGTATTTTCATGTTTATTTTCATGTTGTATTTTCATGTTGTATTTTCATGTTTATTTTCATGTTGTATTTTCGTGTTGATTTTTCTGCTGTATTTTCATGTTGTATTTTCATATTGTATTTTCATATTGTATTTTCACATTGATTTTTGTGCTGTATTTTCATGTTGTATTTTCATGTTGCATTTTCATGTTGTATTTTCATGTTGTATTTTCATGTTGTATTTTCATGTTTCATTTTCATGTTGTATTTTCATATTGTATTTTCATATTGTATTTTCATGTTGTATTTTCATGTTGTATTTTCATGTTTTTTTCATGTTGTAATTTCATGTTGTACTTTCATGTTTATTTTCATGTTGTATTTTAATGTTATATTTTCATGTTGTATTTTCATATTGTATTTTTGTGTTGATTTTTCATGTTGTATTTTCATATTGTATTTTCATATTGTATTTTCATGTTGTATTTTCATATTGTATTTTCATGTTGTATTTTCATGTTGCATTTTCATGTTGTATTTTCATGTTGTATTTTCATGTTGTATTTTCATATTGTATTTTCGTGTTAATTTTTGTGCTGTATTTTCATGTTGTATTTTCATATTGTATTTTCATGTTGTATTTTCATATTGTATTTTCATATTGTATTTTCGTGTTGATTTTTGTGCTCTATTTTCATGTTGTATTTTCATATTGTATTTTCATATTGATTTTTGTTCTATATTTTCATGTTGTATTTTCATGTTTATTTTCATGTTCTATTTTCATGTTGTATTTTCATGTTGTATTTTCATGTTGCATTTTCATGTTGTATTTTCATGTTATATTTTCATGTTGTATTTTCATATTGTATTTTCATGTTGATTTTTGTGCTGTATTTTTATGTTGCATTTTTATGTTGTATTTTCATGTTGCTTTTTCATATTGTATTTTCGTGTTGATTTTTGTGCTGTATTTTTATGTTGCATTTTCATGTTGTATTTCCATGTTGCATTTTCATGTTGCATTTTCGTGTTGATTTTTGTTCTGTATTTTTATGTTGCATTTTCATGTTGTATTTTCATGTTGTATTTTTGTTTTGATTTTTGTGCTGTAATTTCATGTTGTATTTTCATGTTGATTTTTGTGCTGTATTTTTTTTATGTTGCATTTTCTTGTTGTATTTTCATGTTGTATTTTCATGTTGCATTTTCATCTTGTATTTTCGTGTTGATTTTTGTGTTGTATTTTCATGTTGTATTTTCATGTTGATTTTTGTGCTGTATTTTTATGTTGCATTTTCATGTTGCATTTTCGTGTAGATTTTTGTGCTGTATTTTTATGTTGTATTTTCATTTTGTATTTTCATGTTGTATTTTCATGTTATTTTTTCATGTTGTATTTTAATGTTGTATTTTCATGTTGTATTTTCATATTGTATTTTCATGTTGTATTTTCATGTTGTATTTTCATGTTGTATTTTCATATTGTATTTTCATGTTGTATTTTCATACTGTATATTCGTGTTGTATTTTCATATTGTATTTTCATGTTGTATTTTCATATTGTATTTTCATGTTGTATTTTCGTGTTTCTTTTCATGTTGTATTTTCATGTTGTATTTTCACGTTGTATTTTCATGTTGTATTTTCATGTTGTATTTTCAGATTTTTTTCATGTTGTATTTTCATATTGTATTTTCATATTGTATTTTCATGTTGTATTTTCATGTTGTATTTTCATGTTTATTTTCATGTTGTATTTTCATGTTGTATTTTCATGTTTATTTTCATGTTGTATTTTCATGTTGTATTTTCATGTTTATTTTCATGTTGTATTTTCGTTGTGATTTTTCTGCTGTATTTTCATGTTGTATTTTCATATTGTATTTTCATATTGTATTTTCACATTGATTTTTGTGCTGTATTTTCATGTTGTATTTTCATGTTGCATTTTCATGTTGCATTTTCATGTTGTATTTTCATATTGTATTTTCATATTGTTTTTTGTTCTGTACTTTCATGTTGTATTTTCATGTTTATTTTCATGTTGTATTTTCATGTTGTATTTTCATGTTGTATTTTCATGTTATATTTTCATGTTGTATTTTCATATTGTATTTTCATATTGTTTTTTGTTCTGTATTTTCATGTTGTATTTTCATGTTTATTTTCATGTTGTATTTTCATGTTTTTTTCATGTTGTATTTTCATGTTGTATTTTCATGTTTATTTTCATGTTGTATTTTCATGTTATATTTTCATGTTGTATTTTCATATTGTATTTTTGTGTTGATTTTTCATGTTGTATTTTCATATTGTATTTTCATATTGTATTTTCATGTTGTATTTTCATATTGTATTTTCATGTTGTATTTTCATGTTGCATTTTCATGTTGTATTTTCATGTTGTATTTTCATGTTGTATTTTCATATTGTATTTTCGTGTTAATTTTTGTGCTGTATTTTCATGTTGTATTTTCATATTGTATTTTCATGTTGTATTTTCATATTGTATTTTCATATTGTATTTTCGTGTTGATTTTTGTGCTCTATTTTCATGTTGTATTTTCATATTGTATTTTCATATTGATTTTTGTTCTATATTTTCATGTTGTATTTTCATGTTTTTTTTCATGTTCTATTTTCATGTTGTATTTTCATGTTGTATTTTCATGTTGCATTTTCATGTTGTATTTTCATGTTATATTTTCATGTTGTATTTTCATATTGTATTTTCATGTTATATTTTCATGTTGTATTTTCATATTGTATTTTCATGTTGATTTTTGTGCTGTATTTTTATGTTGCATTTTCATGTTGCATTTTCATGTTGTATTTTCATGTTGTATTTTCATGTTGCATTTTCATGTTGAATTTTCATGTTATATTTTCATGTTGTATTTTCATATTGTATTTTTGTGTTGATTTTTGTGCTGTAATTTCATGTTGTAATTTCATGTTGTATTTTCATGTTGTATTTTCATGTTGCATTTTCATGTTGTATTTTCATGTTATATTTTCATGTTGTATTTTCATATTGTATTTTCATGTTGATTTTTGTGCTGTATTTTTATGTTGCATTTTTATGTTGTATTTTCATGTTGCGTTTTCATATTGTATTTTCGTGTTGATTTTTGTGCTGTATTTTTATGTTGCATTTTCATGTTGTATTTCCATGTTGCATTTTCATGTTGCATTTTCGTGTTGATTTTTGTTCTGTATTTTTATGTTGCATTTTCATGTTGTATTTTCATGTTGTATTTTTGTTTTGATTTTTGTGCTGTAATTTCATGTTGTATTTTCATGTTGATTTTTGTGCTGTTTTTTTTTATGTTGCATTTTCTTGTTGTATTTTCATGTTGTATTTTCATGTTGTATTTTCGTTGTGATTTTTCTGCTGTATTTTCATGTTGTATTTTCATATTGTATTTTCATATTGTATTTTCACATTGATTTTTGTGCTGTATTTTCATGTTGTATTTTCATGTTGCATTTTCATGTTGTATTTTCATGTTGTATTTTCATATTATATTTTCATATTGTTTTTTGTTCTGTATTTTCATGTTGTATTTTCATGTTTATTTTCATGTTGTATTTTCATGTTGTATTTTCATGTTGTATTTTCATATTGTTTTTGTTCTGTATTTTCATGTTGTATTTTCATGTTTATTTTCATGTTGTATTTTCATGTTTTTTTCATGTTGTATTTTCATGTTGTATTTTCATGTTTATTTTCATGTTGTATTTTCATGTTATATTTTCATGTTGTATTTTCATATTGTATTTTTGTGTTGATTTTCATGTTGTATTTTCATATTGTATTTTCATGTTGTATTTTCATGTTGTATTTTCATATTGTATTTTCATGTTGTATTTTCATGTTGCATTTTCATGTTGTATTTTCATGTTGTATTTTCATGTTGTATTTTCATATTGTATTTTCGTGTTAATTTTTGTGCTGTATTTTCATGTTGTATTTTCATATTGTATTTTCATGTTGATTTTTGTGCTGTAATTTCATGTTGTAATTTCATGTTGTATTTTTATGTTGTATTTTCATGTTGCATTTTCATGTTGTATTTTCATGTTATATTTTCATGTTGTATTTTCATATTGTATTTTCATGTTGATTTTTGTGCTGTATTTTTATGTTGCATTTTTATGTTGTATTTTCATGTTGCGTTTTCATATTGTATTTTCATGTTGATTTTTGTGCTGTATTTTTATGTTGCATTTTCATGTTGTATTTCCATGTTGCATTTTCATGTTGCATTTTCGTGTTGATTTTTGTTCTGTATTTTTATGTTGCATTTTCATGTTGCATTTTCATCTTGTATTTTCGTGTTGATTTTTGTGTTGTATTTTCATGTTGTATTTTCATGTTGATTTTTGTGCTGTATATTTATGTTGCATTTTCATGTTGCATTTTCGTGTTGATTTTTGTGCTGTATTTTTATGTTGCATTTTCATTTTGTATTTTCATGTTGTATTTTCATGTTATTTTTTCATGTTGTATTTTCATGTTGTATTTTCATGTTGTATTTTCATATTGTATTTTCATGTTGTATTTTCATGTTGTATTTTCATGTTGTATTTTCATATTGTATTTTCATGTTGTATTTTCATACTGTATATTCGTGTTGTATTTTCATATTGTATTTTCATGTTGTATTTTCATATTGTATTTTCATGTTGTATTTTCGTGTTTATTTTCATGTTGTATTTTCATGTTGTATTTTCACGTTGTATTTTCATGTTGTATTTTCATGTTGTATTTTCAGATTTTTTTCATGTTGTATTTTCATATTGTATTTTCATGTTGTATTTTCATGTTGTATTTTCATGTTTATTTTCATGTTGTATTTTCATGTTGTATTTTCATGTTTATTTTCATGTTGTATTTTCATGTTGTATTTTCATGTTTATTTTCATGTTGTATTTTCGTGTTGATTTTTCTGCTGTATTTTCATGTTGTATTTTCATATTGTATTTTCATATTGTATTTTTGTGTTGATTTTTGTGCTGTAATTTCATGTTGTAATTTCATGTTGTATTTTCATGTTGTATTTTCATATTGTATTTTCGTGTTAATTTTTGTGCTGTATTTTCATGTTGTTTTTTCATGTTGTATTTTCATATTGTATTTTCATATTGTATTTTCTTGTTGATTTTTGTGCTGTATTTTCATTTTGTATTTTCATTTTTATTTTCATGTTGTATTTTCATGTTGTATTTTCATGTTTATTTTCATGTTGTATTTTCATGTTGTATTTTCATGTTTATTTTCATGTTGTATTTTCATGTTGCATTTTCATGTTGTATTTTCATGTTATATTTTCATGTTGTATTTTCATATTGTATTTTTCTTGTTGATTTTTTTGCTGTAATTTCATGTTGTAATTTCATGTTGTATTTTCGTGTTGTATTTTCATGTTGCATTTTCATGTTGTATTTTCATGTTATATTTTCATGATGTATTTTCATATTGTATTTTCATGTTGGTTTCTGTGCTCTATTTTTAATGTTGCATTTTCATGTGTTATTTTCATGTTGTATTTTCATGTTGCGTTTTCATATTGTATTTTCGTGTTGATTTTTGTGCTGTATTTTCATGTTGTATTTTCATGTTGTATTTTCATGTTGCATTTTCATGTTGTATTTTCATGTTATATTTTCATGTTGTATTTTCATATTGTATGTTCATGTTGATTTTTGTGCTGTATTTTTATGTTGCATTTTCATGTTGTATTTTCATGTTGCGTTTTCATATTGTATTTTCGTGTTGATTTTTGTGCTGTATTTTCATGTTGATTTTTGTGCTGTATTTTCTTGTTATATTTTCATGTTGTATTTTTGTGTTGATTTTTGTGCTGTAATTTCATGTTGTATTTTCATGTTGTATTTTCATGTTATATTTTCATATTGTATTTTCATGTTATATTTTCATGTTGTATTTTCATATTGTATTTTCATGTTGTATTTTTATGTTGTATTTTCATGTTGCCTTTTCATGTTGTATTTTCATGTTATATTTTCATGTTGTATTTCCATATTGTATTTTTGTGTTGATTTTTGTGCTGTAATTTTATGTTGTAATTTCATGTTGTATTTTCATGTTGTATTTTCAAGTTGCATTTTCATGTTGTATTTTCATGTTATATTTTCATGTTGTATTTTCATATTGTATTTTCATGTTATATTTTCATGTTGTATTTTCATATTGTATTTTCATGTTGTATTTTTATGTTGCATTTTCATGTTGCATTTTCATGTTGTATTTTCGTGTTGATTTTTGTGCTGTATTTTCATGTTGTATTTTTCGTTGCATTTTCATATTGTATTTTCATGTTATATTTTCATGTTGTATTTTCATATTGTATTTGTGTGTTGATTTTTGTGCTGTAATTTCATGTTGTAATTTCATGTTGTATTTTCATGTTGCATTTTCATGTTGTATTTTCATGTTATATTTTCATGTTGTATTTTCATATTGTATTTTCATGTTATATTTTCATGTTGTATTTTCATATTGAATTTTCATGTTGATTTTTGTGATGTATTTTTATGTTGCATTTTCATGTTGCATTTTCATGTTGTATTTTCATGTTGTATTTTCATGTTGCATTTTCATGTTGAATTTTCATGTTATATTTTCATGTTGTATTTTCATATTGTATTTTTGTGTTGATTTTTGTGCTGTAATTTCATGTTGTAATTTCATGTTGTATTTTCATGTTGTATTTTCATGTTGCATTTTCATGTTGTATTTTCATATTGTATTTTCGTGTTGATTTTTGTGCTGTATTTTCATGTTGTATTTTCATGTTATATTTTCATGTTATATTTTCATATTGTATTTTCATGTTATATTTTCATGTTGTATTTTCATATTGTATTTTCATGTTGTATTTTTATGTTGTATTTTCATGTTGCCTTTTCATGTTGTATTTTCATGTTATATTTTCATGTTGTATTTCCATATTGTATTTTTGTGTTGATTTTTGTGCTGTAATTTTATGTTGTAATTTCATGTTGTATTTTCATGTTGTATTTTCAAGTTGCATTTTCATATTGTATTTTCATGTTATATTTTCATGTTGTATTTTCATATTGTATTTTCATGTTGTATTTTTATGTTGCATTTTCATGTTGCATTTTCATGTTGTATTTTCGTGTTGATTTTTGTGCTGTATTTTCATGTTGTATTTTCAAGTTGCATTTTCATATTGTATTTTCATGTTATATTTTCATGTTGTATTTTCATATTGTATTTGTGTGTTGATTTTTGTGCTGTAATTTCATGTTGTAATTTCATGTTGTATTTTCATGTTGCATTTTCATGTTGTATTTTCATGTTATATTTTCATGTTGTATTTTCATATTGTATTTTCATGTTATATTTTCATGTTGTATTTTCATATTGTATTTTCATGTTGATTTTTGTGCTGTATTTTTATGTTGCATTTTCATGTTGTATTTTCATGTTGCGTTTTCATATTGTATTTTCGTGTTGATTTTTGTGCTGTATTTTTATGTTGCATTTTCATGTTGTATTTCCATGTTGCATTTTCATGTTGCATTTTCGTGTTGATTTTTGTTCTGTATTTTTATGTTGCATTTTCATGTTGTATTTTCATGTTGTATTTTTGTTTTGATTTTTGTGCTGTAATTTCATGTTGTATTTTCATGTTGATTTTTGTGCTGTATTTTTTATGTTGCATTTTCTTGTTGTATTTTCATGTTGTATTTTCATGTTGCATTTTCATCTTGTATTTTCGTGTTGATTTTTCTGTTGTATTTTCATGTTGTATTTTCATGTTGATTTTTGTGCTGTATTTTTATGTTGCATTTTCATGTTGCATTTTCGTGTTGATTTTTGTGCTGTATTTTTATGTTGCATTTTCATTTTGTATTTTCATGTTGTTTTTTTTATCATGTTATTTTTTCATGTTGTATTTTCATGTTGTATTTTCATGTTGTATTTTCATATTGTATTTTCATGTTGTATTTTCATGTTGTATTTTCATGTTGTATTTTCATATTGTATTTTCATGTTGTATTTTCATACTGTATATTCGTGTTGTATTTTCATATTGTATTTTCATGTTGTATTTTCATATTGTATTTTCATGTTGTATTTTCGTGTTTATTTTCATGTTATATTTTCATGTTGTATTTTCACGTTGTATTTTCATGTTGTATTTTCATGTTGTATTTTCAGATTTTTTTCATGTTGTATTTTCATATTGTATTTTCATATTGTATTTTCATGTTGTATTTTCATGTTGTATTTTCATGTTTATTTTCATGTTGTATTTTCATGTTGTATTTTCATGTTTATTTTCATGTTGTATTTTCATGTTGTATTTTCATGTTTATTTTCATGTTGTATTTTCGTGTTGATTTTTCTGCTGTATTTTCATGTTGTATTTTCATATTGTATTTTCATATTGTATTTTCACATTGATTTTTGTGCTGTATTTTCATGTTGTATTTTCATGTTGCATTTTCATGTTGTATTTTCATGTTGTATTTTCATGTTGTATTTTCATGTTTCATTTTCATGTTGTATTTTCATATTGTATTTTCATATTGTATTTTCATGTTGTATTTTCATGTTGTATTTTCATGTTTTTTTCATGTTGTAATTTCATGTTGTACTTTCATGTTTATTTTCATGTTGTATTTTAATGTTATATTTTCATGTTGTATTTTCATATTGTATTTTTGTGTTGATTTTTCATGTTGTATTTTCATATTGTATTTTCATATTGTATTTTCATGTTGTATTTTCATATTGTATTTTCATGTTGTATTTTCATGTTGCATTTTCATGTTGTATTTTCATGTTGTATTTTCATGTTGTATTTTCATATTGTATTTTCGTGTTAATTTTTGTGCTGTATTTTCATGTTGTATTTTCATATTGTATTTTCATGTTGTATTTTCATATTGTATTTTCATATTGTATTTTCGTGTTGATTTTTGTGCTCTATTTTCATGTTGTATTTTCATATTGTATTTTCATATTGATTTTTGTTCTATATTTTCATGTTGTATTTTCATGTTTATTTTCATGTTCTATTTTCATGTTGTATTTTCATGTTGTATTTTCATGTTGCATTTTCATGTTGTATTTTCATGTTATATTTTCATGTTGTATTTTCATATTGTATTTTCATGTTGATTTTTGTGCTGTATTTTTATGTTGCATTTTTATGTTGTATTTTCATGTTGCTTTTTCATATTGTATTTTCGTGTTGATTTTTGTGCTGTATTTTTATGTTGCATTTTCATGTTGTATTTCCATGTTGCATTTTCATGTTGCATTTTCGTGTTGATTTTTGTTCTGTATTTTTATGTTGCATTTTCATGTTGTATTTTCATGTTGTATTTTTGTTTTGATTTTTGTGCTGTAATTTCATGTTGTATTTTCATGTTGATTTTTGTGCTGTATTTTTTTATGTTGCATTTTCTTGTTGTATTTTCATGTTGTATTTTCATGTTGCATTTTCATCTTGTATTTTCGTGTTGATTTTTGTGTTGTATTTTCATGTTGTATTTTCATGTTGATTTTTGTGCTGTATTTTTATGTTGCATTTTCATGTTGCATTTTCGTGTAGATTTTTGTGCTGTATTTTTATGTTGTATTTTCATTTTGTATTTTCATGTTGTATTTTCATGTTATTTTTTCATGTTGTATTTTAATGTTGTATTTTCATGTTGTATTTTCATATTGTATTTTCATGTTGTATTTTCATGTTGTATTTTCATGTTGTATTTTCATATTGTATTTTCATGTTGTATTTTCATACTGTATATTCGTGTTGTATTTTCATATTGTATTTTCATGTTGTATTTTCATATTGTATTTTCATGTTGTATTTTCGTGTTTCTTTTCATGTTGTATTTTCATGTTGTATTTTCACGTTGTATTTTCATGTTGTATTTTCATGTTGTATTTTCAGATTTTTTTCATGTTGTATTTTCATATTGTATTTTCATATTGTATTTTCATGTTGTATTTTCATGTTGTATTTTCATGTTTATTTTCATGTTGTATTTTCATGTTGTATTTTCATGTTTATTTTCATGTTGTATTTTCATGTTGTATTTTCATGTTTATTTTCATGTTGTATTTTCGTTGTGATTTTTCTGCTGTATTTTCATGTTGTATTTTCATATTGTATTTTCATATTGTATTTTCACATTGATTTTTGTGCTGTATTTTCATGTTGTATTTTCATGTTGCATTTTCATGTTGCATTTTCATGTTGTATTTTCATATTGTATTTTCATATTGTTTTTTGTTCTGTACTTTCATGTTGTATTTTCATGTTTATTTTCATGTTGTATTTTCATGTTGTATTTTCATGTTGTATTTTCATGTTATATTTTCATGTTGTATTTTCATATTGTATTTTCATATTGTTTTTTGTTCTGTATTTTCATGTTGTATTTTCATGTTTATTTTCATGTTGTATTTTCATGTTTTTTTCATGTTGTATTTTCATGTTGTATTTTCATGTTTATTTTCATGTTGTATTTTCATGTTATATTTTCATGTTGTATTTTCATATTGTATTTTTGTGTTGATTTTTCATGTTGTATTTTCATATTGTATTTTCATATTGTATTTTCATGTTGTATTTTCATATTGTATTTTCATGTTGTATTTTCATGTTGCATTTTCATGTTGTATTTTCATGTTGTATTTTCATGTTGTATTTTCATATTGTATTTTCGTGTTAATTTTTGTGCTGTATTTTCATGTTGTATTTTCATATTGTATTTTCATGTTGTATTTTCATATTGTATTTTCATATTGTATTTTCGTGTTGATTTTTGTGCTCTATTTTCATGTTGTATTTTCATATTGTATTTTCATATTGATTTTTGTTCTATATTTTCATGTTGTATTTTCATGTTTTTTTTCATGTTCTATTTTCATGTTGTATTTTCATGTTGTATTTTCATGTTGCATTTTCATGTTGTATTTTCATGTTATATTTTCATGTTGTATTTTCATATTGTATTTTCATGTTATATTTTCATGTTGTATTTTCATATTGTATTTTCATGTTGATTTTTGTGCTGTATTTTTATGTTGCATTTTCATGTTGCATTTTCATGTTGTATTTTCATGTTGTATTTTCATGTTGCATTTTCATGTTGAATTTTCATGTTATATTTTCATGTTGTATTTTCATATTGTATTTTTGTGTTGATTTTTGTGCTGTAATTTTATGTTGTATTTTCATGTTGATTTTTGTGCTGTTTTTTTTTATGTTGCATTTTCTTGTTGTATTTTCATGTTGTATTTTCATGTTGTATTTTCGTTGTGATTTTTCTGCTGTATTTTCATGTTGTATTTTCATATTGTATTTTCATATTGTATTTTCACATTGATTTTTGTGCTGTATTTTCATGTTGTATTTTCATGTTGCATTTTCATGTTGTATTTTCATGTTGTATTTTCATATTATATTTTCATATTGTTTTTTGTTCTGTATTTTCATGTTGTATTTTCATGTTTATTTTCATGTTGTATTTTCATGTTGTATTTTCATGTTGTATTTTCATATTGTTTTTTGTTCTGTATTTTCATGTTGTATTTTCATGTTTATTTTCATGTTGTATTTTCATGTTTTTTTCATGTTGTATTTTCATGTTGTATTTTCATGTTTATTTTCATGTTGTATTTTCATGTTATATTTTCATGTTGTATTTTCATATTGTATTTTTGTGTTGATTTTTCATGTTGTATTTTCATATTGTATTTTCATATTGTATTTTCATGTTGTATTTTCATATTGTATTTTCATGTTGTATTTTCATGTTGCATTTTCATGTTGTATTTTCATGTTGTATTTTCATGTTGTATTTTCATATTGTATTTTCGTGTTAATTTTTGTGCTGTATTTTCATGTTGTATTTTCATATTGTATTTTCATGTTGATTTTTGTGCTGTAATTTCATGTTGTAATTTCATGTTGTATTTTTATGTTGTATTTTCATGTTGCATTTTCATGTTGTATTTTCATGTTATATTTTCATGTTGTATTTTCATATTGTATTTTCATGTTGATTTTTGTGCTGTATTTTTATGTTGCATTTTTATGTTGTATTTTCATGTTGCGTTTTCATATTGTATTTTCATGTTGATTTTTGTGCTGTATTTTTATGTTGCATTTTCATGTTGTATTTCCATGTTGCATTTTCATGTTGCATTTTCGTGTTGATTTTTGTTCTGTATTTTTATGTTGCATTTTCATGTTGCATTTTCATCTTGTATTTTCGTGTTGATTTTTGTGTTGTATTTTCATGTTGTATTTTCATGTTGATTTTTGTGCTGTATATTTATGTTGCATTTTCATGTTGCATTTTCGTGTTGATTTTTGTGCTGTATTTTTATGTTGCATTTTCATTTTGTATTTTCATGTTGTATTTTCATGTTATTTTTTCATGTTGTATTTTCATGTTGTATTTTCATGTTGTATTTTCATATTGTATTTTCATGTTGTATTTTCATGTTGTATTTTCATGTTGTATTTTCATATTGTATTTTCATGTTGTATTTTCATACTGTATATTCGTGTTGTATTTTCATATTGTATTTTCATGTTGTATTTTCATATTGTATTTTCATGTTGTATTTTCGTGTTTATTTTCATGTTGTATTTTCATGTTGTATTTTCACGTTGTATTTTCATGTTGTATTTTCATGTTGTATTTTCAGATTTTTTTCATGTTGTATTTTCATATTGTATTTTCATGTTGTATTTTCATGTTGTATTTTCATGTTTATTTTCATGTTGTATTTTCATGTTGTATTTTCATGTTTATTTTCATGTTGTATTTTCATGTTGTATTTTCATGTTTATTTTCATGTTGTATTTTCGTGTTGATTTTTCTGCTGTATTTTCATGTTGTATTTTCATATTGTATTTTCATATTGTATTTTTGTGTTGATTTTTGTGCTGTAATTTCATGTTGTAATTTCATGTTGTATTTTCATGTTGTATTTTCATATTGTATTTTCGTGTTAATTTTTGTGCTGTATTTTCATGTTGTTTTTTCATGTTGTATTTTCATATTGTATTTTCATATTGTATTTTCTTGTTGATTTTTGTGCTGTATTTTCATTTTGTATTTTCATTTTTATTTTCATGTTGTATTTTCATGTTGTATTTTCATGTTTATTTTCATGTTGTATTTTCATGTTGTATTTTCATGTTTATTTTCATGTTGTATTTTCATGTTGCATTTTCATGTTGTATTTTCATGTTATATTTTCATGTTGTATTTTCATATTGTATTTTCTTGTTGATTTTTTTGCTGTAATTTCATGTTGTAATTTCATGTTGTATTTTCGTGTTGTATTTTCATGTTGCATTTTCATGTTGTATTTTCATGTTATATTTTCATGATGTATTTTCATATTGTATTTTCATGTTGGTTTCTGTGCTCTATTTTTAATGTTGCATTTTCATGTGTTATTTTCATGTTGTATTTTCATGTTGCGTTTTCATATTGTATTTTCGTGTTGATTTTTGTGCTGTATTTTCATGTTGTATTTTCATGTTGTATTTTCATGTTGCATTTTCATGTTGTATTTTCATGTTATATTTTCATGTTGTATTTTCATATTGTATGTTCATGTTGATTTTTGTGCTGTATTTTTATGTTGCATTTTCATGTTGTATTTTCATGTTGCGTTTTCATATTGTATTTTCGTGTTGATTTTTGTGCTGTATTTTCATGTTGATTTTTGTGCTGTATTTTCTTGTTATATTTTCATGTTGTATTTTTGTGTTGATTTTTGTGCTGTAATTTCATGTTGTATTTTCATGTTGTATTTTCATGTTATATTTTCATATTGTATTTTCATGTTATATTTTCATGTTGTATTTTCATATTGTATTTTCATGTTGTATTTTTATGTTGTATTTTCATGTTGCCTTTTCATGTTGTATTTTCATGTTATATTTTCATGTTGTATTTCCATATTGTATTTTTGTGTTGATTTTTGTGCTGTAATTTTATGTTGTAATTTCATGTTGTATTTTCATGTTGTATTTTCAAGTTGCATTTTCATGTTGTATTTTCATGTTATATTTTCATGTTGTATTTTCATATTGTATTTTCATGTTATATTTTCATGTTGTATTTTCATATTGTATTTTCATGTTGTATTTTTATGTTGCATTTTCATGTTGCATTTTCATGTTGTATTTTCGTGTTGATTTTTGTGCTGTATTTTCATGTTGTATTTTTCGTTGCATTTTCATATTGTATTTTCATGTTATATTTTCATGTTGTATTTTCATATTGTATTTGTGTGTTGATTTTTGTGCTGTAATTTCATGTTGTAATTTCATGTTGTATTTTCATGTTGCATTTTCATGTTGTATTTTCATGTTATATTTTCATGTTGTATTTTCATATTGTATTTTCATGTTATATTTTCATGTTGTATTTTCATATTGAATTTTCATGTTGATTTTTGTGATGTATTTTTATGTTGCATTTTCATGTTGCATTTTCATGTTGTATTTTCATGTTGTATTTTCATGTTGCATTTTCATGTTGAATTTTCATGTTATATTTTCATGTTGTATTTTCATATTGTATTTTTGTGTTGATTTTTGTGCTGTAATTTCATGTTGTAATTTCATGTTGTATTTTCATGTTGTATTTTCATGTTGCATTTTCATGTTGTATTTTCATATTGTATTTTCGTGTTGATTTTTGTGCTGTATTTTCATGTTGTATTTTCATGTTATATTTTCATGTTATATTTTCATATTGTATTTTCATGTTATATTTTCATGTTGTATTTTCATATTGTATTTTCATGTTGTATTTTTATGTTGTATTTTCATGTTGCCTTTTCATGTTGTATTTTCATGTTATATTTTCATGTTGTATTTCCATATTGTATTTTTGTGTTGATTTTTGTGCTGTAATTTTATGTTGTAATTTCATGTTGTATTTTCATGTTGTATTTTCAAGTTGCATTTTCATATTGTATTTTCATGTTATATTTTCATGTTGTATTTTCATATTGTATTTTCATGTTGTATTTTTATGTTGCATTTTCATGTTGCATTTTCATGTTGTATTTTCGTGTTGATTTTTGTGCTGTATTTTCATGTTGTATTTTCAAGTTGCATTTTCATATTGTATTTTCATGTTATATTTTCATGTTGTATTTTCATATTGTATTTGTGTGTTGATTTTTGTGCTGTAATTTCATGTTGTAATTTCATGCTGTATTTTCATGTTGCATTTTCATGTTGTATTTTCATGTTATATTTTCATGTTGTATTTTCATATTGTATTTTCATGTTATATTTTCATGTTGTATTTTCATATTGTATTTTCATGTTGATTTTTGTGCTGTATTTTTATGTTGCATTTTCATGTTGTATTTTCATGTTGCGTTTTCATATTGTATTTTCGTGTTGATTTTTGTGCTGTATTTTTATGTTGCATTTTCATGTTGTATTTCCATGTTGCATTTTCATGTTGCATTTTCGTGTTGATTTTTGTTCTGTATTTTTATGTTGCATTTTCATGTTGTATTTTCATGTTGTATTTTTGTTTTGATTTTTGTGCTGTAATTTCATGTTGTATTTTCATGTTGATTTTTGTGCTGTATTTTTTATGTTGCATTTTCTTGTTGTATTTTCATGTTGTATTTCATGTTGCATTTTCATCTTGTATTTTCGTGTTGATTTTTCTGTTGTATTTTCATGTTGTATTTTCATGTTGATTTTTGTGCTGTATTTTTATGTTGCATTTTCATGTTGCATTTTCGTGTTGATTTTTGTGCTGTATTTTTATGTTGCATTTTCATTTTGTATTTTCATGTTGTTTTTTTTATCATGTTATTTTTTCATGTTGTATTTTCATGTTGTATTTTCATGTTGTATTTTCATATTGTATTTTCATGTTGTATTTTCATGTTGTATTTTCATGTTGTATTTTCATATTGTATTTTCATGTTGTATTTTCATACTGTATATTCGTGTTGTATTTTCATATTGTATTTTCATGTTGTATTTTCATATTGTATTTTCATGTTGTATTTTCGTGTTTATTTTCATGTTATATTTTCATGTTGTATTTTCACGTTGTATTTTCATGTTGTATTTTCATGTTGTATTTTCAGATTTTTTTCATGTTGTATTTTCATATTGTATTTTCATATTGTATTTTCATGTTGTATTTTCATGTTGTATTTTCATGTTTATTTTCATGTTGTATTTTCATGTTGTATTTTCATGTTTATTTTCATGTTGTATTTTCATGTTGTATTTTCATGTTTATTTTCATGTTGTATTTTCGTGTTGATTTTTCTGCTGTATTTTCATGTTGTATTTTCATATTGTATTTTCATATTGTATTTTCACATTGATTTTTGTGCTGTATTTTCATGTTGTATTTTCATGTTGCATTTTCATGTTGTATTTTCATGTTGTATTTTCATGTTGTATTTTCATGTTTCATTTTCATGTTGTATTTTCATATTGTATTTTCATATTGTATTTTCATGTTGTATTTTCATGTTGTATTTTCATGTTTTTTTCATGTTGTAATTTCATGTTGTACTTTCATGTTTATTTTCAAGTTGTATTTTAATGTTATATTTTCATGTTGTATTTTCATATTGTATTTTTGTGTTGATTTTTCATGTTGTATTTTCATATTGTATTTTCATATTGTATTTTCATGTTGTATTTTCATATTGTATTTTCATGTTGTATTTTCATGTTGCATTTTCATGTTGTATTTTCATGTTGTATTTTCATGTTGTATTTTCATATTGTATTTTCGTGTTAATTTTTGTGCTGTATTTTCATGTTGTATTTTCATATTGTATTTTCATGTTGTATTTTCATATTGTATTTTCATATTGTATTTTCGTGTTGATTTTTGTGCTCTATTTTCATGTTGTATTTTCATATTGTATTTTCATATTGATTTTTGTTCTATATTTTCATGTTGTATTTTCATGTTTATTTTCATGTTCTATTTTCATGTTGTATTTTCATGTTGTATTTTCATGTTGCATTTTCATGTTGTATTTTCATGTTATATTTTCATGTTGTATTTTCATATTGTATTTTTGTGTTGATTTTTGTGCTGTAATTTCATGTTGTAATTTCATGTTGTATTTTCATGTTGTATTTTCATGTTGCATTTTCGTGTTGATTTTTGTTCTGTATTTTTATGTTGCATTTTCATGTTGTATTTTCATGTTGTATTTTTGTTTTGATTTTTGTGCTGTAATTTCATGTTGTATTTTCATGTTGATTTTTGTGCTGTATTTTTTATGTTGCATTTTCTTGTTGTATTTTCATGTTGTATTTTCATGTTGCATTTTCATCTTGTATTTTCGTGTTGATTTTTCTGTTGTATTTTCATGTTGTATTTTCATGTTGATTTTTGTGCTGTATTTTTATGTTGCATTTTCATGTTGCATTTTCGTGTTGATTTTTGTGCTGTATTTTTATGATGCATTTTCATTTTCTATTTTCATGTTGTTTTTTTTATCATGTTATTTTTTCATGTTGTATTTTCATGTTGTATTTTCATGTTGTATTTTCATATTGTATTTTCATGTTGTATTTTCATGTTGTATTTTCATGTTGTATTTTCATATTGTATTTTCATGTTGTATTTTCATACTGTATATTCGTGTTGTATTTTCATATTGTATTTTCATGTTGTATTTTCATATTGTATTTTCATGTTGTATTTTCGTGTTTATTTTCATGTTATATTTTCATGTTGTATTTTCACGTTGTATTTTCATGTTGTATTTTCATGTTGTATTTTCAGATTTTTTTCATGTTGTATTTTCATATTGTATTTTCATATTGTATTTTCATGTTGTATTTTCATGTTGTATTTTCATGTTTATTTTCATGTTGTATTTTCATGTTGTATTTTCATGTTTATTTTCATGTTGTATTTTCATGTTGTATTTTCATGTTTATTTTCATGTTGTATTTTCGTGTTGATTTTTCTGCTGTATTTTCATGTTGTATTTTCATATTGTATTTTCATATTGTATTTTCACATTGATTTTTGTGCTGTATTTTCATGTTGTATTTTCATGTTGCATTTTCATGTTGTATTTTCATGTTGTATTTTCATGTTGTATTTTCATGTTTCATTTTCATGTTGTATTTTCATATTGTATTTTCATATTGTATTTTGATGTTGTATTTTCATGTTGTATTTTCATGTTTTTTTCATGTTGTAATTTCATGTTGTACTTTCATGTTTATTTTCATGTTGTATTTTAATGTTATATTTTCATGTTGTATTTTCATATTGTATTTTTGTGTTGATTTTTCATGTTGTATTTTCATATTGTATTTTCATATTGTATTTTCATGTTGTATTTTCATATTGTATTTTCATGTTGTATTTTCATGTTGCATTTTCATGTTGTATTTTCATGTTGTATTTTCATGTTGTATTTTCATATTGTATTTTCGTGTTAATTTTTGTGCTGTATTTTCATGTTGTATTTTCATATTGTATTTTCATGTTGTATTTTCATATTGTATTTTCATATTGTATTTTCGTGTTGATTTTTGTGCTCTATTTTCATGTTGTATTTTCATATTATTTTGGAAGCTTCCATTATCTTGGAAGTCACATTGATCGAGAAGGGGATACGAGCAAAGAAATTAGAATCAGACTGGCTAAAGCAGCAATGTCTTTCAGAAGCCTTGAAAAGTTGTGGAAATCAAAACTCATTAGCACAAACACAAAACTTAGGCTATTCAAATCAAATGTACTATCAACCCTTACGTATGCGTGTGAAAGCTGGAAAACAACAAGAGATATAGAAACAAAGTTGAACGCATTCGAAAATAAATGTCTAAGGAAAATACTTGGTATAGAATGGAACGAATTCAAAACAAACGAGGAAATTAGAGAAATCGCCAATCAACCACTAATATCTTCAGTAATAAAGAAAAGACGATGGTCATACGTTGGACATGTGATGAGAAGAGATAATAATCGAATAGCAAAACAAGCCCTCATATGGGAAACAACAGGTAAAAGAAAAAGAGGAAGACCCAGGGAGACACTGAGAAGAACATTGATGAGAGAGGCAAGAGCAGCAGGAATCGGCTCCCTCAATGAGATAGAACTGCTTGCACAGAACAGAGACAGATGGCGAGATTTGATAAAATATCTTTAAAAGAAAACTGCTAGAACAAAAATTCATATAGGAGAAGGTGTATCTTGGTCTACGCCCTATGGGCCGGTCACGGCTCGAAAGGTCAATAGATAGATAGATTTTCATATTGTATTTTCATATTGATTTTTGTTCTATATTTTCATGTTGTATTTTCATGTTTATTTTCATGTTCTATTTTCATGTTGTATTTTCATGTTGTATTTTCATGTTGCATTTTCATGTTGTATTTTCATGTTATATTTTCATGTTGTATTTTCATATTGTATTTTCGTGTTAATTTTTGTGCTGTATTTTCATGTTGTTTTTTCATGTTGTATTTTCATATTGTATTTTCATATTGTATTTTCTTGTTGATTTTTGTGCTGTATTTTCATTTTGTATTTTCATTTTTATTTTCATGTTGTATTTTCATGTTGTATTTTCATGTTTATTTTCATGTTGTATTTTCATGTTGTATTTCCATGTTTATTTTCATGTTGTATTTTCATGTTGCATTTTCATGTTGTATTTTCATGTTATATTTTCATGTTGTATTTTCATATTGTATTTTTCTTGTTGATTTTTTTGCTGTAATTTCATGTTGTAATTTCATGTTGTATTTTCATGTTGTATTTTCATGTTGCATTTTCATGTTGTATTTTCATGTTATATTTTCATGTTGTATTTTCATATTGTATTTTTGTGTTGATTTTTGTGCTGTAATTTCATGTTGTAATTTCATGTTGTATTTTCATGTTATATTTTCATGTTGCGTTTTCATATTGTATTTTCGTGTTGATTTTTGTGCTGTATTTTCATGTTGTATTTTCATGTTGTATTTTCATGTTGCATTTTCATGTTGTATTTTCATGTTATATTTTCATGTTGTATTTTCATATTGTATGTTCATGTTGATTTTTGTGCTGTATTTTTATGTTGCATTTTCATGTTGTATTTTCATGTTGCGTTTTCATATTGTATTTTCGTGTTGATTTTTGTGCTGTATTTTCATGTTGATTTTTGTGCTGTATTTTCTTGTTATATTTTCATGTTGTATTTTTTGTGTTGATTTTTGTGCTGTAATTTCATGTTGTATTTTCATGTTGTATTTTCATGTTATATTTTGATATTGTATTTTCATGTTATATTTTCATGTTGTATTTTCATATTGTATTTTCATGTTGTATTTTTATGTTGTATTTTCATGTTGCCTTTTCATGTTGTATTTTCATGTTATATTTTCATGTTGTATTTCCATATTGTATTTTTGTGTTGATTTTTATGCTGTAATTTTATGTTGTAATTTCATGTTGTATTTTCATGTTGTATTTTCAAGTTGCATTTTCATGTTGTATTTTCATGTTATATTTTCATGTTGTATTTTCATATTGTATTTTCATGTTATATTTTCATGTTGTATTTTCATATTGTATTTTCATGTTGTATTTTTATGTTGCATTTTCATGTTGCATTTTCATGTTGTATTTTCGTGTTGATTTTTGTGCTGTATTTTCATGTTGTATTTTTCGTTGCATTTTCATATTGTATTTTCATGTTATATTTTCATGTTGTATTTTCATATTGTATTTGTGTGTTGATTTTTGTGCTGTAATTTCATGTTGTAATTTCATGTTGTATTTTCATATTGTATTTTCATATTGTATTTTCATATTGTATTTTCGTGTTAATTTTTGTGCTGTATTTTCATGTTGTATTTTCATGTTGATTTTTGGGCTGTATTTTCATGTTGCATTTTCATGTTGTATTTTCATGTTGTATTTTCATATTGTATTTTCATATTGTATTTTCGTGTTAATTTTTGTGCTGTATTTTCATGTTGTATTTTCATGTTGTATTTTCATGTTGTATTTTCATATTGTATTTTCGTGTTGATTTTTGTGCTGTAATTTCATGTTGTATTTTCATGTTGTATTTTCATGTTGCATTTTCATGTTGTATTTTCATGTTGTATTTTCATATTGTATTTTCATATTGTATTTTTGTGTTGATTTTTGTGCTGTAATTTTATGTTGTAATTTCATGTTGTATTTTCATGTTGTATTTTCAAGTTGCATTTTCATGTTGTATTTTCATGTTATACTTTCATGTTGTATTTTCATATTGTATTTTCATGTTATATTTTCATATTGTATTTTCATATTGTATTTTCGTGTTAATTTTTGTGCTGTATTTTCATGTTGTATTTTCATGTTGTATTTTCATGTTGTATTTTCATATTGTATTTTCGTGTTGATTTTTGTGCTGTATTTTCATGTTGTATTTTCATGTTGTATTTTCATGTTGCATTTTCATGTTGTATTTTCATGTTGTATTTTTATATTGTATTTTCATATTGTATTTTTGTGTTGATTTTTGTGCTGTAATTTTATGTTGTAATTTCATGTTGTATTTTCATGTTGTATTTTCAAGTTGCATTTTCATGTTGTATTTTCATGTTATACTTTCATGTTGTATTTTCATATTGTATTTTCATGTTATATTTTCATGTTATATTTTCATATTGTATTTTCATGTTATATTTTTATGTTGTATTTTCATGTTGCCTTTTCATGTTGTATTTTCATGTTATATTTTCATGTTGTATTTCCATATTGTATTTTTGTGTTGATTTTTGTGCTGTAATTTTATGTTGTAATTTCATGTTGTATTTTCATGTTGTATTTTCATATTGTATTTTCATGTTATATTTTCATGTTATATTTTCATATTGTATTTTCATGTTGTATTTTTATGTTGTATTTTCATGTTGCCTTTTCATGTTGTATTTTCATGTTATATTTTCATGTTGTATTTCCATATTGTATTTTTGTGTTGATTTTTGTGCTGTAATTTTATGTTGTAATTTCATGTTGTATTTTCATGTTGTATTTTCAAGTTGCATTTTCATGTTGTATTTTCATGTTATATTTTCATGTTGTATTTTCATATTGTATTTTCATGTTATATTTTCATATTGTATTTTCATGTTATATTTTCATGTTGTATTTTCATATTGTATTTGTGTGTTGATTTTTGTGCTGTAATTTCATGTTGTAATTTCATGTTGTATTTTCATGTTGCATTTTCATGTTGTATTTTCATGTTATATTTTCATGTTGTATTTTCATATTGTATTTTCATGTTATATTTTCATGTTGTATTTTCATATTGTATTTTCATGTTGATTTTTGTGCTGTATTTTTATGTTGCATTTTCATGTTGCATTTTCATGTTGTATTTTCATGTTGTATTTTCATGTTGCATTTTCATGTTGAATTTTCATGTTATATTTTCATGTTGTATTTTCATATTGTATTTTTGTGTTGATTTTTGTGCTGTAATTTCATGTTGTAATTTCATGTTGTATTTTCATGTTGTATTTTCATGTTGCATTTTCATGTTGTATTTTCATATTGTATTTTCGTGTTGATTTTTGTGCTGTATTTTCATGTTGTATTTTCATGTTATATTTTCATGTTATATTTTCATATTGTATTTTCATGTTATATTTTCATGTTGTATTTTCATATTGTATTTTCATGTTGTATTTTTATGTTGTATTTTCATGTTGCCTTTTCATGTTATATTTTCATGTTGTATTTTCATATTGTATTTTCATGTTGATTTTTGTGCTGCATTTTTATGTTGCATTTTCATGTTGTATTTTCATGTTGTATTTTCATGTTGCATTTTCGTGTTGATTTTTGTCCTGTATTTTTAAGTTGCATTTTCATGTTGTATTTTCATGTTGTATTTTCGTGTTGATTTTTGTGCTGTAATTTCATGTTGTATTGTCATGTTGATTTTTGTGCTGTATTTTTGTTCATGTTGCATTTTCATGTTGTATTTTCATGTTGTATTTTCATGTTGCATTTTCATATTGTATTTTCGTGTTGATTTTTGTTTTGTATTTTCATGTTGTATTTTCATGTTGATTTTGTTGCTGTGTTTTTATGTTGCATTTTCATGTTGTATTTTCATGTCGTATTTTCATGTTGCATTTTCATGTTGCATTTTCGTGTTGATTTTTGTGCTGTATTTTTATTTTGCATTTTCATGTTGTATTTTCATGTTATTTTTTCATGCTGTATTTTCATGTTATATTTTCATGTTGTATTTTTATATTGTATTTTCATGTTGCATTTTCATATTGTATTTTCATGTTGTATTTTCATGTTGTATTTTCATATTGTTTTTTCATGTTGTATTTTCATATTGTATTTTCATGTTGTATTTTCATATTGTATTTTCATGTTGTATTTTCATATTGTATTTTCATGTTGTATTTTCATGTTATTTTTTCATGCTGTATTTTCATGTTATATTTTCATGTTGTATTTTTATATTGTATTTTCATGTTGCATTTTCATATTGTATTTTCATGTTGTATTTTCATGTTGTATTTTCATATTGTTTTTTCATGTTGTATTTTCATATTGTATTTTCATGTTGTATTTTCATATTGTATTTTCATGTTGTATTTTCATATTGTATTTTCATGTTGTATTTTCATGTTGTATTTTCATGTTGTATTTGTATGTTGTATTTTCATTTTTATTTTCATGTTGTATTTTCATGTTGTATTTTCATGTTTATTTTCATGTTGTATTTTCATGTTGTATTTTCATGTTGTATTTTCATGTTGTATTTTCATGTTTATTTTCATGTTGTATTTTCGTGTTGATTTTTCAGCTGTATTTTCATGTTGTATTTTCATATTGTATTTTCTTGTTGCATTTTCATGTTGTATTTTCATGTTTATCTTCATGTTGTATTTTCATGTTTATTTTCATGTTATATTTTCATGTTGTATTTTCATATTGTATTTTCATGTTGATTTTTGTGGTGTATTTTTATGTTGCATTTTCATGTTGTATTTTCATGGTGTATTTTCATGTTATTTTTTCATGTTGTATTTTCATATTGTATTTTCATGTTGTATTTTCATATTGTATTTTCATGTTGTTTTTTCATGTTGTATTTTCATGTTGTATTTTCATTTTGTATTTTCATATTGTATTTTCATGTTGTTTTTTCATATTGTATTTTCATGTTGTATTTTCATATTGTATTTTCATGTTGTATTTTCATGTTGTATTTTCATGTTGTATTTTCATGTTTTTTTCATGTTGTATTTTCATATTGTATTTTCATGTTGTATTTTCATATTGTATTTTCATGTTGTATTTTCATGTTGTATTTTCATGTTGTATATTTCTTAATGTCTAAAAAAGTAGTCAAGTGTGTGTGTGTGTGTGCGTGTGTGTGTGTGTGTGTGGGGGGGTGTGGGGGGGGGTGTGTTTGAGAGTTCCTTTGGACTTCCAATCACCTTGGCATGGGTGTTCATTTCTTTTGGACAATGTTCCTTCTGTAGCTACCTGATCATGTTGCAGTCCTGTTGTAGATGTTTCCGGCTGTCGGTGTTAAATGTCCGTACGGGCATTTAGGTAAAGGGGCCTAGTCACAACTGATTCTGCGGTGGTGTAGGACCACTTGTTCTGCTCTTTCAGGAAAGTGACACTTATTCTTTTGTTGGTCGATCTACTTGATGTGTGTGTGTGTGTGGGGGGGGGGGGGATCTTCTTTTCCTATAAAGTGTTCACTTGTCCTGTCATTTAGTGCGTTGCTCCTTTATTTGTCAGATTTATCGGCTTTCCCATTCCCTGGATATTGTTTGTGTCAATTACGCAGCAGCAAATTTGCTGTTTTTTGTCCTTTCTTGTAAAACAAAAAAAAATAAGGGATTGCATTTTATTTATATATATATATATATATATATATATATATATATATATATATATAGAGAGAGAGAGAGAGAGAGAGAGAGAGAGAGAGAGAAAGATAGATAGATAGATATATATATATAACAATATAATTGTTTTGTAAATATAAATGAAAACATCGTTTACAGAAAGTCTGTGTCATTAGAAGTGATAAAGAGCGTTCATCGGTTCTGTATAGAACCAATCCAGATCTGTACAAGCGAATCATGGACAGTAAAAAAAAAAGATGGGTAGAGAGATGGGATTTCTCAGAAGAATGTTGAGAGTTCCTTGGATAGCTAAAACGATTAATAAGGAAATTCTCAAAGAGGCTAACACAAAATAAGTACTCTTAAAGACATAAAGAAACTATCGACATTTTTTCAGGCACATAGTCAGAAGACGAAAGAAGGAAAATTTGGTTGCAACTGGCAAGATACAATGAAAGAGAGATCGCGGACGACAAAGAGAAAAGATACTGGATAGCTTGGTGTCGTGGCACGGTAAACAGTCGAGAACAGAATTGGCATGATACATTGTGGACAGAAAATTATGGAAAGACATGATCGCCTACGCCAACCAGTACAGCCCGTGATGATGATGATGATGATGATGATGATGATAATGATGATGATGGATATGGAAGTGAACAATGACGAGGACAACTAACCTAAAAAAAACAACAATGACTAAATGAAAACTGCCTAAAAAAATCAAGTTTATTAACAATACCAGGGATGAGGAAAATATCATTTGTTGATTATTTATGAGAAGTGAATATAGGGAATATTTGGTGACAATTGGAAAAATTGAGGGATGAAGCGATGGAAGAAGACAGAGGGAGAGAGAGAGAAAAAAAATATTAGTCAGTTTAGGAAAATTGCCACATAAAAATGTGAAAAATCATAAAAAAGCACATACGTGAAGTTGTAAACAGACATGATCACTTACACTCCACCAGCATGCACGATAATCGATGATGATGATGATGTCTGAATGAAACAGCATGTACATTTTAAACTGTCATATTTTTGCACCATCTTTATTCACAAACGAAACAAACTTTACAAAGAGTGTAAATATTAATTCCTGTTTTTTTTCGGTCAACCTTGTAATCTTAGACTTTTTCTTTACTTTATTCCTAGCAAAATAATTATCAACTCTCTATATAGTTCTTGCTCCGATACATTTTCCTAAAGAGTTCTGCCGTTAGCTGTTTATTTAATTGACCAAACATACGTATAGTTCTATTATATCTAGTGTTTGTACAACAATTTTGAAAGGTTGATTGTTAACTCTTTATGGTCGATCTAAACATTCTCAGGAGTATATCGATTCACGGATACAGAGAATGAGCATGCCCAGAAGGCTGTGAACCTAATGACCGAACTATAAGGACGCCACTTAACGATAATCTTATGATATTGTCTGTTTAAACTGAATGCATTTATTGAATCATATAATCTGTTCTGTTCTATCTTCTTATGCTTTGAAGTGTCTTGGGGTATTGGTAGAGCAGAGCGTTTACTTCAAATAAACATAAATGTATTGTTTTTATTAAAATGAGGAGACGAAAGCAAAGTAAATCAATAAAGTCGTTGATGCGAATGTGGAGTAAAGTGTTAGTACTAATATTTGTTTCTGCCATCAACACAACGCTGCGCTGCAATAGGTTCACGAAGGAAATATTACATTTCCGTTATACCAGTTGTTATCCTTTGTTGTGCAATGGAAGTCAGCTTAGCCATGACGGAATCCCCATATGTTTATTAACCTGATAAAAACAATGAAAAAATGAAGTGTGTACGAAGTGTGTGCGAATCAATGTGTAGTTTGGTGTACGAAGGGCAGCTTACAGGAGTCTTTGAAATAAGAACAGGAGCAAGGAAGGCAGGCATGCCTTCTACCTCCATCTTTCTTTCTGCTGGCCATAGATTGGATTAAGGGAATAAAACAGAACTTCAAGAATAGAATGTAGTGGTCACTGATCAAGCAACTTAATGACCTAAACTTTGCTGATGACAGAGCTCTGCTATCACGTCATCATAAACAGATGCAAGATAAAATGAGCATACTTGATGAGAGATCACAACAGTCGAAGCTGAAAATAGAGGTAAAGCCAAAACTATGAGAATGTATGCAGTTAGCATACTAGAGACAAATAATAATAAATGAATATTATTATAGAGGGAAACGTGCGATAATCAGCGAATCAGTTGCCGCTGTGCCAAGGAGTACGGGTTCGATCCTGCTTCGGACCATATATTGTTCTTTTTTTCTGTTGTTGATTATTTGTCATTTTTCCCTACTGCTGTAAACATACCTCTTCCCCTGAATTGATTCGCTGATTATCGCCTCGGATGTTTCCCTCTATAATAATATTCATTTATTATTATTTGCCTCCAGTCTAAACCACTGGAAACTACTAGTTGTGCTGTTTCGCCTTAAATGCTTGTCTCCGCAAGTATTCAGCCCTACCCTATCCGGGAGATACTTGTCTTAATAGGAAAAATACAGATACACAATTTATTCTCGAGTTCTGATCGCAGCCTTATGCTATAGTCATGAGAACACCCGCGTGAAAGACATCGCCAATGATGGTTAAATTTTAGTTAGCTGAGTTGGCAGTGTTCCCTAGCGTTTGGCTTTTTGTGGCAAGTCAAGTCGTAACTACTGAGTCGTTTTCATTGTGTGTCGTCACTCACCCACGTCAAACTCTAACCATTTCATTGTGTGTCGTCACTCACACGCGTCAAACTCTAACCATTTCATTGTGTGTCGTCACTCACCCACGTCAAACTCTAACCATTTCATTGTGTGTCGTCACTCACACGCGTCAAACTCTAACCATTCCATTTGTCTAAGTTGTGTTCTTCTCATTCCTTGGTAGAGAAACCTGTCCACGATCTTTAGTTCATGCTGATCACAACCATTGGTGCTATCGAGCCACTGTCTTGTCAACTAACACCTGGTTTCACTAGATGCTAGCAGGCAGAACAGGACAGATAATTATACGTGAAATGATTTTTTTAATTTTCATTGAGTGACATCTCCGTATGGAAGGTTGGCTACCATGGAGCGCCATTCCCTGGAGGTCAAAAAGTAATGCACACCAATTTTTTTCTCGGAAACTATTCGGGAAAAATGTGTGAAATTTTCACAGATTGTAGCTGAACATCCCCTTGACACTACCTATTTGTCAACATAATATCCGTCCAAGCGTATTGCCTTACGCCAACGCGAAACTAGGTCATGAATGCCTCGTTTGTACCAAGTTTTGTCCTGCTCGCGTAGCCATTTTTTAACTGCACGGATCACACCCTCATTATTGTCAAAGTGTGTCCCACGCAGGAATTTTTTGAGTGGTCCAAACAGATGGAAATCTGAGGGAGCCAGATCAGGGCTATAAGGAGGATGGGGCAGTACAGTCCAACCAAATTTGTTGATTGCTTCCCGTGTTACCAGACTTGTGTGAGGGCGTGCATTGTCATGTTGAAGCAACAAATCTGCAGATGGCTTATTAGGCCGAACTCTGTGGAACCGATTTTTGAGTTTTGTCAGTGTATTGATGTAAGCTGTCGAGTTGATTGTCTCACCTCTTGTCATTACATCAACAAGAATCACACCATCAATGTCCCAGAAGACAGTGATCATCACCTTTCCGGCTGATGGAGATGTTTTGAATTTTTTTCTTTTTGGTGACTGCGGATGATGCCATTCCATTGACTGCATTTTTGTTTCAGGCTCATAATAATGTGCCCACGTTTCGTCACCGGTAACAATTTTTGACAAAAACATTTCTCCTTTAACACCGAAACGCTCCAACAATTCAGAACAGAATGTTTTCCTTTGAACTCTGTGATCATTTGTTAGGCACCGAGGAACCCATCGAGCGCAAATCTTTGAATATCCGAGAGTTTTAAAAATTGCGATTGCACTTCCCTTGCTGACTGTAAGCTGCAATGCCAATTGCTGACTAGTGATACGCCTATCCTTACGAATAATGGCATCAGCCCGGTTTAACATGTCTGTGCTGGTAGCCGAGGCAACACGTCCAGAACGCGGTAAATCATGCAGCTCCACTCGTACACTTTCTGCAGCTTTAATTCTCTGAACCCAGCTACTAACTGTGCTCCTATCGACTGCAGAACATTTGTACACTGCACACAGTCGTTTATGAATGTTTGCCACAGTTTCTTTTTCCGCAACCAGAAATTCTATGACAATTCGCTGTTTGTAACGGACATTGTTGACAAGCTCCATTTTAACGGTTCATAGATTGCGTAATATTTATCGTTCGTTCGTTCGCTTTCGTCAGCTTTGACCTCTGACGAAGTCCCACCCACTCAATTTTGTGGGACTGAATTTTGCGTGTAAAGTCTGTTTTATCCCATTACAGGATGCCCCTCGCCATGTAGGCAGATTTACTCCGACTTCAGAGGTACTAATTTTTAGGGAATTAGTAAAACCCAGGTGTCCTCGCCAGGGAACGAACCCCGGCTGTTGCCGTGGTAAGCCAACCGCCTATCGATTGCGCTAACCGGACACCCATGTAATATTTATCAAAATGTTGTGCAATTTGGTGCACATAATTGGAACATGTCATATTCCAAGTGTGCAAAATTTCATATTCCTATCTTTATTATTAGCCGAGAAAAAAATTGGTGTGCATTACTTTTTGACCTCCCTTTAGTATCTCTTGCTTGAATGGTGCAGGTTGTCATAGGCTGACTTGGCCATCTTTTCATGTTATTCGTTCATATTAGTCTTGATCTGCCTCTGCCTCTTTTACCTTGTATTTTCCCTTCCAAGATAACTTTTAGTAGGCTGTTGTGTCTTTTAACATGGCAGCCGCGATAGCTAAGTGGTTAGTGAACTGGACTACAAAGAACAAGAGGTAGGTTTCGATCTCAACCGACGGCTTTCGGTTCACCCAGCTTTTAATGGGTACCGGATTTTTTTCTGGGATAGTAAAGCGGTATGGGCGTAATACCGACCACATTACCCAAAAAATCATGTGCCGAGGGTCTGTAAAATTTATAGTCACTAACACCACATTCCCTATACGCCACTTGGCGTGACGGGGGTACTTTACTTTTTTACCTGTGTCTTTTAACATGCCCCAAAAGTCTCATTTGTCTTGTTTGAATTGTGTTTAGTAGCTCTCTTTTTATTTTTAGTTGGTTTAAGACTTCTTCGTTTGTTTTCTTTTCTATCCATCCAATTCTACATATTCTTCTATATATCCAAATTTCAAAGGCTTCAATTTTCTGATTTATTTCCTTGTGTAATGCCGATGTTTCTGCGCCATGCAGGAATGTTGAGAAGACGTAACATTTTGTTATTCTTAGTTTTTGCCCTCGTGTTATTTGTTTTGATGTTAGTATATTTTTTCATGGCATTAAATTACTTTTTGCAGTCCCTATTCTGTTGTGCATTTCAGTTTTACGTTTTTCATCACTGGTTATAGAATGTCCAAGGCAGTTGTATGATACAAAAGTACGCGAAATGGTACAACGACATAAGTAAGTTGTTTGTCCATCACTGTTGATTTATACTACTCTTTGTCATCCAACTGTTAATTACTTCTCGCGTGCGAAAATGACTAATATTGCGATATAACACCGGTGCGGACAGAAATAATCTAAGAAGATAATACATTCTTCTTATTATTATTTCCTTCCTCATTTGTTCTTCAGCTTTGAGGGGAGATATAATTTATGGAATTGCATATGCATGAAAAGTGTTCTTTTTTGCAGTTTCCTCATATTCCAAGTCCGGCTTGATGCGGGAGCTACTGGGTTAAGTAATCTGTGCACACCGTGAGCTGTGTGTCTCATCCATTTTGATCATGTTTCGATAGTCCAATTGTTTACGATGAATGATGATATCGTATGACAGGGAACAGTTGGCTGTGTTCACCTTCTGCGCGGTTTTGCTTTATGTCTTTTGGCGTGTGCTGAGACTGCTACGATAGGGACTACAGTTACTTTTCTTTGTTTGGGAGATGAGATATTAATTCGGATGATTACACTGGCACGGGCGGTTGAGCAATTATGGATTTTAATTCGTTTGCAGTGATACCGGAGCCTTCCATAACCAAATAACCAAATTTATGGTCTTTTGTTCTTCAGTCGGTATCTCCTGTCTCTGTTTCCTTGAGTTTCTAACATTCAATCAATCAATCTTTTCGTGGTCGGCCATTACATTTGGTTTTCCCGCAACGTTTAATGAAGGCTCGTTGTGTTTCGTTTGATCTTTCTGACCTATCACGTGGCCAACCAATTAGATAACAGATACATTGGATAGATGGAAGAATGACTTGGGTAGTTAATTGAACACAATGAGGAAGTGCTGCACAATTCGGCGACCTCGCTTTCTTGCCTGACTATCTGAATCCAGTGGCAAAACAAGTCAATAAGTCTAAAGAAGGACTCAGATGTAATTAACAACTAGAGCCTCACCAGGTTAGTATCTTCATTAGCGTGTCTCTGGAAGACGCCATTAAGCAGTTGAACCAACATGTTATTTATGCGAACTATTTTTGTCGAGTCCGACTTCACGTGCGGTTAATCAAATTTGCTTTCACAGAAGGCTTTCATAAAATTGCTACTTTCACTTGACTTTTACCCGCGGGTGGGGGGAGGGGAGGGGAGGATAGGGGAGTATGGCCGCCGTCTGTCGAAATAGCTATAGCTAACTAAGATTACTTTGACCCTAACTAAAACATGTCTCCTCTTGTACGTGACAAGTTATTAATGTTTATTACAATGAAAATATCGATCTCTTTGTAACAATATAACTAGGGGAAATAAGTTGTATGTTATTGATTTACTGAGTGAGTTTGAGGAATATTAACTTCATTGAAATTGTCAGAGTTGAGACGGCATCATTTTTTTATTATTTTTATTCGAAGATGAAGTCAACTTTTCAAATCAGACTTTAGGTCAAAATATTGAGGAGTATCTGAGCTCAAAGTGGTTAGCAACTCAATGCTGACTGCCTGTGTCAGTGCTAGTGGCAGGTATTAGTGACTCAATGCTGACTACTTGTGTCAGTGCTAGTGGCAGGTATTAGTGACTCAATGCTGACTGCTTGTGTCAGTGCTAGTGGCAGGTATTAGTGGCTCAATGCTGACTACTTGTGTCAGTGCTAGTGGCAGGTATTAGTGACTCAATGCTGACTGCTTGTGTCAGTGCTAGTGGCAGGTATTAGTGACTCAATGCTGACTACTTGTGTCAGTGCTAGTGGCAGGTATTAGTGACTCAATGCTGACTGCTTGTGTCAGTGCTAGTGGCAGGTATTAGTGACTCAATGCTGACTACTTGTGTCAGTGCTAGTGGCAGGTATTAGTGACTCAATGCTGACTGCTTGTGTCAGTGCTAGTGGCAGGTATTAGTGACTCAATGCTGACTACTTGTGTCAGTGCTAGTGGCAGGTATTAGTGACTCAATGCTGACTACTTGTGTCAGTGCTAGTGGCAGGTATTAGTGACTCAATGCTGACTGCTTGTGTCAGTGCTAGTGGCAGGTATTAGTGACTCAATGCTGACTGCTTGTGTCAGTGCTAGTGGCAGGTATTAGTGACTCAATGCTGACTACTTGTGTCAGTGCTAGTGGCAGGTATTAGTGACTCAATGCTGACTGCTTGTGTCAGTGCTAGTGGCAGGTATTAGTGACTCAATGCTGACTACTTGTGTCAGTGCTAGTGGCAGGTATTAGTGACTCAATGCTGACTGCTTGTGTCAGTGCTAGTGGCAGGTATTAGTGACTCAATGCTGACTGCTTGTGTCAGTGCTAGTGGCAGGTATTAGTGACTCAATGCTGACTACTTGTGTCAGTGCTAGTGGCAGGTATTAGTGACTCAATGCTGACTACTTGTGTCAGTGCTAGTGGCAGGTATTAGTGACTCAATGCTGACTGCTTGTGTCAGTGCTAGTGGCAGGTATTAGTGACTCAATGCTGACTACTTGTGTCAGTGCTAGTGGCAGGTATTAGTGACTCAATGCTGGCTGTTTGTGTCAGTGCTAGTGGCAGGTATTAGTGACTCAATACTGACTACTTGTGTCAGAATTAGTGATAGGTATTGATGGGAATTATAGTCCATTTTTTCGCGATGATTCTGGAAATTCGCCACAAGTATGGTCAAGCAAATATGGATCTAAGAGGGAAGACAATCTAAATAATGTCGTCCTGAAGTCGGATGTATTAGCCAAAAGGCGCATATAACACATCTTAACCCACGACACAACGCTATTACGTCCATTTATTGCACTTTTAAGAACAGACGATTAAGAGAATTAACTAATTATAATTGGGCACAATAATAACATCAGATGGAAGATGCACCACAGAAATGAAAAGCAGAGTAGCTCAGACCAAAATAGCATTTCAGAAAATGAAAAAATATATTATGTAAAAAGTCTATGTCAATAGAAGTGAGAAAGAGAGTTCATCGGTGCTATATAGAACCAATCCTGACCTGTGGAAGCGAATCATGGACAGTAAACAAACGAACGAAAAGACGATTAGAGATGGAATTTCTCAGAAGAATGTTGAAAGTTCCCTGGATAGCTAAAAAGACCAACGAGGAAATTCTCAAAGTAGGTCAAAGCAAAAAGGGAGTCCCTAAGAAACATCAAAAAGAAACAATCAACATTTTTCGGGCACGTCATGAGAAGAGGAAAGTTGGAATACTTGGTTACAATTGGCAAAATACACTGAAAGAGAAATCGCGGACGAAAACAAGAGAAAATACTGGATAGTTTGGTGTCATGGCATGAAAACAGTCAACAACAGAATTGATACGATGCACTGCGGATAGACGATTGTGGAGGGACATGATCGTCTACGCCAACCGATATGGCACATGATGACGATGACGTAGATTGGTAAACTCTTTTAAGTCGTCTAATGTTTTTGTTTTTGTTGTTTCTTATTTGCTTTCGCCAGCTTTATCTCTAGTGAAGTCCCGAGGAACTGAATTTTACGTGAAAATCACTTTTTCTCCATTTGTCACACTGGCAGCCGTGTGCTGGAGTGTCCCCCGCCATACAAGCAGATATTCTCCGCCTCCAGTTCGTTCGTTCGTTCGCTTTCGTCAGCTTTGACCTCTGACGAAGTCCCACCCACTCAATTTTGTGGGACTGAATTTTGCGTGTAAATTCTGTTTTATCCCATAACAGGATGCCCCTCGCCATGCAGGCAGATTTACTCCGACTTCAGAGGTACTAATTTTTAGGGAATTAGTAAAACCCAGGTGTCCTCGCCAGGGTACGAACCCCGGCTGTTGCCGTGGTAAGCCAACCGCCTATCGATTGCGCTAACCGGACACCCCCTCCGCCTCCAGTGATACTCTCATATTTTTATCCTCGAGAATTGTAATGTTTTTTGTAAATTTGTTTCCCTATTAATTTTGCCCAGGTAGCAGCCATAATTTTGTCCTACTCTTTTCGATTTCCAACTGCCAAGGATTCTTTTACGTGCGCAGAATGCACACGGGACCTCTTGTTTAACAAAGGGGCTTGACCTAAGATCTCACTATCCAGAGACCATGGAAGGGTAAAGCCACGGATTCGACTTTTTTTTGTTTCTTTCACGCCTCCTGTGGTGGGACTCCCCGAAATGTTCTTGTCCAGAGGTCAGCGTCTTACCTCTAGACCACACAGCCCCCCAAGTCTGGAATTATTTTGCTACTTGGGACAAAATAATGATCTATCGTTACGTATTTTACTCCTATCTCTGGTGTGATTGGTCTTTCAATATAACCAAAATAAGGGCCACATATCGAGAACAGTTACACAGTAGTGTTCGGATCAGGTATATAAATATCAATACGGATGTTTTTTTCCCTCACCGTGTATCGAACAGTTGTAGTTTGTCTCGACTCTCTAAGCGTTAACCTCTTCTTCTGCTTCTTTTACCTTCCAGCTCCATGTGGAGCATAGGTCTTCAACAAACACTTTTCAAGCCGTTCTGTTTCTTGCCATTCTTTTAAGATCATCCCATGCCTTCCCCATCATCTTCATCTCTGCTTCCATCTGTCTTCTCCAAGAATATTTTTGTCTTCCTTTTTGTCTTTTTCTTTGGGGACTCCAAAAAAAAGTTTTGTTGCTCTCCACGTATCACAGCCATATAATAGGACTGACTTCACAGTGAAGCTGAAAATTTTTTATTTTTGTATTTAACCTAATTTATTTGGATTTCTGTTTCCCAGTGCAATGAATACTCCCCTTGCTTTTCATATACTTATTTTGATATCATTCTCCGTTCCTCCCTCTTTGTCTATATTACTGCCTACATATATGTAAGGTAGTGCGTCTAGTAGCGGTATTTTTCCTATTGTTATTTAGTTATTGCCAACTGCCTTAACTCTCATAATTTTGATCTTGGTTTCTATTTATTTTCAATCTCATCTGTTGTGATCTCTCATCAAGTATGCTCATTTTATCTTGCATCAGTTGATAGTTGTGTGAAAGGATAGCTATGTCATCAGCAAAGTCTAAGTCATTAATTTCTTGTTCAGTGACCACTGGATTCCATTTCGTTCTGAGTTATTTTCATAATCCAATCTATGGCCAGTAGAGAGAGAGAGAAATGGAAATAAAAAGCATCCCTGCCTTACTCCTGTTCTTATTTCAAATGCTTCTGTAAGCTACCCTTCGTGCACAACACTACATATCATCCCTTCATACATTTCATTTATTCTTATCAGGTTAATAAACTTTATGGGATTTCCGTACTGCCTCAATAACTTCCAAAGCATTCCTCTGTCTAAACTATCAAATTCCTTTTCGTAATATTTGAATCCTATATAAAATGGGGACTGTAGTTCTAAGCTTTGTTCAACTATTAAACGTAAGATAGTTATTTGATCAGCACATGATCTGTTCTTCCTAAAACCTACTTGTTCATCTCTCAAATGTTTCTCTATGGCCTCTTTTAGTCTCTTCAGAATGATTCTGCTTAATATTTTTCCTGGCAATGATAGTAGCATAATTTCCCTATAGTTTGTGCACTCCTGTAAACTTCCTTTCTTTGGTAGTTTGATCATATAACCTTCTTTCCAGTCTTCGTGTATTTCTTCCCTCTCCCAAATTTTATCGAATAGATTATGTAACATCATGGTAGAGGTTCTAATATCTGCCTTGATGGCTTCTGAAAGAATTTCACCTGGTCCTGTGGCTTTACCATTTCCCAACAGCTTGATGGCTTTCATTATTTCTTCCTTCTCTGGCTTTCCACAGCGTGTGTTTGTGTGTGTCTATATATATAATAAACTAGCGACACAACATAACCACGCCCACAGGTGTGCGCTAAGAAGAGAAGAATAGACCATAATGAATTAAGTACGTGCTATATTATTTTATTTGAGCAAATAAATTAAAACTAATATGGATAGGAGTGTTTCTACTGGTTATTTAGAAAAGGGCAACTAATCTTCTGTTTTCTCCTGCAGTTTTTATCACGTGATGGATGATTGATAGGTCTATCAAGTTTCGATGTGAATGACAGGGACATGTTCACAGCTAAAAGGTTCGACTTAGCTTAATTATTTTGAGCTGTTAGGTTCCTCTTCTTTTCTTTTTTCACTGATACCTAAAAGGTGTCGTAAAGTAAAGTAAAGTACCCCCGTCACGCCAAGTGGCGTATAGGGAAATATGGTGTTAGTGACCCTATATTTTACAGACCTTCAGCACATGATTTTTGGGGTAATGTGGTCAGTATTACGCCCGTGCTGCTTTACTTTCCCAGAAAAAAATCCGGTACCCATTTAAGGCTGGGTGAACCCGGAAGCCGTCGGTTGGGATCGAACCCTACCCCTTGTCCGAGGTAGTCCAGTTCACTAACCACTGAGCTATCGCGGCTCAAAAGGTGTCGTGTTTATATCATTTGTCGTTCTTGAACTGTCTGAATTAGTGATTTTCCAACATCTTCATAAATTCAACTAATTCTGTGCTTTGATCACCTAAACCGCAGATGTTCCAAGTGCCTATTAAACGTTCTGATTGTTTTCTTTGTGTTGTTGTAGTTGTAGATTTCCCGCTTTCGGTTCATTTTGCATTTTCGTTCGTGATCGTAATAAACACAGTGGATAGCAATTCTACTTATATAGAACAAGCTGTCAGAAATTAATCACAAATAAATCCGTTCGAAATCACACACAAGAAAACTTTATTTTTTTTTTTTACAACGGGCATTGAAATTCCTTTATAACTTAAAATTTGACTCCCATCAAAAATTGCATCGTGTTGCCAGCACAGTCATGCACTGGAAGTCAGCTGTTTTTTTTTTAATAAGCCTTTTATCGTAGGTTCATGTTGTTTTGTTACAAATGTTGTTGGGTCATAGGTCGACAAGAGCAACGTTGTCATAGTTTACTATTAGAACGAGGATAACTGAGGAGGCCAGTGGTAATCATGAAGTGTCTGCCGCAATGAGGACATGGATGTTTTGAGAGTTAACTTGTGAGGGGGATGATACTGTGTTGAAGTTTAACTTGCGAAGTGAACGCTTAATAATGATGGCATGTTAAACTGACCCCCACGATACTGAAAGTAAAGTAAAGCTAATGAAAGAGTTTATACTCCCTTTTGCTCTCTTCGCGCTTTCTTTTTCTTCCTTTTTTCGTGCGTTCTCTCTTTTGCTCTCTCTCTCTCTCTCGCTCTCTCTCTTTTTCTTTCTCTTTTTCGCTCTTTCTCTTCCTTTGTCTATATCTTTCTCTTCTCTCTTTCAATTTATCTCTTTCGCTCTCTTTCTCTTTCCCTCTCTCTCTCTTTCTCACTCTCTCTTGCTTTTTCTCTCTCGTTTACTCTCTCTCTCTTTTCTTTCTCTTTCACTCTTTCTCTGTCACTCTCTCTCTCTCTTCACGGTGTCTCTGTTTCTCTCTTTTTTGTTCTTTCACTTTTTCTTTCTCTCTTTCTCTCTCTCTCTTTTGCTCTCTCAGTCTTTCGCTCTCTTTCCCTCTTCAAAACTCTTTTTCGCTCGCTCTCTCTTCTGCACTCTCTCTTTCATTCTCTCTCTCTCTCTCTCTCTCTCTCTCTCTCTTCGTCACTGTGTCTTTTGTTCCCTTTCTCTTGTTTTCGCTCTCTCATTTTCGATCTCTCTCTAATTTGCTTTCTCTTTTTCACTCTCTCTCTCTCTCTTTCTCATTTTCTCTGTTTCGTTCTCTCTCTTTCATCATCTTTCCCTTTGCTCTCTCTCTCTCTCTCTTTTGCTTTCCCTTTCGCCCTCCCTCTCTTTGCTCTCTCTCGTCCTCTCTTTTTCACTCTCTCTCTTTTGCTCTCTCTCTTTTGCTCTATTTTTGCTCTCTCTCTCTCTCTCTCTCTTTCGGTTTATCTTTCGTCCTCTCTCTCTTTACTCTCTTTCTCTTTTGCTCTTTTGCTCTTTCTCTCTTTTGCTCTCTCTCTCTATCTTTCGCCCTTTCTCTCTTCCTCTCTCAATCTCTATTTCGCTCTCTCTCTCTCTTACTCTCTACCGCACACTCTATCGCTTTCTCTTTCGCGCGCTCTCTCTCGCTATCTTTCACATTCTCTTTTTCTATCGCGTGCTTTCTCTCTCTCTCTCTCTCTCTCTCTTTCGCATTCACTCTCTCTCCTTCTCTCCTCTCCCCTATCTCACTTCCTCTCTTCTCCTCTCATGCCCCACATAAGATATATGAAAGAACGGAGTGCACGAAATAACGTACTATAGTATGTTTCAAATAACGTATTATTCGCGGCTTGGTTATTTCATAAACTGCTGTTCCTGTTATTTTATTTGTCTTTTGAATTGTTTCCTTCAACAATATATTTATCGCCTACCAATTAGCATAATCCTCAAATGTCGAGGTGTTTAGGGAAAGCCCTTGTCAGGTTTCATGTTGATCAATGCCACAACAACACAATTCATGTTTACAGCAGGTAATAAAAGTAATTCAGGTATTGTGTGCAGTTGTCTGGTCTTTGCTGTTTGATGGGTATCCTTAAATAAAGCCTGTATGCATTTTCATTGTTACAGCTATTTGCATTCTCTCTCTCTTTCTTTCTCTTTCTTTCTCTTTCTTTCTATTTCTCTCTCTTTCACTTTCTCTATCTCTCTTTCTTTCCTTCTTTCTGTCTCTCTCACTCTGTCTCTCTCTTTCTCTTTACTACTTTTCTCTTTCTCTCTCTATTTCTCTCGCTTTCTCTTGCTCTTTCTCTCTCCCTCTCTATCTCTTTCTTTCTCTCTCCCTCTCTATCTCTTTCTTTCTCTCTCTCCCTCTCTATCTCTCTTCCTCTCTATCGATTTTCTCTATCTCTTCCTCTTGATCTCTCTCTCCCTCTCTATCTCTTTCTCCCTCTGTCTCTCTTTCGCTCTCTCCCTCTCTATCTCTCTCCTCTATCTCTCTTTATCTCTCTCTCTATCTCACGCTCTCTCTATCTCTCTTTTTTCTACCTCTATATCTATCTCTCTCCCTCTCTAACTCTATCTATTTCCCTCGCTATCTCTCTCCCTTTCTCTCTCTTCCTCTACATATATATATATCCCTCTCCATATCTCTTTTTCTCTCTCTCCCTCTCTATCTCAATATCTCTTTCATCATTCTTTTGTTTTACCGAATCCTGTGATCCTCAGTCTTAGAGTGTTTATGGTTGGCAATTTAAGGCTTATTTTAATTCAAAGTAGCAACGTCTACCCTGAGCAAACCGAAACATTTTCTATTATTTTATATCATTGCATATTAATTCCCAAGATTCGTGTCTGCAAAGAGGAAAAAAGGAGGTGTGAGGGGAAGATGATGCAGAGCTCCAGAATAAAGGCTTAACGCACGCTACAGTCGCCAACGAGGTTTTCGAGTCAGAGTTTTTATTTCATACTGATATGGAAAGGAAATCAATTTATGAAAGTTAAGAAGAGAAGTTCTTCAATAAACATTAATCACCAACTCGGTAAGTTTACAGTATCAACTTGTTCCTAATAGTTTCCTATGGAGTTCATCGATGCTATACAGAACCAATCCTGACCTGTGGAAGCGAATCATGGACAGTAAACAAACAAATGAAAAGACGATTAGAGGCCACAGAGATAGGATTTCTCAGAAGAATATTGATAGTTCCCTGGACAGTTAAAAAGACCAACGAGGAAATTCTCAAAGAGGCAAACACAAAAAGGGAACTCCTAAGAAACATCAGAAAGAAACAATCAATATGGCACATCATGAGAAAAGGAAAGTTGAAATACTTGGCTCTTTCTTCTTCTTTCTTTTCTCTTTTCACTAATACCTAAAAGGTGTCGTGGTTATATCATTTGTCGTTCTTGAGCTGCTCGAACTGTCTGAATTAGTGATTTTCCTTTGTTGTTACATGTCTCTGTCACTGCATCTATACATCTTCTTCTGGGTCTTCCTCTTGGTCTTTTTCCATGCATTCTCGAGAAGAACGCCCTTGATGGTGATTGGTAAGGGTTCATTCTGACCAGGTGGCGAAACCATTTAAGTTGTTGTTGTTCTATATATTCTTGGCAGGGTTAATTCCTACCATTTTTCTTATGGTTTCATTTGGTATTCTATCTCATTTTGTGTTATTTGTTACTTTTCTCAAGCATCGTATCTCACATGTATTGATCTTTCTTAAATGTGATTTAGAAAGGGTCCATGTTTGACTTTCTTAGCACAAAGTTGGTATGAAAATGCTATTTATTATTTGTTGTTTAGCTGGCATAGAAATGTTTGGATGTCTTAGCAATGGTGAAAGCTGGTATGTGACAGCATTTGCTTTTTGTATTCTCATGTCAATTTCTCTGTCTAGTTTTCCATCTTCTGTAAACATTGTGCCTAAATACTTGAATTCCTCTACTTGTTTTATTTCTTTATCTTTGATCTTAATGTTTAATGAGTGTCTTAATTTGCTTATTCTTATAGCCTCTGTTTTTGCTGTGTTAATTTTCTGTTTTACTGTAGTTTTTGCAGCTTTTATCTAGAGATGTTAAATGCTGTTGTAGCAGGTTTTCATCCTCATATATTAGGCATTGGTCGTCTGCAAAGAGTAACTCATTGATGTTGGAATTTTCGACCTCTATATTATTATTTGATTTTACCTTATTGTTGGTTGTTTCCTGATTTATTTTGTTATTTTATTAACATTGGAATTACAAGTTGATCATTAAGTCTGTCTGGCTTATCATCTAGTTGCGTGTCTTTGGCAGAACCTTTGTTCTTACAGCCAGCCTGATCCTGTCTCTAGCAAGATCTTTAATTTTCTCAGTTGTCTAGTTCAAGGTTTCTTTGACGTTTCGAAACCACATTTTTTTCTTTGTCTACATCTTCTTGTCTTCTTGCAACCTTGCCTAACTCTTCTTTCCAGCCCTTGTGTCTTATTGCGTGGCTAATCGGCGGTGTAATGTTTGATTTCGTCCGTAAAATGTTGTCTATATACCAATTCTCACCAATGTTCAAGTCCTTTATTGTGTTTTCATTTCTCTTTTTTTTTAAAGTATCCAATGCATTTAAATAATTTTCTGCAGCATTTTTTTCCCAATGAATGAATTTTATTCATTGTCTCTTTCTTACTCTCTTTCTCTCTCTCTCTCTCTCTCTCTCTCTCTCTCATTATTATTATTATTAATGCATTTGATATATGTGCTTATCTCTTTCATTGTTGTTGTTTGTTAGATCGACCAGAAATCGCAACCCTACGTTGATATAGGGAAGAAATTTGTCCTCAGTAGTTGTACTTCTACTGCTTTGTTGGTTTTGTGCCATATGGTCTTCATTTTATTTCATGTTTGTTTTGCTGTTGCACATTTTCCTATTATCTTCTTCATTGTTGGTTATTACAGATCCCTGATATTCATAGTTTGTTACAAATTCAGGTTCTTCATTATTGATGATTTTGAGCTGGTTTTGGCTTGTGGACCTGTAGACGTTATCTTATTTTTCTGTATATTTAAATAAAGGTTTTGCTCTGCACTGTGTATTTTATTTACAAAGTTAACTATTCATTTGGCTGCAACAACAAAAATTAATCTGGCTCAATACCGTTATCATAACGTGTTTCTTACAACGTAAGTTCTTTTAAATAAAGTAAGCTAACATTTCTATCATAGTGATGTTAATCATCAACAGGAAATTAAGAATCTTTTGTTCCTACTCTTCCACATCACCATCGGTGAAACAATCAACCTAATAGAGCTTGCTGTCCCTGTCGAATTCAGGTTATTCAGTTATTCGTGAATTATCATCAGTGCGCTTAGAAAATGTCCGTTGGTGCTCAGATACCTACTCAGCAAGTCCCGCAGCGCCAGCGACTGACGACTCCATCTCTGTGTTGGTTGATAAGTCCTCTTACGTGCTAAGACTTTCGTTTCTGGCTGTGCCCTTCTTTTACTTCATTCTCTTTCATCTGAGGGAGTAACATGAACTAACAGTTGTTGAAGTCATGTACCCTTACTGTATCTCGGAGTGCATTAATGTCAGCCTGATCCATTGATTCGTCTTTGACGAGGGCACAGCCTGTCCTCACTTTCATTTCCGCGGACTACCACATGACTAAAAAAGCTTAATGTCTCTTTTGAATCCAGATTTGAGGATTAGCAGAATCAACTTTGCCAATTACAAATATCTTGACAATGAGCTGCGGCAGCAGGGATTCCAAGCAAAGTTTATAATAATATTGCAGGAGAAGTCACAATGGGCTTAGTAGCCACATCAGTGTATGGCCTTTTAATACAGCGTGATCTGAAATGGGAGTACCCATCTAGAGTTATTACTGAAAGAGCTGATCAGTTATCCTTCTGCCCGTGGTGTATTCGCAACCAGGAAATAGCAACGATACCAGAAACTATTTTACGCATCAGGGGGCATGTAACTCTTTCTAGACAGGGATAGAGCAAGCAAAAGTCCTTGGATAACCGGATGATTTGTCGACAATTCAAAGAAAGTCAATCTTGTCCTAGCTTCTTCATCATCATTGAGTGCCGTCTCCGCATCGAAGGTTGGCTACCATTGAGCGACATTCCACTATGTCTTTTGCTTTGATGGTGCAGGTTGTCATAGGCTGACTTGTCCATCTTTTGATGTTACTCGTCCGTGTTAGTCTTGGTCTGCCTCAGCCTCTTTTACCTTGTATTTTCCCTTCCAATATTACTTTTATTAGGTTGTTGTGTCTTTTAATATGCCCCCAAAATTTCATTTGTCTTGTTTGAATTGTGTTTAATAGCTTTAGTGTCCTAGCTTAAGGCAGTTTTCAGCACATCAGATCGAATATCACGTGATAACAACATTCAGCAAATGTTAGGCTTGGTAACAAGTTTATAAATAAGTAGGAAACATTGAAAAAAAAAGAAAAAATTGTATGTTAGAAGCTTTACGTGATTAGTAGACGACACAGATTCGAACGACGTTTCGGCTCAATAGGCCTTCAGCAGGAACAAACAAACAACATACACACACAGATATGTGAATAAATAAAACTAATCCTACATAGCTAACTAGTAATGAAACATCAAAAACAAAATAATCGAAATATGTTGACTTCCCTGTGTATCGTGGACAGTGGTCAGGCTATGAAAGGAATTACTCACGGGTGTAGCTGTAATTTATACCATGTGGTCAGAGGTGAAGGGTTCTAAAAATACACGAGTGGGGGGAACGCTATCTAGGTACGTCGACTACAAAGGCAAAGGCAATATCTGAAAGTATCTAAGGGCCCATAAATACATGTATACACACACACAGATGCGTGTATACATATGTACACGTGCAAGAAGACGTGCACATACTAATACATATCAACATACACATACATATACACACGCATACATGTGTATGCATACAAGCAAGAGCACATATACATGCATGTATATGCGTATACATATATATACCAATACCCGTGCCTATGAACACATACATGCATGTGCACATCCATACGGGGACAATCATATGTGTGGAAGGGTTCACACCGAGGTCAGTGTGCAAACTCGAAGGAGAAAGAATAGAACAGTAGAATGACAGGTACTCAAAAGGCGGAAAGAGTGAGATGTATGAGAGTGGGGTGCAATAAAAACATATGAGGGGTAAGTAGCGCAGAAAAAAGGTATATAGGACAACACCGAAGTGCCTCACCGGGGACTAGTGGAGAAGAACTAAGAATAGCGTGGCATAGTAGATAGACTAAAGAGCCACAACATGGGTGGTAGAGAGGGCTATGCAAGAGGGAAGGAGCAGCCGAAAGGAAACTATGTGTATGAGTGTGATACATTCATGCCCCGTGGTGTCAGCGAACCATACTGGACTATGAGGCGATTTTCCAAAGTATATCGGCTGCGGTCGCCAGAGTGACAGAGGACAATACCAGTGACACGGATGTCGTCTTTGCCCTTGTGATCTGGGGAGTTGAAATGGGAAGACACTGGAGTGCCAGTATTCTGTTGGACATCTCGTAGATGTTCACAAAAACTTTCCGCTAATCTTCTACCAGACTCGCCAATATAGGTCATGTGGCATCGTTGGCATATAATGGCATAAATGATGTTGCGGGACACACATGTGAAGCCATGCTTGATCTCGAACCGTCCATTGGGGAATAAGACCGAGTCAGTAGGGAGCACATAGGCACAGGTGATACAGTTACGACCACAAGGGGCCGTACCGAAGTGTTGAGGGTAGGAGCGAGGGAGATGGCTCCTAACCAGAATGTCACCCAAATTCCTGTCGCGCTTGAAAGCGATCATCGGGGGATCACTAAAAAGTAGACGGGTAGTGGGATCAGAGAGGAGAATGGAACGGTAGCGGTTGAGTATCCTCACAGCAGCTAAGTTGTGAGGATGATATGTGAGGGTGAGTATAGTTCTCTCAGAGGGGGGGGGGGCGGTCGGAAGGAGTGAGTGCCTCGGGACGGGTGATAAGGAGGACCCGCTGGAGGGCAGACTGGAGGATCGAGTCTGGATCGTGTCCGTCGCATCTGCCAGGATGACAAAGATTTCCTCCGACAGGCTCACCTCATGTTTCTTCAGCCGCCGGCTTTATCCAGACTTATCCCTTTCAACTCCCCAGATCACAAGGGCAAAGACGACATCCGTGTCACTGGTATTGTCCTCTGTTACTCTGGCGACCGCAGCCGATATACTTTGGAAAATCGCCTCATAGTCCAGTATGGTTCGCTGACCCCACGGGGCATGAGTGTATCACACTCATACACATAGTTTCCTTTCGGCTGCTCCTTCCCTCTTGCATAGCCCTCTCTACCACCCATGTTGTGGCTCTTTAGTCTATCTACTATGCCACGCTATTCTTAGTTCTTCTCCACTAGTCCCCGGTGAGGCACTTCGGTGTTGTCCTATATACCTTTTTTCTGCGCTACTTACCCCTCATATGTTTTTATTGCACCCCACTCTCATACATCTCACTCTTTCCGCCTTTTGAGTACATGTCATTCTACTGTTCTATTCTTTCTCCTTCGAGTTTGCACACTGACCTCGGTGTGAACCCTTCCACACATATGATTGTCCCCGTATGGATGTGCACATGCATGTATGTGTTCATAGGCACGGGTATTGGTATATATATGTATACGCATATACATGCATGTATATGTGCTCTTGCTTGTATGCATACACATGTATGCGTGTGTATATGTATGTGTATGTTGATATGTATTAGTATGTGCACGTCGTCTTGCACGTGTACATATGTATACACGCATCTGTGTGTGTGTATACATGTATTTATGGCCCCTTAGATACTTTCAGATATTGCCTTTGCCTTTGTAGTCGACGTACCTAGATAGCGTTCCCCCACTCGTGTATTTTTAGAACCCTTCACCTCTGACCACATGGTATAAATTACAGCTACACCCGTGAGTAATTCCTTTCATAGCCTGACCACTGTCCACGATACACAGGGAAGTCAACATATTTCGATTATTTTGTTTTTGATGTTTCATTACTAGTTAGCGATGTAGGATTAGTTTTATTTATTCACATATCTGTGTGTGTATGTTGTTTGTTTGTTCCTGCTGAAGGCCTATTGAGCCGAAACGTCGTTCGAATCTGTGTCGTCTACTAATCACGTAAAGCTTCTAACATACCAGTTTTTCTTTTTTTTCAATTTTTCCTCGCATTCAGCTTTACTGCAGCTTCGCATTTTTATGCATTCACTTGCATTTCTTTGCCTTAACCCCTTATAAATAAGTACAAACGTTTGCAGGGCTTTTCAAGATAATATGATGTTCGTGGGCATAGATCACGGTCACAAATCACGTATTTCAGTGGCCCTAGGGATACCAATTCATTTACAGCTTCAAACAAAAGTCAAAATAACAAGTATTTCCAAGAGAAATTCATTTTTGGACCTCGTGGCGATCTCTTCACAAGGCTCTGACTGACGCTAAATTTAAATCTACGTCATTATTTAACAGTCTTGCGTGTGTTTCTTGTCTTGTCAAACTGGCAAATGATTACGGGCGAAACGTTTCTTATTTTGTTTTGTCTTGAAGAAAAAAAACTGCTATATATCATTTGGGAGCCGCGATAGCTCAGTGATCAGTGAACTGGACTACAAAGGACAAGAGGTAAGGTTCTATCCAAACCGACGGCTTCCGGGTTCACGCAGCTTTAAATGGGTACCGGTTTTTTTTTTCTGGGAAAGTAAAGCGGCACGGGCGTAATACCGACCACATTACCCAAAAATCATGTGCCGAAGGTCTGTAAAATTTATGGTCACTAACACTATATTCCCTATACGCCACTTGGCGTGACGGGGATCTTTAGTTACTGTTCATGTATCATTTTATGTTTATTTTTCCAGCTTTCAGGTAGAGGACTGCGACAGGTATCTGTGTTCAGTTGTGGACAATATATTAAGTTTAAAAATTGTCACGCAGGACGCAAGCCACAGTTTTAACCATTAAATTATTGTATTTTAATCTGACAGTATAAATATTCAACTTTGACCTTTCCCGAGGCATTAGCGTATTTAGACTTTCTGCGGGAGTCGGCCGATGCTTGGGAGTCATGACCGTTTGTCAAGAAGCTGGTAGAAGCACTTGCTCAACGGGGTATTTTTTTTGCTGGTAATCAATCGCTTCATGCTGCAAGCTCGATTGAAAAAAAAGAATATCCTATCAACACAACACACTACCGATGATGTAAAAGGTAGAAACAAACAAACGACTGCTAACATCACTTTTGGTGAGAGGAATGAAAGAGGCGGACGGCGCTTTGTTATTGTTCCTTAGAAGTGACAGAGCATCTATTGCAGAACTGTTTATTTTCACTTTCAACCACTTGTTCTTTATACCTTTTTCCACATATCTGGTGGCAGTGACGAACATAACGTCAATATTTGACACAACAAAGAAACTGCAACTCCAAATGTTCAGAACAATATTTATTCTCAACACTTTATATGATGACTTGAAGACGTTTGATAATGTTCAACATTTCATTTATACGGCTCTTAAATTCAACCTCACAAACTCTTCTAGACAAATGCTAAGTTGCACGAGTCTCTCATTACATAGAGGAACTGATTATGACCGTCTATGAATATATAAAGCTATATATCGTGGAGGTCAATGTCGTGGTCTCAAAGCAACTGCCGGTGGTATGACACTTCGGGTTTTGTCAGAAAATTATCATAACTTCTTTGTCTAGCAAAATCACATACACGATAATGTAACTTATGTGCCTAACGTGTAACAAACATATCTTTCTCCTATGAAACCTGTATCATAGCCCTAATCCCTCTAATAAGCATCGATCTCTCTAATAAGCCCTACTCTCTCTCTCACTCTCTCTAATAAGCCCTACTCTCTCTCTCTCTCACTCTCTAATAAGCCCTCTCTCTCTCTCTCTAATAAGCACTAATCTCTCTAATTAGCCCTATTCACATAAATAAGCACCCATCTCTCTAATAAGCCCTAATCCCTCTAATAATAATCGGTCTCTCTAATAAGCCCTACTCTCTCTAATAAGCACCAATCTCTCTAATAAGCCCTATTCTCTTAAATAAGCACCAACTCTCTAATAAGCCCTATTCTCTCTAATAAGCACCGATATCTCTAATAAGCACCGATCCTTCTAATAAGCCCTATTCTCTCCAATAAGCCCTATTGTCTCTAATAAGCACCAATCTCTCTAATAAACCCTATTCTCTCTAATAAGCACCGATCTCTCTAATAAGCCATATTCTCTTTAATAAGCCCTATTCTCTCTAATAAGCACCGATCTCTCTAATAAACCCAATTATCTCTAATAAGCCCTATTATCTCTAATAAGCCCTATTCTCTCTAATAAGCCCTATTCTTTCTAATAAGTCCTATTCTCTCTAATGAGCCCTATTCTCTCTAATAAGCCATATTCTTTCTAATAAGCCCTATTCGCTCTAATAAGCACCGATCTCTCTAATAAGCCCTATTCTCTCTAATAAGCATCGATCTCTCTAATAAGCCCTATTCTCTCTACTAAGCCCTATTCTTTCTAATAAACCCTATTCTCTCTAATAAGCCCTATTCTTTCTAATAAGCCCTATTCTCTCTAATAAGCCCTATTGTCTCTAATAAGCACCGATCTCTCTAATAAGCCCTATTCTCTCTAATAAGCACCGATCTCTCTAATAAGCCCTATTCTCTCTAATAAGCCCTATTCTCTCTAATAAGCACGATCTCTCTAATAAGCCCTATTCTCTCTAATAAGCCCTATTCTCTCTAATAAGCCCTATTCTCTCTAATAAGCCCTATAATCTTTAATAAACCCTATTCTTTCTAATAATAAGCACCGATCTCTCTAATTATCACTGATCTCTCAAAAAAAAAAAGCTAAATCTCATCTTAGATAATCTTCTCCAACGAAAAACATCCTCCCCCTAATCCTTGTGAACTAATCCTCTAAAGCTCACAACAGATTTCTTAAATAGCGAGTCCAATCCAGCTTATAAATAATATTGATTCTTCTCCACTTTTCAGTCCTGTAATGATGGTATTCCCTGGACGAGCATATGCAAACGTTTTCCTACTGCTTGGTCCTAATCAATATCTAAGACATGTTTTATCAATACCATATGGGTGCAGCATATCCAATGTTTTACACAGATTTCTCCCGATCAATACTTTAACATGTCTGGACACAACAACAATCTTACCATTCTATTTCTCTCCGCCTCTCACTCCCTCTGGGAGCCGCGATAGCTCAGTGGTTAGTGAACTGGACTACCACGGACAATGGGTAGGGTTCGATCCCAACCGACGGCTTCCGAGTTCACCCAGCCTTAAATGGGTACCGGATTTTTTTCTGGGAAAGTAAAGCAGCACGGGCGTAATACTGACCACACTACCCCAAAAATCATGTGCTGAAGGTCTGTAAAATATAGGGTCACTAACACCATATTTCCCTGTACGCCACTTGGCGTGACGGGGGTACTTTACTTTTTTTTTTTACTTTTTCTCACTCCCTCTCTCTTGCACATCCCAATACTTCTCATTTCTTCTCTCTCTCTCTCTCTCTCTCTCTCTCTCTCTCTCTCTCTCTCTCTCTCTCTCTCTCTCTCTCTCTCTTTTAAACACCTCCTCAAATCTCATACATTTTTTTGGGTATTACTCAGTTTTTTTAAAAAAAAGATCAATGAATGCACTCTTTCCTTATCTTCTCATCACAACTATTTCACACACTTCCTCCTTCACATATTTTCTTTCTGACCCCTCCTCTTTATTTTTATTTTGGTGCCCTTTCCCCTCATTATCTGACACCTTATCTCCCCTTGACATTTCACCCCTACCTCCGCCATACTTTCTCTTATTAGACATTCCATTCCCACTTGTTAACACATCCATTCCCACTTGTTAACACATCCATTCCCACTTGTTAACACATCCATTCCCACTTGTTAACACATCCATTCCCACTTGTTAACACATCCATTCCCACTTGTTAACACATCCATTCCCACTTGTTAACACATCCATTCCCACTTGTTAACACATCCATTCCCACTTGTTAACACATCCATTCCCACTGGTTAACACATCCATTCCCACTTGTTAACACATCCATTCCCACTTGTTAACACATCCCTTCTCCCGTATAGATAGAGATAAGTAAGTAAAGACAGATCAATGCACGTGCTTCATAGACTGAACGAAAGCATCTGAGAAAGTAAATAAAATATGCGGAAATAATCAATATGCTGGAGAAAATAAACATTAATGGCAAGGATCTGAGAGTCATAAAAGACATGTATTGGCAACAAACGGTATTTGTTCTCACTTTACAGCGAAAATATGAGATCATTAGTAGACATAAAAGGAATTAAAATCAACAGGCGCAACAGAAATACACTGCAATATGCGGATGACAGTCTTAATAGCTTAGGCGGAGAATGAACTACAAGAAATGATAGACATAAAATGGAAAGAAAGCAAGAAGAAAGGTCTCAGTCTGAATAGTTAGAAAACATAAATAATGATCATATAAAACAATCATTACCATCAAGCAACATAAAATAAGCGGGGCAAGTATGAAACTAGTGCAAAGCCCAAATAGTTGGAAACAGTAATAACATCAGACGGAAAATGCACCACAGAAATAGAAATCAGAACACCACAGGCCAAAGTAGCATTTCAGAAAATGTAAAACACCTTGTGCATCAACACTAGGTCAATAGAAATGAGAAAAAGTTCATCTGTCTTTTATAGAGCTGACTGACCTGTGGAAGCGAATCATGAAAAGACGATTTCTCTCTCTCTCTCTCTCTCTCTCTCTCTCTCTCTCTCTCTCTCTCTCTCTCTCTGCGATCAAGACTCAATAAGAGTAAGATTCCAGACTCTCATGAAGGCAGCTGTCTGTTTAAGCGAATCGATTGCCCCATATGGTTTTTCTTCCAGGGAGGTCGGTGTGGACCACATTACTCTTCTCAGGTCTGTGTACTGGGGGCAATCCTGTAGAACATGTTTTGTAGTCATATTGTCCAGTGTACAGTGGCATAGGCTGGTTGTACCTATTTTGAATTTGGTGAACATGTGATTTCTCATTCTATTGTGGCCAGTGCGTAGACGAAGTAAGATGACTTGATCCCTCCTTGATAGTTGATGATATTCGTCACTCTCGTTATGCTTTGGCTGTTCTCGTTTCCATTTTTCAATGAACTGACCTTTGAGGATGGATTTGGCTTCATCATATCTGAGCGGATGGTTCTCTTGTGGTAATCTCCCTCCCTCTTTAGCTAATTTGTCTGCGCGTTTGTTCCCGTGTATATTGCTGTGTGATGGTATCCACTGAATGACTACTCTCTGGAAGTTATTGCATATTTGGTCCAGGGTTGTTCTCAAGTCATCTAGTTCATTGTTATTGGGGCTTTTTAGAGCTGATAGTACTGACAGTGCATCAGTCAGAATCATCAATTTCTTGTGCATGTTATTTTTGTGTTGAGTAGCCAGTGTTGCAGCATCTCTGATGGCCTCAGTTTCTGCTTTAAAGTTGTTTGAGAATTTTCCAGTAGCTATAGACTTGGTGATCTCGTCCTGATTATTCAGCGTCAAGAACACACCTCCCCCTCCATTTCTGGTGGCATTTGTAGCAGAGCTATCTGTGTATATGTGGGACCAAGAGTCCTGTGGGTAGGTATCGTGTATGTGTTTTTCTGCTACGTGTTTTCTTTCTGTGTCTGATTGGGTGCCTTTTTTCATTATTCCTGTTATATTTTCCTTAAGTTCTGGTATTTTATATTTTCCATGAGGAGACATATCAGATGGGCCAAGGGTTTCGATATTGTTTGGTAAAGTACTGGGTCTCCAGTAGTTAGTTCAATGGCAATTGCAGCGAAGTTGCTCCTCTTTAGTCGTACAATTCCGGAACCAGATATTCTTTGGTGCATGTGGTGGCTAAGCAGCCTTCTATATTTCTCCGCTTGTTGCAATACTTTAGTGACCCGTCTGTCATCTAAGTGTTGTAAACCTGTTATTGTTTCTAGAGTCTTGATAGGTGTAGATTTCATAGCACCAGTGATGATATGGGCAGCTTGGTTCTGTGTTCTGTTAATTTTGTTAAGGTGTGATTTGGAAGACATAGCCCACGCTGTGACTCCATACTCTAGGACTGGTCTGGCTCTTCCTACGTATAGTCTTTTCAAAATATTGCTGTCTGCCCCCCAGTCCGTTCCTGCCAATTTCTTCATAATATTTGTTCGTTTTCTGGCTTTTTTCCTTGCTCTGTCTATCTGATTTTTCCAAGTCATTCTGCGATTCATGGTGACGCCAAGATATGTTGGGTTTTGGTCAATAGGGAGTGCATGGTCTTTTATCTTCAAGTTTGCAGAGAGTGTGTTTCTTGATAGGCTGAAAATTGTATCTGTAGTTTTTTTCTTTGATTGGTAAAAACCAGGTGTTCGTCCATTTTTCAAGTTCACCTAGGGCATCTTGCATCCTGGGTCTAGCCACCGACATACTTTCCTCGCGAGCCCATAGCGCCAGACCATCTGCGTACATTTCTGAGTGTATTCTGGGTGGAATGTCCATTACGATGTCATTTATGAAAATTAAAAGAGAGTTGGGGACACACCTTGTTCGATAGAGACCTTCTTACTTAGTTGGCCTTGAACTTGTACTCTGGCCGTTCTATCCTGAAGGTATTGAGAGACCCAATTGAATAAACGACCCTGGATGTCCAGTCTAAAAGGCTTGTTCTTTAAACCCTCTCGCCATACCCTATCAAAAGCCTTCTCCATGTCGACCCACACTGCCAGTGTGTGTTTCTTTTCTTGTAGAGCATCCTCTATTTCCTGTGCAATGTAGGTGACCATGTCTTCAATTGATCTGTGCTTTGTTGTGGTACGATTTTTTGTTTAGTCTCCAAATGCCATATAAGCCTTCTGTTAACCAGCCTTTCCTTGAGTTTACTCAGGCAGCTCAGTAGGCTAATTGGTCTATAGCTACTTGGGTCTAGTGGGTCTTTTCCACGCTTGAGGATGGGCACCATAATGACTTCTTTCCAGATTGCCGGCACATGACCTCTCTTCCAGCTAACATTTAGTATCCTTAGAAGCTGGCTCTTGGCTTTCTGTCCCAGATTTAGGAGCATTTCGTTGGAGATTCCATCTTTACCAGGGGAACTTTTGAGCTTCAATCCTTTGAGGGCAACATCTAATTCAGTTGGGGTAAAGATGGTCGTCTGATGCTCTTCTGGTGCTAAAGGCATGTGTTTTGCACCTTGGTTTTCCCATCTTGCAGCTTTCTGTTTGTCTATTGGAATGTTTATTCTACTAATGTTTTTGTAAGTCTCTATCGGTAGATTTGCTGCCCTTTTGCCTGTGTGGATGTTCTGATTGTGTGTTAATGATATTGGAGGTCGGCAGTTGTTTTCGTCGCTCAGAGCTTTCGCAAGTTTCCATAGTTTATGACCATTTTTGTCTAGATTAAGGCTCTTTGTTTTGTCTATCCAGCTCTGTCTTGTTGATATCATGACCTCACGTCTGTATTTGGCCGAGGCTGATTTGTAGGCAATGTTGCTCTCTGTGCTGTGTGATGTTTCAGCTAGTTCTCTGGCAGAGTCCAGTTTCTCTTCTAGTCTTTGTATTTCCTTGCACCAGTATGGCTTGTAGTTTCTTCTTGCTCCTCTAGGAATGGATTCTTTAGCAGCTCTCATGATTCCATTTGTTAACCGCTCTATCATATTATTGACCTTCTTTTTGTGGGTGTTGATAGACGCTGTATATGCATCAGTGAGCCTTGCAAACTTTGTCCAATCTGCTCTCTTATAGTTCCAGCGGGGAAGAGGTATTTGCAATTCTTGTTTGTGAGCAAGAGCCACTAAAAGTTTGACTGGTCTATGGTCACTATCTCCAAGTTGGTTCAGCACATTTCTGGTTATTTTGATAGATTTAACTTCAGTTGCAAATGCTAGGTCGAGAGTGGAAGTTGTTTTCTATCTTCTTGAGTAGAAGGTTGGGGGGTCCTCTCTAGAGTTTATGAGGAATAGGTTGTTGTCTATTTCCCATTCTTCCACTTCTTCACCTCGAACATTGGACTCCTTATATCCCCATCTTTCAGAGTGGCTGTTAAAGTCTCATACTACCAGACACTTTGATGGTGTTATTTCCATTGACTCCAGCTTCAGTAATTTGTCATTTAGACAGTATATATTAAATATCCTTATATTAGCGGAGTTAATGTATAGTTCTGTACCAATGATCTCTGCCTCTCCGTTTGTGACTACATCTACCAGTTTTGCTGGGATGGAATTTTTAATAAGTATAAGAATTCCACCCTTGTGACCTTCCCTGTCTTGTCTAAATGTTTGGTAGCCCCTGATCATAAATCTGTGCTGAGGATTAAGATGAGTTTCCTGGATGCAGGCAACGTCTATCTCCTCCTCTGCTAGTCTGATTGTAAGAGCGTTTTTGTGTGTGTGGTATATGCCCTCCACATTCCAGTGTATTATATTCAGCTGTTTCTTAAAGCCTTTCGCGTCAGTGGTAGTTTCTATCATAATTAGAGTCTGTTAGATCCAGTCTGCTTGATTACTTGTTAAAACGTTGCACTGTGTTCTACGTCAGTGGTCCAGTGCATCCGATTTCAGCCAGCATTTTATTCAGGTTTGCTTTCCTTAGCCTTTGATTGTCCCCAATCTTCCTGCAAGGCAGCAGATTGTCTTTTCTGTAGCGGGATTCTGCCCTTAGATGATCGGCCTTCCCAGGTTTACGAGCACCATCTGCCCAAGCTTGATGTAGTAATTAGTTGGTGATTAGACCATCACCATCACACATCAAACAACAGACTATAAGACCCTCCTAACTATCACGAACTTCCGGGAGTCTCATCGATGCTGACAAGTCATGTTACGACACGTATTTTAAACTAAATGTTCTACCAGATATATACGAATATACGATGAAACATGTAATTTACTATTTGGATAGTTTGTCAAAGAAGGTGTTATCTCCTCCTGCGTTAGTGGACGCATGGTTGTTTACTAATTTGGTTCATGTAAGACAGCGTCCACAAGAGTCAGAGTGAAATAAATCTCCATTGTCGCCAAACGTTGTTGCAGGGAGAAAGCACGACAAGATTGTGTTTTGAGCTTATACTCCAGGCATCGTGTTAGTAAAAGCTAAACTATAACGGCCGCCGTTGAGAATGAACGAAATTCTGCAAATTCAGATCTTGGCCGTTGGGCTTTGTTCAAACGTAAACAAGCGTCCATCTTGGTGCGTCCAAATAAAAAAAAAGACGATTTGATGCCACAGAGATATTCATTTTCATGAGAATGTTGAGAGTTCCCTGAACAGCTAAAAAGACCATCTAGGTTATTCTCAAAGAGGCCAACACAAAAATGGAGCTTTAAAAAAACACATCAGAAAGAAACAATTAACATTCTTCGAGCACATCATCAGAAGAGGAAAGTTGGAATACTTGGCGACAACTGACCAAATACAGGGAAATGAAATCGCGAAGGACAAAGAGAAGATACCAGATAGCTTGGTGTCGTGTCACGGTACATAATCAACAATAGAATCGTTTCCATGTACTTTGGATATAAAATTATGGAAGGACACGATCTACTACGCCATCCGATGTTGAACACGACCATTATTATCCCCTTTCCTGAATGTTTCTTGTTACCACCTTCTTACCACATATTTCTCCTTCACTTTACACACCTCCTCTCCACCAATCTATATATATATATATATATATATATATATATATATATATATATATATATATATACATATATATATATATATATATCACGTGTTCAGTGAACCCACTCTTCTTTTTCTTTAGTTAAATATTTCTGTCAAGAAAGTCTTTCCATTTTGATTTTCACTTCCTCCTATTATTTTGACATTAGCACAGTCTCACTTCATTTGTGTGCGTCTTTTTACTTTTGTCACTTTCTCAATCCTTTTTCTTGGCATATCATTATTTTCTCTTGAAGATCACCTGTATCGTTCAGTATCTCGGTGGTAAGGCGCTAGCCCGGCGATAAAGTGAACACGAGCTCGAGCTCGGGATATTGATACCTGAATATACCTAATCCAGGTGAAAAGGGAATGGTTGACCAGCTTTCTGAGATGGGGACTGTACTTACAGCGAAAAAGAGCACTGGCTGTCATTAAGGTTCACCTTTTCCGTCACTCACCTAAAAGTACAGGACATCGTTCACCTTTTTCCTTCACTCACCTAACAGTACAGGACATCGTTCACCTTTTTCATTCACTTACCTAACAGTACAGGACATCGTTCACCTTTTCTTTACTCACCTAACAGTACAGGACATCGTTCACCTTTCCTTTACTCACCTAACAGTACAGGACATCGTTCACCTTTCCTTTACTCACCAAACAGTACAGGACATCGTTCAACTTTCCTTTACTCACCTAACAGTACAGGACATCGTTCACCTTTCCTTTACTCACCAAACAGTACAGGACATCGTTCACCTTTCCTTTACTCACCTAACAGTACAGGACATTGTTCACCTTTCCTTTACTCACCAAACAGTACAGGACATCGTTCACCTTTTTCCTTCACTTACCTAACAGTACAGGACATCGTTCACCTTTCCGTCACTCACCTAACAGTACAGGACATCGTTCACCTTTCCGTCACTTACCTAACAGTACAGGACATCGTTCACCTTTCCGTCACTCACCTAACAGTACAGGACATCGTTCACCTTTCCGTCACTTACCTAACAGTAAAGGACATCGTTCACCTTTCCGTCACTTACCTAACAGTACAGGACATCGTTCACCTTTCCGTCACTCACCTAACAGTACAGGACATCGTTCACCTTTCCGTCACTTACCTAACAGTACAGGACATCGTTCACCTTTCCGTCACTCACCTAACAGTACAGGACATCGTTCACCTTTCCGTCACTTACCTAACAGTACAGGACATCGTTCACCTTTCCGTCACTTACCTAACAGTACAGGACATCGTTCACCTTTCCGTCACTCACCTAACAGTACAGGACATCGTTCACCTTTCCGTCACTTACCTAACAGTACAGGACATCGTTCACCTTTCCGTCACTCACCTAATAGTACAGGACATCGTTCACCTTTCCTTCACTTACCTAACAGTACAGGACATCGTTCGCCTTTTTCCTTCACTTACCTAACAGTACAGGACATCGTTCACCTTTCCTTCACTCACCTAACAGTACAGGACATCGTTCACCTTTTTCCTTCACTCACCTAACAGTATAGGACATCGTTCACCTTTCCTTCACTCACGTAACAGTACAGGACATCGTTCACCTTTTTCCTTCACTCATCTAACAATACAGGACATCGTTCACCTTTCCTTCACTTACCTAACAGTACAGGACATCGTTCGCCTTTTTCCTTCACTCACCTAACAGTACAGAACATCGTTCACCTTTTTCCTTCACTCACCTTACAGTACAGAACATCGTTCATCTTTTTCCTTCACTCACCTTACAGTACAGAACATCGTTCATCTTTTTCCTTCACTCACCTTACAGTACAGAACATCGTTCATCTTTTTCCTTCACTCACCTTACAGTACAGAACATTGTTCATCTTTTTCCTTCACTCACCTTACAGTACAGGACATCGTTCATCTTTTTCCTTCACTCACCTTACAGTACAGAACATCGTTCATCTTTTCCTTCACTCACCTTACAGTACAGAACATCGTTCATCTTTTTCCTTCACTCACCTAACAGTACAGAACACCGTTCACCTTTCTCCTTCACTCACCAAAGATAGTACAGAACACCGTTCACCTTTCTCCTTCACTCACCAAAGATAGTACAGAACACCGTTCACCTTTCTCCTTCACTCACCAAAGATAGTACAGAACACCGTTCACCTTTCTCCTTCACTCACCAAAGATAGTACAGAACACCGTTCACCTTTCTCCTTCACTCACCAAAGATAGTACAGAACATCGTTCACCTTTCTCCTTCACTCACCAAAGATAGTACAGAACATCGTTCACCTTTCTCCTTCACTCACCAAAGATAGTACAGAACATTGTTCACCTTTCTCCTTCACTCACCAAAGATAGTACAGAACATCGTTCACCTTTCTCCTTCACTCACCAAAGATAGTACAGAACATTGTTCACCTTTCTCCTTCACTCACCAAAGATAGTACAGAACATTGTTCACCTTTCTCCTTCACTCACCAAAGATAGTACAGAACATTGTTCACCTTTCTCCTTCACTCACCAAAGATAGTACAGAACATCGTTCACCTTTCTCCTTCACTCACCAAAGATAGTACAGAACATCGTTCACCATTCTCCTTCACTCACCAAAGATAGTACAGAACATCGTTCACCTTTCTCCTTCACTCACCAAAGATAGTACAGAACATTGTTCACCTTCTCCTTCACTCACCAAAGATAGTACAGAACACCGTTCACCTTTCTCCTTCACTCACCAAAGATAGTACAGAACATTGTTCACCTTTCTCCTTCACTCACCAAAGATAGTACAGAACATTGTTCACCTTTCTCCTTCACTCACCAAAGATAGTACAGAACACCGTTCACCTTTCTCCTTCACTCACCAAAGATAGTACAGAACATCGTTCACCATTCTCCTTCACTCACCAAAGATAGTACAGAACACCGTTCACCTTTCTCATTTACTCACCTAAGATAGTAGAAGACATTGTTCACCTTTCATCTTCACTCACCTAAAGCTAAAGTAGAATTATCATCATGTGTCATACCAGTAGGCGTAGGCGATCATGTCCTTCCACAATCTTCTATTTACAGTGCATCATATCAGTACTGTTGCTGACTGTTTTCCATGCCATGACACCAAGCTATTCAGTATTTTCTCTCTTTGTCGTCCGCGATCTCACTTTCCTTTATTTTGTCAGTTGTAACCAAGTATTCCAACTTTCCTCTTCTCATGATGTGCCCGAAAAATGTTAATTGTTTCTTTCTGATGCTTTTTAGGAGCTGCCTTTTTGTGTTGGCCTCTTTGAGAACTTCCTCGTTGATCTTTTTAGCTGTCCAGGAACTTTCAATATTCTTCTGAGAAATCCCATCTCTGTGGCCTCTAATCGTCTTTTAATTTGTTTGTCTACTGTCCATGATTCGCTTCTATAGGTCAGAATTGTTCTATATAGCACTGATGAACTCTCTTTCTTATTTCTATTGACATAGATTTGTTGCATGAGATATTTTTCATTTTCTGAAATGCTATTTTGGCCTGAGCTATTCTGCTTTTCATGTCTGTGGTGCATCTTCCATCTGATGTTATTATTGTGTCCAGGTATTTGAAACGTTGTACTTGTTTCAAATTTGTCCTGTTTATTTTTATGCTGCATGCTGGTGATGATTGTTTCTTCGATATGACCATTACTTCAGTTTTCTTTCTATTCAGACTGAGACCTTTCTTGTTGCTTTCTTTTACTAGTATGTCTATCATTTCTTGTAGTTCATTCTCTGTCTCTGCTATTAAGACTGTGTCATCTGCATATCGCAAATTATTTATGTTGTGACCGTTGACTTCAATTCCTTTTTTTTTTGTCTACTATTGATCTCATATATTCGCTGTAAAGTGAAAACAAATCCGGCGCCAGAACACAGCCTTGTCTGACTCCTTGTTTTAAAAGTTGAAATTGTCCTGTTTGGTTGTTAATTCGTATGGCTGCTGTTTGTTGCCAGTGCAGGTTTTTATTATGATTCGCAGATCCTTGCCATAAATGTTTAATTTCTCCAGCATATTGATTATTTCCACATGCTTTACTTTGTCAAATGCTTTTGTGTAGTCTATAAAGCACATATATAGATCTTTCTTTACCTCTATAGATCTTCCTATCAATGTTCTTAAGATGTATATTGCATTATTGGTGCCCTTTCCTTAAGAAATCCACATTGTTCCTCACTTATTTCTGGTCTTATTTTGTTTCTTACACGTCTCATGATGATTCTTAGTAATATTTTCGTCATATGGCTGATGAGACTAATAGTGCAATGGTCTTCACAATTAGTGGCACCTGACTTCTTCGGTATGGCTACAAAGATAGATTTTAGTAGATCTTCGGGTATGTGTCCAGTGTTATATATGTCATTGAGTAGTGTTGTTATGACTTGTGCTCCCAGCTCTCCTAATGCATTTATCTCTCCGATTGTTATATTGTCAGGACCTGGAGCTTTGCCTCTTTTCATGTGTTGAATTGTTCCTCCACTTCACTCTGCATAATTGGTGGTCCTGTGTCTTTGTTTGAATTGTTTAACTCTGATCTTTCATCATCATAGAGTTGACTGATATATTCTATCCATCTTTCTATTGTCTTCTCCTGTCCATTATAATATTTCCTTCCTTTGATTTCACACATCCTGAAACCTTGACTTCTTTTTTTCTTCTTAATTTATTTAACTGATTGTGCATAAATTTTGAGTATTTCCTTTGTTGTTTTTCCATTTCTTTACATTTCTGTTTTAACCATTCTTCCTTTGCTTCTTTGCATTTATTCTGGATCTCTTTGTGCAATATTGTGTATGTCAGTTCTTCTTTCTTATGTTTTCTTCTTTCATTCATTAGTTGTAATATTTCTTCTGTTATCCATTTTTTTTGGTTGATTATTTTGGTCACTGGTATTACTTCTTTTGATGTTTGTTGAACCGATTGTTTGAGCATTTCTCACTGCTCCTCGATGTCCTGTATTTTCTCAATAGCATTATATCTATTTTGTATTATCGTGCTGTACTTATCACTTATCTGTTTATCTACTCTAAGTATATCTAATTCTAATTTTCTATTTCTTGTGGATTTCTGTGCCTTCCGCAGTTTTATTATTATCTTTCCAACTACTGGTACATGGTCACTATTGCTGAAGGAAGGAAGGAACACAAAACAAACAACAACAAAAACTATTAAAATGTACACAATCAGCTATGAATGATAATTCAATCCAGTTAAACTGTTCTCATTCACAAATTATTTCAAATACATCTACAGCCAGTAGCAAGAGTTTTAATTAGAAACTGAACATCTTAAACATGAGATACTGATTTACAAATAACTCGAAATACTTTTCATTTATATATAAATGCAATACCTGGAACCCAAGAATATTTCAAATTTACTACAGGGATGATAAGAGCTTCTATATTCTCATCAAATTATAACATATGGGAGAGCAGAGATGATAAGACCTTCTATCTTCTCATCAAATTATAACATATGGGAGAGCAGAGATGATAAGACCTTCTATCTTCTCATCAAATTATAACATATGGGAGAGCAGAGATGATAAGACCTTCTATCTTCTCATCAAATTATAACATATGGGAGAGCAGAGATGATAAGAGCTTCTATCTTCTCATCAAAATACAACATATGGGAGAACAGAGATGATAAGAGCTTCTATCTTTTCATCAAAATACAACATATGGGAGAACAGAGATGATAAGAGCTTCTATCTTTTCATCAAAATACAACATATGGGAGAGCCGAGATAATAAGAGCTTCTATCTTCTCATCAAAATACAACATATGGGAGAGCTGAGATAATAAGAGCTTCTATCTTCTCATCAAAATACAACATATGGGAGAGCAGAGATGAAAAGAGCTTCTATTTCTCATCATAATACAACATATGGGAGAGTAGAGATGAAAAGAGCTTCTATTTTCTCATCATAATACAATATATGGGAGAGTATAGATGATAAGAAATCTGTCAATCGTCTCATCATACTATTATAAATAGAAAAAGTACGATGCCTTTATATACAAGATATATAATATAATTATATACAATAGAAATATAATATAATGCCAAGTATTGTGGTGACACATATGAAATAGTGTATTTAATATAACATATCTGAAACATGAAACTTGTTCAATTATGTGAAAGGAAACAAAATACAAATATAAACATTGTTATTTAAACATGTATCATTCAAAATGACATACAGTATTTTAGTTATTTTCTTGCACAAACAAATGTAGCAGAATAAATAACTATACATGTTACTGCTCTAAAAGAAGATTTTATTTCAATAACTTAATTTAGTTTACTGATAAAGCAGACACATTAATAATAAACATTTAGGTAAGAGAAAATAATATATACAGTCTTAAAGGTTACAGTGTCAAGTGCATTTAGTTATGATCAATGAATCTTTAAATCTAAACGTAAGCAAATTACAGCTACAAACAACTTTTATAACCAAAATCAGATATAATAACTATTAAATTAATGTCAATTAAGAGCAACTTTAAAACTACATTTAATTTTTGTAATAACTAACTTTTTAAACCAACTTAAGTTTTGAACAACTTCACAGTCATGACTAACTTTTAAACCCACTTCACAATTATGACCAACTTTTAAACCAACTTCACAGTTATGACCAGCTTTTAAACCCACTTCACAGTTATGACCAACTTCACAGTTATGACCAACTTTTAAACCAACTTCACAGTTATGACAACTTTTAAACCAACTTCACAGTTATGACTAACTTTTAAACCAACTTCACAGTTATGACCAACTTTTAAACCAACTTAAGTTTTGAACAACTTCACAGTCATGACTAACTTTTAAACCCACTTCACAATTATGACCAACTTTTAAACAACTTCACAGTTATGACCAGCTTTTAAACCACTTCACAGTTATGACCAACGTCACAGTTATGACCAACTTTTAAACCAACTTCACAGTTATGACCAACTTTTAAACCAACTTCACAGTTATGACTAACTTTAAACCAACTTCACAGTTATGACCAACTTTTAAACCAACTTCACAGTTATGACCAACTTTTAAACCAACTTCACAGTTATGACTAACTTTTAACCAACTTCACAGTTATGACCAACTTTTAAACCAACTTCACAGTTATGACCAACTTTAAAACCACTTCTCAGTTATGACCAACTTTTAAACCCACTTCACATTTATGAACAACTTCACAGTTATGACCAACGTTAAAACCACTTCACAGTTATGACCAACTTTTAAACCCACTTCACATTTATGACCAACTTCACAGTTATGACCAACTTTTAAACCCACTTCACATTTATGACCAACTTCCCAGTTATGACCAACTTTTAAAACCACTTCACAGTTATGACCAACTTTTTAAACCAACTTCACAGTTATGACCAACTTCACAGTTCTGACCAACTTTTAAAACCACTTCACATTTATGACCAACCTCACAGTTATGACCAACTTCACAGTTATGACCAACTTTTAACCAACCTCACAGTTAGACCAACTTTTAAACCAACCTCACAGTTATGACCAACTTTTAAACCAACTCACAGTAATGACCAACTTCACAGTTATGACCAACTTTTAAACCAACCTCACAGTTATGACCAACTTTTAAACCAACCTCACAGTTATGACCAACTTTTAAACCAACTTCACAGTTATGACCAACTTTTAACCTACTCACAGTTATGACCAACTTTTAAACCAACTCACAGTTATGACCAACTTTTAAACCAACTTCACAGTTATGACCAACTTTTAAACCAACTTCACAGTTATGACCAACTTTTAAAACCACTTCACAGTTATGACCAACTTCACAGTTTGAACAGCTTCACAGTTATGACCAACTTTTAAACCAACCTCACAGTTATGACCAACTTTTAAACCAACTTCATAGTTATGACCAACTTTTAAACCAACTTCACAGTTATGACCAACTTTAAAACCACTTCACAGTTATGTATTTCACAAAAAGCAGGAGCCATCTACATAAACAATGAGCCTGTGAAAGAAGACATACAGGCTACGTATCTCGGAGTTACATTGATAACAAACTATCTTGGAAACAGCAGATAAATAAGGCAACCCAAAAAGCAAGGAGAAAATTGGCTATTCTAAGAAAGCTGTGTGGAACTACGTGGGGTGCGAGTGGGAAAATACTCAGTAAAGTTTACAACAGAGTATACGCCCACATTTAGAATATGGATCATCTGCATGGTGTTCAGCATCAAACACCACACTTCAAGAACTGGATAAAGTACAAAACCAGGCACTTAGGGTCATCACAGGAGCAATGAAATCAACACCAATATTAGAGATGGAGAAATTGTGGAGGATACCAGCACTGAGAGAACGGAGGGACACAAAGGTGCTGATACAGGCAGAAAAATTTGCTTGCATGCCGAGACATCCAATGAAGGACCGATTCCAAAATCTTGCATTGGGACGACTTAAGAGAAGCAGTTTTATCCACCAAGCCAAGCGTATTAGTAGACAAACACCAGACATGCCAAGAGCTGTTAACCCCCTACTGCCATACCAGAACAGACTCCCTGGACAGAGGAATCTGGATTATCAGTTCAAATACGGACAGAAGTGAAAGGAATAGTTGATAAAGAGGAACAGAATAGTCTACAGCGAAAAACAATAACTCTCAGTTTCCTGGATGAAGAATACCCACAAGACCTATGGATCGTGTGTACACAGATGGATCAGCACAGAATGCAGTAAAAAATGGGGGAGCAGGTGCATATATAGAATACCCAAATAACACTAGGGATATGAATAAAATAGCAACAGGGAAATATTGTCACAATTATGATGCAGAAATACAAGCAATAAAGTTAGCAATAGAAAAACTGCTGAACATTAATCTTAGCCCGCAGCCTGTAGTGTTTTTGACAGATGCAAGATCAGTACTCCAGGCACTACAATCCAGAAAATTACCACATCTGCAGACCTTATTGACTGAACTCTGCAAGCACCACAGGGTTGCCCTGCAGTGGATCCCATCTCACTGTGGAATACCAGGAAATGAGAAAGCAGATCAGTTGGCAAAGGAAGTTCAACAGGCACACAACTAGATACACCTGTTACATACCATCATAAGAAACAGATAATCAAATCAATCAGAGGACCACAAGCCCCAAATCAGGATGCCTTTTATAATATGAATAGATATGAACAAGTTATCATTATACGTCTCAGAACAGGACACAATCGACTCCATAGTCACATGTATACAAAATTCAAGATCGGCACACTCAACTACTTGTACATGTGGACAGGCGCCCCAGACTGCTGAACACATACTTCAAGACTGCACTGAATATAGTAGACTGAGGAAAATCCATTGGCCATAGATACAACACTACAGACAAAACTATATGGGCCACTGCAAGAATTACAAAAGACAGTAACATTTATACAGGAAACGACATTGCAGATATAGACAATGCTTCAGGCGAACGAAAGATAGATAGATAGACAGTTATGACCAACTTTTAAACCAACCTCACAGTTATGACCAACTTTTAAACCAACCTCACAGTTATGACCAACTTTTAAACCAACTTCACAGTTATGACCAACTTTTAAAACTACCTCACAGTTATGACCAACTTTTAAACCAACCTCACAGTTATGACCAACTTTTAAACAACTTCACAGTTATGACCAACTTTTAAACCAACTCACAGTTATGACCAACTTTTAAACCCACTTCACAGTTATGACCAACTTCACAGTTTTGACCAGCTTCACAGTTATGACCAAACTTTTAAACCAACCTCACAGTTATGACCAACTTTTAAACCAACTTCATAGTTATGACCAACTTTTAAACCAACTTCACAGTTATGACCAACTTTTAAAACCACTTCACATTTATGACCAACCTCACAGTTATGACCAACTTTTTAACTAACTTAGGTTAATGATATTTATTATAAAAAAAGTAAAAAGTAAAGTACCCCCGTCACGCCAAGTGGCGTATAGGGAAATATGGGTTAGTGACCCTATATTTCACAGACCTTCAGCACATGATTTTTGGGGTAATGTGGTCGGTATTACGCCCATGCTGCTTTACTTTCCCAGAAAAAATCCGGTACCCATTTAAGGCTGGGTGAACCCGGAGCCGTCGGTGGGATCGAACCCTACCCCATGTCCGTAGTAGTCCAGTTCACTAACCACTGAGCTATCGCGGCTCCCACTAAATTTTAGGGAATTAGTAAATTCGTATAGAATGGAACGAATTCAAAACAAACGAGGAAATTAGAGAAATCGCCAATCAACCACTAATATCTTCAGTAATAAAGAAAAGACGATGGTCATACGTTGGACATGTGATGAGAAGAGATAATAATCGAATAGCAAAGCAAGCCCTCATATGGGAAACAACAGGTAAAAGAAAAAGAGGAAGAACCAGGGAGACACTGAGAAGAACATTGATGAGAGAGGCAAGAGCAGCAGGAATCGGCTCCATCAATGAGATAGAAACTGCTTGCACAGAACAGAGACAGATGGCGAGATTGATAAAATATCTTTAAAAGAAAACTGCTAGAACAAAAATTATATAGGAGAAGTGTATTGGTCTACGCCCTATGGGCCGGTTACGGCTCGAAAGGTCAATAGATAGATAGATAGATAGTAAAACCCAGGTGTCCTCGCCAGGGTATGAACCCCGGCTGTTGCCGTGGTAAGCCAACCGATATTTATATAATATAATGATATTTACTCATCCTTCCTGTAAGGTGGGCATTAAATTAGAAAACACAAAGAAATTAAAGCCTTTGAAATGTGGATCCATAGAAAAATGGGGAGAATAGAGTGGAAGAGAAAGAAGACAAACTAGGAAGTTCAGAATCAGCTGTAAATGGTAAAGGATCTCATCATCATCAGTACCAGGCGTACTGGCGTAGGTGATCATGTCTCTCCACAACTTTCGATCTCAACAATTCTTGATCATTTCTGTTGTTGACCTTCTGCCAAGCCATTCTCTTAAGCTGTCTGGTATTTTCTCTCTTTGCTTCCCTCTATCTCTTCGTCCCTCAATTTTCATTGCTACAATATATTCCAGTTGTTCTCTTCTCTTTACATGGCCAAAAAATGATGATTGTTTCTTCCTAATATTGGAAATTAATTCGCTTTTTGCTTTGACCTCTTTCAGAACATCTTCATTACTCTTCTTAGCTGTCCATGGTATTCTCAACATTTTCTCTAAAACCACACTTCTACAGACTCCAGTGATTTTCTTGTCTGTTGTCCTACTGTCCGTGATTCACATCCATATGTTAAGACTGGCTCTACATAACATTTAAGAACTCTTTTTCTTGTTTCCACTGTCAAAAATAGATTGCATAGTATCTTCCATTTTCTGGAAAGCTGCTTTTGCCTGAGCCATTCTGCATCTCACCTCTTTTGTACTTCTTCCGTCTGAGGTTAATAAAGTTCCCAAATATTTAAATTCATTTACCTGTTTTAATATTGTTCCATTGTCTTTTATTTGCACTGAGGTGATGTCTTTTCTTTGTTGTTACCATTACTTCTGTCTTTTTACTATTAAGGCTGAGTCCTTTATTTTTGCTTTCTTTCACTATAATGTCCAACATTTCGTGTAACTCATTTTCACTCTTAGCGATTAATACTGTATCATCAGCATACCTTAGATTATTTATATTATGACCTCCAATTGTTTATTCCAGGCATGCCCTATGGATCTTAAAATAATCTCACTATAAATATTAAACAAATCTGGTGACAGCCACACAACCTTGCCTATCACCCTGTTTTATTTGTTGAAACATTCCCAATTGGTTTCCAGTTCTTATGGCCGCTGTTTGTTGCCAGTACATGTTCTTTACTATTCTCATATCTTTGCTGTCTACGTTTATGATTTCAAAAATTTTGATTATTCTTGGTGCTTTACTTTGTCAAATGCTTTGGTATAATCTATGAAACATAGGTATAGATCTGTTTTCACCTCTATGGCTCTTTCTATTAAAGATCTTATGATATATATGGCATTGCTCGTTCCTTTACCTCCAACAAAACACACTGTTCATCGTAATTTCTGGACTGATTTTTTTTCACACTCTTCGCATGATGATTCTTAGTAATATCTTAGTCATGTGGACTCATAAGGCTTATTGTATTGTGCAATGATCATCACATTCAATCGCACCAGATTTCTTTGGTAGGGCTTATGAATATTGATTTGAGCAGGTCGTCTGGTATATATCACTGTTGTAGATATCATTCAATATTTTTTTTATTATTTTATTCCAAAAACACCCATGGCTTCAATCTCTTCTTTAGTTATATTATCTGGTCCAGGAGCTTTGCCTGCTTTCATATTGCGCAAGGCGTCTTCCACTTCTTCTTTGAGTATTTCTGGTCCTTCTTTCATTATCCTTAATATTTACTTCTGTTCGTTCATCATTATAAAGATCTTTAATGTATTCTGTCCATCGTTTCCTTATGCTTTCTTGTTCAATCAACAGTTCTCCTTCCTTTGATCTTAACATCCAGTTTTTGATTGCGTTTTTTTTCTGTTAATTCATCAATTTGTTTGTATATAGCTTTAGTATCTCCTTTTGCTGCATTTCAATCTCTTTGCATCTCTCTTTTAGCCATGCTTCTTTGCTTCATTGCATTTTATTACAATTTCTTTATTTAATCCTTATACTCATCTTTATTTTCTTTATTTCTTCTTCTTATATCCATTAGCTGCAAAATGTCATCTGTAATCCATTTCTTTATGAAATTGTCCTCACTGATGGTATGAACGCTTTTGATGTTTGTTGCATTGATTCTTTTAGCATTTCCCACTGTTCATCAATGCTTTGTATCTTCTCTATTGCATTGTACCAGTCTGAATTGTGATTTTATATTTGTCCTGCAGCTTCTTGTCTGATTTTAGTAAATCTAATTTAACTTGATGTTAACTGATGCTCATTTTGTTGTTTTTAATTTTACTCTAAGCTTCCCACAACTGGTACATGACCACTATTGCAATGTCCCTGGTCTAGTTTTCACAACACCAGACTGTTTCTAAATCTATTGCTTATCATGTAAAGAATCTACTTAACACAATTAGAAAAGGACAATGAAACTTTTATAGACATGCGAAAAGACACAACACCTTTTAGAAGTCATCTTGGAAGGGAAGGTGCAAGGTAGACATGGCAGAGGCAGACCAAGATTAAAGTGGACAAAAATATCAAAAGATGGACATGTGAACCTATGACAAAGTGTACCATCAAGAAAAGCGACAGAGTAAAATGGCGCTGTATGGTAGCCAACGATCAATGTGGAGATGGCACACAAAGAATGAAAAAAATATATGTTT